>ML789105.1:272320-327600 GCA_009831015.1 Picea engelmannii | reverse complement strand
AGAAGAGAAGTCAGTATTGACTTCCAAGATTGATCTAACCGATCAAGCATGTTGTAGATGTACAAAGCCTGATGTGTGTCCAAATGATTGTCTCAGCAAGAGGGAGAAGACTATGATGAGACACTTACTCCAGTAATTGAAGAAATAGTTCCATTATTCATGAAGACAACCAGAACAACCATGATTCATATATAGTATGAGATGCAGGGGGCGAAATCCTCATATTTAAAATTAAGTGGCAGTTGGTGCAGTAAATTAGTTGGGTCATGGAAACATGACTACAATAAAAGATAGAGTTTCCTCGATGAAAGAAGAAGAGCTACCTCCAGTATCAGTCATTGAGCCACTCTCAATTTCAGATGAAGATGTTGTCAAGATAGAATAGAGAAGTTACTCACAAATTTTAGCAGCTACAGTGAGAATGAAGCAATGATTCTCATCTTCAAGGCAGGTGCAGGTGCAGAGTCCCAGTTCCAGAAGGAACAATTGCAGAAAGAGGAGAGGACATACTCTTAGGCGGTGAGACAGATAATGCTTTGCATAAAGCACATAGAGCTAACACATGATTGTGCAGATTGAGTTGCAGCTGAGAAAGTGTACCAGATTGGTACAAAGTGATGTGAGAATTTGATTTGAAGTTGAAAACAGAAAGACTCAGGTCTGCAAGTTGAAGAAGACTATGTACAGGTTGAAGCAGCTCCTAGAGCTTGATATGGCAGAATTGACAGTTTCCTAACGAGCTTGGGCTTTACCAAGAGAAAAGTTGATTCTAACCTTCACCTCCAGGTTATGAATGATGAGCCAGTGATGTTGCTACTATATGTAGATGACATATTCTTGACAAGATGAAGAAAAGCTCATCACAGATTGCAGAAGAAGCTCACTACAGAGTTTGATGAAAGACCTAATGCATTATTTCTTAGGTCTTTAAGGATCCCAGAGAAGATCTTTCTTAAGCAAGGGAAGTATGCAGTAGAAATACTAAAGAGGTTTGATATGTTGGAGTGCAAATCCATGAACACACCCATGGAAACGAAGTTGAAGCTCATGGTAGATACCTCGTCAAAATTGGTTTATGCTACTTTGTACAGACAAATTATTAGTTCAATGATGCATCTGACGAATACTAGGCTAGATTTATGTTTTGCCTTGTGTTAGTATCTGGTAGAACGCATACGTGTTCACCTTGATGATGCAAAACATGTGATGAGATACCTCAAGTGTACGTTGGATTTTGGTCTCTGTTATACTAGAGATCATGACTTCATACCGAGTGGTTATACCGATTCAGATTGGGCTGGAAGTGTCTCTGACAGAAAGAGCACCTCAGGATGTTGTTTTAGTCCGGGGTCAGACATGACTTCATGGCAGAGTAGGAAACAATCCAGTATTGCTATCAACATGACAAGAGTGGAATATATTGTTGCATGTTCCGCCAATTGTGAAGCCACATGGCTTTGCATGTTGTTGACATATCTATTTGATCTAGAGATGGAAGCCACCGTGATCCTATGTGCTAACCATAGTTGTATAAATATGATGTGTTCCATGATGAGTCGAAGCACATAGAGATATGGTATCGCTTCATTCATGATATGATGCAGAGGGGAGCTTTAAAGCTCCATTATGTTGGCATGGATGAGCAGGTTGCAGATGTATTGACCAAGCCTTTGTCTCGTGTAAAGTTTGAGCACTTTCGAGACAAGCCTGGTATAGTTCGAAAGGACCTCCCTCGAAAGGGGGAGTAGTGTTGATGACAACCTTGTGTTAAAGATTTCCAGCTTCGTGTTGATGTTGATGTGATGCCAGCCTTGTGCTGAAGATTTCCAGCTTCGTGCTGATGTTGATGTGATGCCATCCTTGTGCTGAAGATTTCCAGCTTCGTGCTGATGTTGATGTGATGTCATCCTTGTGCTAAAGATTTTTAGCTTCGTGTTGATGTTGATGTGATGCCAGCCTTGTGCTGAAGATTTCAAGATTTGTGTCGATGTTGATGTGATGACAGCTTTGTGCTGAATATTTCCAGCTTCATTTTGATGTTGATGAGATGCCAGCTTCGTGCTAAAGATTTCCATCTTAGTACTGATGTTGATGATGCTCCAGCCTTCATGTTGTGATGTTGTTGTTGTGGATTTTGTATCAGCCTCATGTTGTTATTGATGACGATGATGTATTAGTGTTATACTAATCCATGTTTATGCAGATGATGACGATGCCATTCCAGCTCCTTGCTAGGGATGATGATATTGATGATGAGAAAAACTTCTGATGATTTATAGATATGCTAGTCAATGTTCTAGATACTGTTGATGTTGTTGCCCTCTCTCTCTCCTGATGATGTTTTCAAATACCCTTCTTGTTAAGGGGGAGTGTTGAAATAGTGTAACTTCAAAGAGTATTCTATTTATTATTGAGTCATTATTGATTAGATCAATCCCCTTTTGTGGATTGATCATGTCGGTCATTGTAATTGATCAAATCCCCTTTTGTGGATTGGTCAAACCCTAACTATATTATGCTAATTAAGAAATCTCCCCCCAGGCCTAATTAAAGTGGTTTTAACCACCAAGAAGAGAAGTCGGTCCTGCCCAATGAAGAGACACCTTTCCAACACCTGCCAGCCAGTATAAATAAAGGATTCTAGCGCCTCATTTGTTCACTCACTCATTCACTCATCAAGTGCACAAGTTTGGAGAGATGCAGTTGGGAGAAGAAGGAAGAGAGAGGCGCATTGCTCAATGTTCGATATTCTCTAGTGTTTTGGTTTATTGTCTTGGCATTGCATTGGCTATCTATATTAAGGAAGTTTTCCTGGGTTTTCTCCCCCATGAGGGTTTCCCATGATAAATGTTGTGGCACTCTTAGGTCGGGAAGAAAAAACTAATGTTGGTTGATGCTCTTGGGTAGGAATCTCACATGCTACAATTAATGCACAATATTCAACCAATACTACTCATCCCACTACTAGAATACAACCCATGGTTGCCAACAAATATTCTTGAAGACAAGAATGTACGAACACATTTCAATGCTTTCTTGGTCAACAATTTCCATGAAAATAATTACAACGTACAAATCCACCATTTGCCAACAAGGTTGTCAAGTAATGGATGATGCTCACCAACCATCCCAAATCAAGTCCAAAATGGGAAAAACTATCAATGTAAAGCAATTATGGGCAATGATAAAACAACATTAAGTTCTTTCACTTATATTTAACACATGCAGGGTTTACTCATGCAACCTTGCTTATGGAAACTAGCATTAACAATAATTGTATGTCTCTTTTAACTCCCTAACATACTCATCCATTTGTTGACCATAAAATATATACCATTACTTCAACTAGCAACTTGGATTCTATTACATACCCATTAGAATATTGCATACAATGGATTTGATAGGTAAATAGTTATTCATTGTTTGTTTCCCATATGCAAACAGATAGAATGTTCATGAAGAGCCAAAACAAGACACCCATTATGCCCCTTATTTTTATGCCATAATCTAGTTGGGCATTAATGCAAACACTTTTCATAGAAACTTATAGTAGGGATTTTCTTAGTGGAGAACTTACTACAAACGCTTGGCATATTAACATAGATGGAACTATTCGCAATGAATTCATATCACAATATGCATATTTATTACATGAGAATAAAAAGAATGCCTAAAGATAACATTATGTTGCATTTGAAAAGCATTACCCACACTTGTAATCAAATATAACCACGCTTTATGAATTTATAGTAACACCATTATCGAGGACACTATCTAGACAATACTTTTGACTGTGAAATTGAAAAGAGAATAAAAATCATGGCTATCACTTATTTTCTTCTATTTGTGAATTATAAACTAGAGAACAAGAGAATGAGATTAGCTTATTGCCATTTCTCCTTTGTCTCATAATACATCTTTTTTGATGTATCTATAACACTAATCATAGGTTTGGTCCTAAAAATTGTGATATGTTTGTGCCATGTTCATGCAACAAGCACAACCATCCCTTGCATTGTGATTGTGTACATTACAAGCTATATCGTGAGGAAAACCATGTATTTTAAAATTTACAAAAGTAAACTCTGACATTTACCTAGGAAGATTCTTTTGAGAAAGGCAGATATAAAAGGAAAGAAGGAGATTTGCTCATACATGTACTATAGCAAATACAACCATAAATTTAACAACAATAGTCACAAATTTCACATTACCATACAAACTAGTCCTTATGTGAACACCTAGATTGATGTTGAACCCGAGGGCATGCCTCCCAAGAAAGATGCCTCACCGACAATGCCTCCTAAGAAGGATGCCTCACCTACTAAGAAGGATGCATCACTAGAAACATACCATCGTCGAGGACACCTTTCTAGATTCCAAACATAATTCATGGATAGTTAGTTGCATCTTTCAACCTTCCAACTTTGTGTATTTGCATTATTTATCATTTCTTTGAGCCTTTGAGATACATGCACTTAGTTTATTATTTCCTTCAATATTTGGACTATATGCAAATAGTTAAGTAGTTAATTTGTTGACCCTTTGTAAAACTATAAAGAGGTCGCGGGCCAAATGAATAATGTTAGGCAATTAGTTATGATATCTCATTTCTTTTATCATTGTTGTGTTTAATTCTAGATAATATCTATTCCTCATCATTTGGTGATCTGTAAACTATCATGGATATTCCATTGGACAATTCGTCACAACAAATATAATAAAATACTGAAATATTTACTATGAGGGTTAATTTCCTTTAGATATCATATTCTTTAATTATCGGTTTTCTATTTAAAATGTACGAAATGGCCGAAATGTGAAAAAAAAAGAACACAGATAAATACTCACACACCATCTGCAAATAAGCATAAGATATAACTTGGGAAACCCAATATGAGAGAAAACCCGACTAGAATATGAGGTTGCTCTGCTCTCTTTTCTTCAAATGCAAGTAAAAATAAAGAGACACTCTCCGTGGAGTTTCCTTTGACACTGTGGTATGTATGGCTGCTACAAAATCTCTCCTTCTATGTTATTCTCTCAAAATACCTCTCCTACATGCTTTGCTCAACTATAGAACAAATACAATGCTAAAGAATGGAACCCCTTTGTTAAGCCCTAAGAAAAGCCTCATGTTATGTATAAAACCCCTTATTAAGCCCCTATATATTGGATTATTACATTTCTAGTGTTATATTAGTAGTTCGGCTAGATCCCTTAATTGTACCCTTTGTCTCCTACACACACACACACAAACACACCAAGGAGACCTAGTCTTAGGATCATCTCTTCTCATGTCATGTTGTCTTTTTAATTGGATATGTTGTAAAAGGAGGTTTCCCCCCTCGAATTGGATTGTATCCATTGACTTTTTATCATTTTTAAGGCATCGGATCATAACATCCTTCTCCTCCTAGCGATCTGATATTTAACATCCCCCGATAACCATCTAGGGGTAAAGTTTTGACTTCCTCAACCCTCAATTGTGATAAGGTCTCAGACCTTCTAGAATCTTCTTAAAATTCCATACATGGCTAGCCTTGTATGTGTGAGTAATGTGAGTGTTGACGAGCATATGTGAACACACTGTCAACTTTGAGGGAAAATCTGGTCTGAGGTTGTCTAAGTAACCTAAGTCGTTTGGGATGACTCACCCTAACGGGTTTTACAGCTCTGTTGGCCGGTAAAAGGATATAATCTAAACTATAAAATAAAATAACTAACTTAATTATCTACTATGTACATTTATGTTCTCTCTATATACAAAGTGTACAAAATTACAGATTGCAAGATTTGTGAAAAACCTTGGAAATTAAGTTTATAAAAGAGAACAAAATCTGAGGCAAAATGTAAAGAAATCTAAGACTAATTAATAATCTACTTTTACCTTTGAAAAGAGAAGAAAAGAGTGAATGTAGATGTTAATATTATGACTTCGATAAACAAAGTATTAATTTTAAAGGTGAATCTACATTCACAAGTCAAATAATAAAAGAAGAAAAATTACTAACCTAAAAACTGGCTAGTGTTAAAAGAGAAATCGTGGTTGTGTCTTCCTGTACCAAGTTGCTCATGCAATCTTCCTATTAAGAGAAATCTATAGAAGATAGTTGTATAATTCTAATACTATGGAAATGTCAAGTGAAAGTCACTTCACTTTGACAATTCAAATCTCATCATACTACAGAAAGAACAACTTTTATGCTATTAATCTTAAGTGAGGATATAAATGACCATTTACATTAAGAAATAAATTTCCATTTTGAACAAATAGGTATGTGCAAACTCAAATTATATGAACAAATTCAATACAGTTCAAGATTTGCATCAAAATAATACAATCACATGAAACTATATGATTTGGAATCGAGGACTATAAAAAGATTGAAAGAATTAATATATATATGATAAAAATGAACCATGTATTGATCAAACATACTAAAGTTAATTTAAATCAATTCATAATAAATTACTTTGAAGAATATAAATCATAACACCAAGATATTATAGTATGAACATAACATAAGATATTAGGTTAAAGTACGATTCTATATCCTTAAAAAAATATATTCATGAGTCCAACTCCCAAAATTTTCACCACGTTCCTTTATCAAAACTAACAAAGTATTTAAACACCATAATGATCTACTTCTCATATCCACATGATAGAGGTAAATCTTTTAAAAATATAGTATTTTAAAAAACTAAATACTAATCTGAGTTTTTTAATAATAATGTTTACAACAACTTATAAAAGTTTGTTATAACAACCCTTCAAAATATATTCTGAATTGAAATAGATCCTACTTCTAAAACATAAGTACTTCATGGTCTTCATTAACCAAACAATGCACATGACATCTTCCCATTCCTTTTGAGACCTGAAAATAAAATTAAAATCCAATTAAAAATTTTCATTAACTAAATTAAGACAAACTACATAATCTTTGATTATATAGCTAGTCTAAAAACAATGCAACAACTAATACTTACAAATAAATAAAAATAAAAATAAAAACACAGATTTATTTACCCAAATTAAACATTGGAAAAAGAGGATTTGTGCATCTCTGATCTCATAATAACATTGACATTGGTTGAATTTTTAATAATAACATCTCCCGATTTTCTGGGTTTCTGGTTTTCCCGAGGAACACCTTGTTGTATTTCAAACCTCAACTCTCGATTTTCTCTTTCAAGATCCCTATTCTGCATCATAGCCTGGTTAAGACGCATCTGCAGGTATGGGATGTCTGTGTAATACCTCTAGACCCACACTAAACATTCGTCACAACACACAAGTTCCAAATTTGGGAGAGGTTGTTGGTGGTCTGAGTCCGAGGACTTTCCTTGTACCAAATTAGCCTTTAGATCGGCCTGGATTCCTGAGAACCCCTCATAGTCTTGGAGGAACGGAGGAAAATTAGAAACAAAGTCGTATTGTGGATGACTATCCTCTACAGATTCCGGGCTTCTACCTTCAACCGAGTTTTGATCATCTATCATAATCGTTTGAATCAGATCATTCATTTGTTTATGCCTATTCCTTATCATTCTAGAAAAGATGCAACCATTCCTTTTTTTTTTAAATCAACTTCAAAGACCTCCTGTAAATGCCTATTTTGTTTACCATGTTCTTTATGTTTCTCACTGACAGCTGGTTTGGTAGACTGTGACTGATCATCAACATTTAATGACTGATTTCTCAAATGACTAAGGAAAACTTCTAAGGGTTTCTTAGGCATAAACCCATGCCTTTTGGGCACCAATTTAGCCATAGGAAACACCTATGTTTGGGCCTCAGGTGAAACAATAGGGTCATTTTGAATTTGAATCTCAATTTGAAAATCATGAGGCGAATTAGGCGAAGCCTTTGGAGAGAAAGGCTCTTCAACACCCTGCATTAAATCAATGGTGGGCTCAATTTGCAGGGGTAGGAATTCATTTCTTACCAGAAAACCTTTCAAAGTGTCCCTTGTGCTAACCAGATGAAATTGGACCAAGATGCGAATTAGGTCGTGGTGAAACAAGCTGGTCTCAGGGTTAGGGCTTGGTCGTTGATAAAATTTTGACATTTTTTTCAAGCTTCCAATTAATTAGAAATGCAAATTTAAACTAAACCCCTGGAACACCATAAGAAACCGTATGTGAAAATAGAAAACTAGGCCATAACGACCTTCACAAATAATTAATTGTTTGATTATCAACAATATACTGTGTCAACTGGTGTTAAAAATCTCTAAAGGCATACCCTTTATGTGGTATTGAGACTTCCTGGACACCAACAAAGACTACAATGGAATGTTGATTACCCTCGTGTTTTTAAACCACCTGTCACCTTTCTAAGGAAGACCCGTTGCTTTAGCAATGAATTCCTTCGTGACCTGTATCTGGACATCCCAAATTTTGGCTTTGGTGCCATCAAAAGTCTTGGCAAATGCCCTGGCCACTTCTAAATTAAAACCATTAAATGACTGGATAAACTCTAACCAACCGACATGAGCAAGCTTACTCATCGCGTCGTCATGGGACAACAAGGTTTGCGGGCCATTCGGTTCTATCCTAACTATGGGAGCCATAAACCCAAAAGAGGTAAACTAGAAGACACATAAATAGTTTTCATCAAGGGGAGAAATCTGTAACCGCAACAGACCAAACCCATAAACAACGAAGGAGGTTGAACAAACATACATGACGATAAACACACACTTGAGGGTTTGAGTACGCTCTACCATTGTTTCCCACTCCAAGAGTTGATTACCTCCAATAGACCATATGACATAGAGGTTCGAAGCTAAAAAACCCATGAAACCCTCGCGGCCTGCCACGAACCACTGACCCGATTTCGAGGACATTAACACAACATAGAGTAATGATGCATTTGATAGCCGAAAGGTTAGGCCAGAATAGGTAATAATCGTTAAACATTAAGTCGTGATATGACAATGGTAAGTGTCAAAGTTTTATATTGAGACTGTTTAAAGAGGTAAGGTTCTAAATGAAACCCCATATCATCCATGTTAATCAATAGTTTTAAGCAAGGTTTTGATTCAGCCCCGACATTCAAGTTCATAAGTTGGTTATATCAAACCCAAACTTTTTAGAATTGATCTTAGTTTGTAGGAAGTGAGTCAATTTAGGTTGTTCAACATAATTCTTAGACCTTCCAAAAACATATTTCAAGGATCCTCTTATTCAAACCTTAGATTAGTTTAAGCAATCAAACAATAAATTTTAACTCATGTACAAGGATAATGTCGCATGAGTTCGATCAATGATTTGCACGAAAAGAAGCTTCAATTTCATGCTTTACAGTCATGAAATTGAAGAGAGAAAACGATCAATAATTGACACAAACATATTCTCACGAAAATGATAAGAATTCAAACAAGACTGGTTGGCACTAACAATCTCACCTTTGTACAAAAGAAAATAAGTCAATCTGACGCATATAAACATACTAGGAAATGACTATAAGAAGTGATTTTGTATGTCAAATGACAATGAAAAACAAGATGCTAGTTGGGCGGCCAACAATGGTCTAATGTGGCATCCACTCATACCATGGTAGGTCAATGTGTAGAATAGCGTTAAGGGTTCTAGGATAAAGTAAAAAAAAATTGACCCCAGATGTCGTTTGATGCCTCAAAATGCCTCCAGAAGGTTTTAAACCCCAACTTTCCAAACTGGGACCTGCCATTAAAATAATCTTGCAAGTTGATTACTCCAATTTTTCTATTATGAAAGCATCAATATAGATGACAAATAATATAATGATCCAATCTAGATCATACCTCCCCGTTTAGGGAGGCTTTTGGTCCCCAAAATCTTTACTGGATGAGATGATGAAAATTTTCATCTACCTTCTCCTTGGAGAACCACTTTGTTTTTCTTGGAAGTCATCTTTTCAACCCAATCTACCAAAGGTCACGCTACCACTATCTCGTAGTTTTGGATTGCTTCTACAAAACTGTGTCCTCTCTTAACTCTACCCGAGCATCTGGTGCTAAGTCATCTATGGAAGGTAGGACCTACTCCTCCTACCAATCCAACATAGAAGGCTCGTAGAGTTTGAGATTCTCCACATTCACTACTGAGTAAATGCACGTGTATGGGGGTAGATTAAGTCTGTAGGCGTTATCTCCTACCTTCTCCAATATCTCAAAAGGTCCATACCATACAACCTTGATATTCTTACCAGGACCCTGCAGTCTTTCCTTGTTTAGTTGTAACCAAACTATGTCTCCCACTTTGAATGACTTCTCGATTCTATGTTGATCACGTCTAACCTTGTATTTTTCTTGTGACTTATTCATCGTTTCCTATACTTGCAAATAGATTTTCCTAATCTTCTCAACAAATTTTTCTGCTTTCAATGCATCTCCAGTGAGGTCCTCCCTCACTCCTCCTTCTTGTCCATATACAACATCCAAAGGTGAAGGTGGAAAATATCCAAACCAAGTCTCAAAAGGTGACTTACCAATATACGTGTGGATTATTATGTTATAAGAGTGTTATATATAGATCGTATTTTCATCTGAGGTCTTTGGATGCTACATGTAAGATATAGTATAATGAGAATGTGTATACCTCCTTAAATATTGTTGTGTAGCTTGAATTATGTCTCATATGGGTATGGATGCATTTATCTTCTTTAATTATTTTCTATAAATAAATTGTGTTTTGAGTTGAGGCACGTCATGCCTTAAGTTTTTGGACTATTACCCTATCATTTTTGGCATTAACATAATTTGAATTTGATGGTGAGAGTTTTGGTGTCATATGATAAGAACCTATAAGTGGGAATATTGGTGTCAAAATATACTTTCGGTGATCGAAAAAAACCCAAAGGTGGAATTCCTTGGAGTTGTAAGAATTAGGGGGCTAATAATTGTGATAATGGAGATAAGGGGTGGAAGAATTTGTGTAAAAAAATGGATACAAGCATTGAGAATAAGAATTGAAGAGTTGGTTATAAGATAATAGAGCCTAGATAAAAAAAAATCAATTGGTTCAAAAGTAGAGAACAAAGAAGAGAAAAAAAATGAGCAAGAAGGAGAAGTTGTAGTGTACTTGAACATATTTTTGAAGAGAAAAACACGAGCTAAAGTTGAAATCTTGAATTATGATAAAAATTTGAAAGTAGAAGAACTAATATTGTGGATAAGTGATATGGAAAGGTACTTTAGATACAAGAAGATTGATGACTCAAAAAGGCAAATTTTCAATTACCAAGTTACGAGGGCATGTTGCTATTTGGTGGGACTTTGTACAACACAAGTGAGTTTTCCATAGCGAGGATGAGTAAGATGATGTCCAAGTTAAGAGATAATTTTTTGTGAGTTTACTACAAACAATTTATTTTTATATAGATGCAATAGTTTTGACAAAAATACCAAAAATGTGGAAGAGTATACAAAGGAATTCTATTGAATTTCCATTCCCATGGGTTATGATGAGGGCGAGAACACAAGAATCTTGAGGTATGTGAATGGGATAAGATTTGTAGTCCAAAATGAGACGAGTCTATATAGTCACAAAAGGTTTATTAGTTAGCATTGAGAGTAGCGGAAAATATAGCACACAAAGATAATATAAAGAATGCTAGTAGAGGAAAAGGTGGTTAAGGTAGAAAAATGAGTTCAACATCGAACATACATGGTTCATGCAAAGAGAAAGATGATAAATTGAAGGAAGGTAGTACATAGATAGAAGTAGAGGTATAAATCTAGGAGGATTTATAGGTATAGGTTGAAACGTTATTGGCTACGAAAGGAAAATTCACTACTACATGTGTGGAGATGAAAGTCATGGATAATTTAAATGTCCATAAAGAGATGGGATGCAAGGAAATGAGGCTAGAACATAGGTATCCCAGGTTGATGCACCAAAATATAGTGTAGATATTTCGATAGTAATAGAAAGAGGTGAGAATATTATGTTATGCAAAGTGAAGATGGAACAAGCACAACAATAGGTACCAAAAGGAGATAAGTGGTTGAAGAAGATAATCTTTGGGACAAAGTGTAGATATGGAGGTAAGTGTTGAAAAGTTGTGATTGATTTTGATAGTACAAAAAACATGGTAGTAGTTGAGATGGCATAGAAATTGGGATTTGTGTGATAGAACCATCCCTATATCTATAAGTTATTTTGGTTTCATAAAGGATATGAAGTGACTATGATTGGCCAATGAAAGTTATCATTTCACATTCATGAGTACTGAGATTAGATATTGTGTGATGAGATACCTATGGATGCATGCCATTGGTTGTTGGGGAGACCATGGTAATTTTATCATTGTATAGTGCATGATGGGAGGAAGAACACATATACCATCATGAAGGATGCGATAAATTTCTAGTTGTTGCTCATGAAGGATGAATATCTTAGAGAGGTGTTTCTAGTGATAACAAAATAATGTTTCATTGTTGTGAAGGAAACAAAGGAATGTTATGTCATTGTTTCGAATAAAGTGACTGGATTTCAACATGATAGAGGTAAGACAAGTGCACATGAGATGGTGATAGTCGAAGAGTTGAGAAATTTGGATGAGTTCCCAGAGTGAAAGAGGATTTTCCATATGAACTTTTGTTGAAGAGTAATGACGATGCATGAAATAGATTTTATTCTAGAGACCATGTTACCAAATTGGGGTATGTATAGAATGAATCCAATAGAGAGCATAAAATTGAATTGATAAGATGGGGATTTATTGTTGATATAATCGATAAGAAATAATGTCATTGATCCCAAAGAGTGATGGTAGGTGGAGAATGTGTACTAACTAGAGAGCACTAAACAAGATTACATTGAAGTATAAGTTTCCTTTGCTAATGATGGATGACTTGTTTAATAATTTAAGTGGCACAACATATTTCACCAAAATTGATTTTAAAAGTGGCTATTACCATATTAGAATCGAATAAAGAGATGAATGGAAGATAAGGATGATGATCAAGTTGTTGTGTCCTTACTTAGGTAAGTTCATTGTTGTGTACCTTGATCTTATTCTGATTTATATTGGTAACATAGATGAACATTTTCAGCATATGAGAATGGTGTTGGAAGTTTCAAATAGAGATATGTTGTGCATAAATTTGAAGAAATGTGAGTTCTTCATATAGGACTAAGTGTATTTAAGATTTTTCATTTTCTGGAAATGACTAAGCATGGACCCAGAGAAGGTGAATGCTATAATGGATTGGTTAGTTCCAAATAATGAATATAAGTTAAGGAGTTTCTGTGGCATTGCAAGTTTTTATAAGAAGTTTAGTTGAGGGCTTAGTGGAATTTGGGCTTCCATCAAAGAGTGCATGAAGACACTAGCATTTAAATGAGTGCATGGGAATAAAAGAGTTTGAATTTTTGAAGGAGATAATTATAGAAGTGTCAAGGTATTTCAACTGGAGTTTGATGCAAGTATTGTAGGTATTATAACAATGTTGAGCCACAAGGGAGAAACTATAACATTTTGCAATGGTAAAATGAATGAGGTGAGGAAGAAGTATTAGGAGACATATAATATTTGCAATTTTATGTCATGATACAAGCTTTGAAGAATTGGAGACATTATTTTTTTCCTAAATATTTTGTATTGTATACAAATTATCAGGGCTTGAAATAAGTCAAGCAAAGTTGAATGTGAAACACATGAGATGGGTAGAGTTCTCACAAAGTTATACATTTGTATTGAAGCACAAGTTAGGTAAAGAAAACAAGGTAGTTGATGGATTGAGGAGATTATTTATGTTAAATACAATGAGGAATGGATTGATTTCATTTGGGAAAATAGATTTTTACATGTGGGGCAATGATTTGGTGTATATTGTGAATCACTGTAGAAATCAAGTTGCACATGATAGATGTGAAGAATCAAACCTTTTCATACAAGGATAATATTTATTTAAAGATAATAGGTTGTGTATTATTATCATGTTCATGTTGTGAGAATATAATTAAAGACTTGCATGGAGGTGGATTAGTAGGTCACTTTGGGAGAGATAAGACCCATAGTTTTCTTAAAGAAAGGTAATACTAACCTAGTTTGAGGAAATAAATTAACAGATTTATAGAGAGATGAAAACTTTCTTAGTAGATAAGGGAGTGAATCAAAATATATAAGTGTGTATGCCAATAGATATTCCAAAGGTACCACATGAGGATATATCTATGGATGTTTTCCAAGGGTTTCCTAAAATGCAAAGAGGACATGACTCGATGTTTGTTGTAGTGGAAAGGTTTTCCAAGATGGAATATTTATTGCCTTGTAAAAAGACTGTTGATGTAAGTAGTTGCATAAGATCTTTTTCAAGAATATTGTGAGGACACATGGATTTCCAAATATCATTATTCTAGATATGGATAGAATATATCTTAGTCATTTTTGGACTTGTGGAAGATTTTGGGCATGGAATTGTGATACAATTCAACACATCATTTGCAAACATATGGATAATATAATGCGGTGAACAAAAGTTCATGAAATATTCGAAGATGCTTTTAGGTATTAGACCAAAGTAATGGGATATTTTTCTAGGGCATGTTAAATAGGCTTACAATAGTACAATGAAAAAGAGAACATGATTAATACCTTTTTGAATTGTTTATGGAAGCAATCCTAAAGGAGTCACAAATTTGGTTGATTTTCTTGTTGAAATGTAGTGAAGTGATGGCACAAAGGATTTTGTTGAGAGGACAAGAAAAATCTATGTGTAGGTTCAAGAGAATTTGAGAGAGAGAAACACAAGACATAAGAGGTGTGAAGACACGAGGGAAAGATTCAAGAGATCCCAAGATGGTGAACTAGTGATGGTTCATTCCAGTAAAGATTTTTTTTCCTAAAGAGACATACAGTAAGTTGAATGTGAATAATATTGGACCTTGTATAATGAAAATGAAGTTCAAGGATAATGCATATGAAATGGAATTTCTAGACGATTTGGATATATCACTCATATTTAATGTGAAACACATATATGCTTTTGTATATTATGATTCTAAGAAGTTAAAGATAATGAGAATGTCAAAGGAGTATCCATAGGTATAGAAAGATTTGGAAGAGAAGGTATTTGATATGCAAGGAGCAAAGTCTACATAATGTTTGGTGAAATTGAGGAATAAACTAGATGATAAGACTAAATGGATTTCAAAATAAGAGTACCAGAGATTGTGCAATGATAGAGAAATGATAGAGCAAGTTGAAGGTATTTTCTACATGGAAGTGGAAAACCTTTTATGAAAGGGGATTTTGATGCAGGACCATCTAATTGTCCATCCATGTGCAGTAGTGCAAAAGATGACTTGTGAAGTACATGCATATGATAAGAATCAATTTTGGAGGCATAAGGAAGATTTTGGTGCAAAAAAGAAATATTAGACACAAGAGTAATGAGCATGTAGGAAGGTAGATTATTGCGCACAAAAGGGAAGAATAAGAGTCAAGTGTGGGAATTCAAATGGATGTCAATGTGGTAGTGAAGTCAATCCAAGAAAGGATGAATTCAAAATAACCAACAATTAGTTGAAGCAGTTGGAGTCCCAAAGGATGAAGGAGATGAGATTACATCTTTGCAAAAAGGAGAATATTAGCTTGGATCCAAGAGAAGAGCTTGGATCAATAAAAAGTAGATTGATTCTAAGAGAGAAGAAATTGGCTTTAAGGAAGGGCTAGTTGGACCTCAAGAGAAGACAATGACGAGTGCTGAAGATTGGTTGTTGTCAAAGATGGATTGACATTTGAGTGATTGGTTGCTAGAAGAGGAAGAGTACAAAGCACGAGGTGTATGTACAAACAATTTACCTCAACGTTGTGAAGATAAGTCCTAAGTTGTAAAATATGTGTAGAGGATTGATGCATGAAGGTTGTAAAGTCTATAAAAGGAAATGAGGTTGTGAGAGTTGGTGGCAGGATTAGTAAGCCTAAGAATATTTCAATTACATGTAATGCAATATAATCCAATATAATGACAATGAGTAGACCTTCCTAAATGTGGTTGTGTATCTCAAATTTTGTCTTGTATGAATATTAATAAATTTGTCCTCTTTAAGTCTTTGTTAGAAGTCACTTATGTGGCTTGAGTCTGGGCATGCTAGGCCCAATGTTGTGAGACCATTTCCCTACAACTACACTAGAATATTACAAGACAAAGCAAGGCAAAGGATAATTAAAACAATGAATTTTGTAGGTACAAATCTAGTAAAGGAAGCATGATCGAAGAAATTGTTATTGAATACAAGAAATAATAATGTAGCAAGGAGGCTATGAAGCATTCAAGGGTTGAATAAGTGTTGTATAACTTGTCTTTCTAGTGATCAATTTTGTTAAATCTTCATGTAAATGGTCATTTATTGTAAATCAAACCTTAATGGTCCAAAGGTGTTACACATTATTTTGGTCATCTTGATGATCCATTGACAAACATGTGTTCATGTTCCCAAAAGAGCCTATCTTCATGAGAAAGGTGACTGGATTTCTCTTATCAAAAACCTTATTAAGGAGGGTCGTCGCAGGCTGCACCATATGCAGGATGCGACTATGCCTGGTCATCGCCGTCTGCCCTGAAGCTGGTTTGCGACGTCTCCACAGGATGCTCTACAACTAGGGTGCGACGATGCCAAGAAGCTAAGAAAAGCTCGACCTTCATGAAAGTACTAGAAGGAAATGTTCTAGAAGGTGAGGTGGCATCTGTATGGTTGGGATCCTAATCGCTTCTCTGATTTTGTGGGATCATCCTAATCTCTTCAACCATCTCTCTTTCCCCTATATAAAAAGGTATTTCTCATGGAAAAGGCTAAGGTTAATGAAGGTTGATTCAAGCAAGATTATTATTTAATAGGATAAGAATTGGATGAGGAATTCTACTTCAGTTCATAATTGAGAGATTCATTTTGGTTTATCAAGTCAATGTGGATCTTCTTCATTCAAGGATTGGAGCAAGTGTGTGTGTTGGAGCAAAGGGTCATCAGCAGGGGACCTTGCAACATCAAGACTTTGGTTGTAATCTCCACTTTCATTTTAATATGATACAGTGATATGTTTCTTTCCCATAAAACTTATCTCGTTTTATTGTATGTTTCCTTGATCACATATATAAGTTCTCTTTGAATATACTATATTGCTTTCACTTTGGTTGGCTTTGTGTTCCCTTGTAGATCTAATATCACAGGAACACTGGAGTGAAGCTAGGATGACAACGACAAGAGGAAGCGATATTTAAACGGTATGTTGCAAATCTCTTGTTTGATAGTAATTTCAATGATTAGAGCTTAGGGAAAGCGTCATGTCATGTTCTGTTTTGTTCTAGATCTAGGTGGATCTAGGGAGATCTGTTTATGTCCACATTTACTGATAAGTCCCATAACAAAATTGGCGACTCCACTGGGGATACGACCTCCTTTTGATTTTTTGCTTTCCATTTTCCTTTAGCCTACTTTTCTTTGACAACTTTTATTCTCTAAGTCTGTGGGTTATCCATCTGGACTCATTGGGTTTAGAAGTTCCTTTAGATTTTTTGTCTTTCTTCCAAATTTTCAAATTTACAGACCTCGTCGTACTGTACCTCACTGACAGCCTGCAACGACCTTGAGACATCGCTCCCTGCTTAGCCAATCCAGTGCAAAGACATTGCACTATGCTCTGCCAGTGGCTTGCGACGACCTTAGCTTGTCACTTTGTGTCTTATACCTAGCCTGCGATGACTCCTGTAGGTTTTGATGGAGTAAGTAATTTTGTCTTTTACTACCTAGGTTTTCCTTAGTAGCCTAGGGTGAACTTCTTATACCCATGTTTGATTGATTCTTTAGTTTAGAGCTTGCTTTTGATTGGTTTTCAGTGATTGAAAGTCTTTCTTTGCATTTTTACAAGTTTTTTACTCATACTCATTATCACAAGGATATAATCTCAGAGCTCCATCTAGGTGCTTGTTTGACATAGGGTATTTAGTTTGTTTTAAAGTTTTGGATTCATTATGTTTGTTGGATTGTTTGTTGATTAAGAAACACCTTTTGCTTGCTTGCATCAAAAGGTTTTCTTGTCTTTTTCATTTTTTGTCTACATTACGAATTTGGTTTGGGAATTGTGTTATGAGTGTATTGATTTTATTTTATTACTCTTTCCTTCCATCTTTATATCTCTGATTTGATTTGGAAAGGGAAGAATTGGGATCATTTATTCATTTTAGTAATCTCTCACAATACATTTTTTTACATTCGAAATATTAATAAAGAGAAGAAATTGGAAAATTTTATAGTTTGTGATTGTTTGGAATTGTGTTCATTCGAAATTAAGGAATTGTAATTCATAGCTTGTTGTACTTCAAAAGAAATACCTTCTCCCTACTATAACTAGAGTTAATTGAATTGAGAATTGCACATTCATCTCTTTTTGCATTTTATTGGGTCAAGGTCTCAACATCAATAGTTTCACTTCCACCTCCCTCTTTGAGTAAGCAACAACCTCTAAAACACGACGAAAATTTAAAATTTATTAGTAACTTTTATTTTCTAGGGATCTTTTTCACCAACATTAGCTAGGATAACACTTTGGAATAGGTTGTAAGGCACACTCTCCAAAGCATTAAAACACAAAATAGTATCTTGTGATAGGGAGAGTTTAAATCCAATTGCTACATTTTGTTCTGGGAAGCGCTTCTCACACAAGGGTCAAACCTGAGGTCACATTGAGACTAACATAGTTACTCACCCTGCTTTGCTGGTATTGGTGTAGAGATTGCGCGTATTATGGGGGTCGCTTGAAGGTATACACACAATTATGAGTGGAAGCCTTACGAGTTGATTTCAGGCTAGATACCTTGCCTTTGCACATGGATCAGACTGTCGACTGTTTCCCCAGGCATCACTGTTGTATTTGGTAACCTTAGTAGCCTATCTCTTTAGGGTCTTTTACACGAGGTGACTGTGAAGGGGCAAGTTTTCACGATACCTAGAATCGACATTGGCCAAACACACTCGGGCTCCTTGGAGGGTATACCCACGATTATGTGTGGGAGCTTGCACCAAGGTGTAATTTCATTAAGCAGGTCGTCAATGTAACATTTCCACCCGCTTATCCCAACCCCTTCTTGTCTTGACTTCACGACGTTGGATTTCATTACCAACTAGTGACTTCGAAATAAGAAGCTTTTTTTTGCTTGGTTTGATTCCTAGATTATATTAGTGAGTGTTGTTTGTTTCCTCTAATCGACATAGATTTCTTTCGTTCTTTACTTAGCTCGAGCAACATTGGCCTTTGTCGTTCACGTAGGATGCAAGGGATACCCTTGGAAAATCTGGAGGATTACCAACCCTTACCTCCTAACTCACCTGAAGGCTCTCCTGAGGGAGTAGTCAACAACAAAGTAGTTTCTGAGGTTGGGAGCACACACTCTTTAGAAAGATTTTGAATTGTTTCAGACTCTTTAGAGGCATTCAAACTTCCCCCTCTTAGACCAGATGCGTGCATACTTTGCATGAACTCATCTGGAGAAATTGTTATTGTTGATAATATTGGAATACCTATTGGACCTAATGTCGGATCTAGAGTGGAGGATCCACTTTTTCCAAGTGAACGATTTGGGATCCTGGCTCACACTGTTGGAACCTCTAATTTGGGTTCTATCCCTTTGATAGTACGTGATTTGTACGGTAACCTAGGAGCGATTCCTGATCCACCTATGGCATCACAAGTGCCTGAGACGTCTGTCACCTATACGGTACCTTTAGGCCATTTTACTGGCACTACCAGTAATGTCATCATTGTTTCAAACCAATTGTTGATTGGTTCTCACTCGATTCCTACTCTCCAGATGGCCCATTCTACTATGGTCCCACAAGCTACCACGATTCCTACTTGAAATGTGGTTATCTCCCAAGATCCAATTAGGACACCACTTCCACCTATATCGAATTTGACACTATCACCTGGGTATAGAGCTCTAAATACTTCCGTTCCTACCTCTACTTAGGTCCCATCCAGAGTTTCTGGACTTTTTGTCCCTCCTGGGTATAATGTTGTTGCTAGTTTTGTTCCTACACCTTCTCAGGTTCTCTCCAGAGGGTCGTATGTTCCTCCTCCACCCCCTCTTGGAGGATCTGGCCCTAGTGGCTCCAATATTTTTGGAGGCACCAATCTTCTTATCACTTCTGGTTTCTAGATTCCTATTGGAGGTCAAACCCAAGTTGGGGGACAACCTCAATTTGGGGGGCAACCTCATATTGGGGCACAACCTCAACTTGGGGGGCAACCTCAGGTTGGAGTCCATAACCCACTTTATGGACAAAACACACATGTGGTACCATCTTTACCTTGGCAACTTTCGTTCCAAGGAAATCTACAACCGACTGGGGGGAAACATCCTCAAGTTAACTCTTTTGTACCCCCCAACCTTGGTCAGCCGTATCTGGGTTCTTTGAATCCCGCTTGGGGTCCAAACGTTCAATCTAGTGTTCCTTTCCAAGGGAACATCTCTAATCAACCCAATCCTATTGGCTATATGCCTCCAAATACTCCACAACCGAATCTGTCAGGACTATATAATTATTTGCAGACTTCTTATGGTCCTACTGGTATACCTACGGGGCTCCCCCCTTAAAACTACCAGTTTCCACAAGTGAATCGACAATTGCCTTTTCTAGCCACTTTGGATTTACCTAACCTGTCTAGGATTTTGAATGATCCTATCTTACATTCTCCTTATTGGCCTGTCATATCGACCAAGTTACCGTCTGGCATTCCTAAATTTGATGGTCGAGTAGGAGAAGATCTGAATAATCATGTTATGACTTTTCATTTGTGGTGTTCATCCAACTCCTTGATGGTTGACTCCGTTAGATTACGACTTTTCTAACGAACTCTCATGGGTTCAACAACAAAATGGTACATTGAGTTACCGCGAGGTTTCTTAAATGACTTTAACACCCTAGCCATGGCCTTTTTGACACATTACCAGTTACCAATACGATACGAGATGAGAACCGAAATTTTGAGTTCTTTTAAGAAATCCTCGTCCACTCATATTTCTGATCACATCCATGAGTGGAGGAAGAGAAGACGTTTAATCAAAGTTCCTCTTCCTGATCAACTATTGGCCGAGTGGTTTACCAAATCACTCATTGGACCTATCGCTCATGATGTCACTGAAGAGAAGACGATTAGTCATGTTCAGTATCTTGATCTCGTTTATTCGCAAACGAGAACACTTTACGATTTGATCCCTAATGTTCCTCGTCCTTCCACAAACCCTACCCCAAAACCTCCAGTAGCCTCTCATGCTGCTGATGGTGTGATCGACACCTTTCACACTGAGGCCCAATCCACACACATCGATCACACCAATCCCAAAACTAATAATTCTAATGCAAAAAATGCTCCTGCTCCTACTCCTTCCATCGGTAAGACTGTCGAAGTTAATTCTGTTCAATACACGCCTACCAGAAAGAATCAAAATAAAAAGAAAGGGAAGGGTAAGAATAAGGAGGAAACGAATAATAATCTACAATATGATAAATCCAAGACATAAACCTTTGATGAGAAATATAAACGTAAACCTCGTTACCCCTGCTTGATTTGTGGTGATGATCATTACACGAAATATTGTCCAAGACACGCTGAGGTTACTAAGTTCCTCCAAGGGAGTGAAAAACCTCGTACAGCTGCCATTTTGTCACAACCTTTCCCTTCTCAAGAACAATCCCAACTGGTCATTCATGACCAAACTTCTCCTTCTACCTCATCCTATGTCCTTATGTGTACTAGTGATTCTAAAAAGAATGAAGTCGCAATTGCAACTCGAGCCAAGGATTACTCTTCGTTAAAAGAGAAAGTTGATGATATACCACCTTCATTGGTTCAACCTTCTCCCTCAACTTCACCTCCCAATGATCCTCTTCATCTTGAAAGATCGGGTATCGATACAGTTCTTCGCACTCCTCCCAAGGTTGTTGTTTGAAAGTCTGCATTCAACCCTCACGCTCGTGCTGCGCAAAGATACAGAAATGTAGAAGATTTTGCACAAGCACCTTCTACGATGTCAGCTCTCGAATTTCTTCAAATTTTCCCTACTCAATGGAAGGCACTTTTAAAATCCATTGGTGGAATTGACCCCACGGATACTAATCTCATAATATTTGACTTGGAAGATCACGTTATAATGCTCCCTCCTTAGTTAGCATTCTAGATCCAAGTTGTTGTTGAAAACAAGCATATCTATAGAATTGTTATTGACGAAGGAGCCTTGTTGGCCCTTGACCAAGTTTTGAGGATCCTTGGTCATGTTTGACCTATTTTTGGGACTTCGCCAGGCTGTCGAAGGCAAAGTGCAAGATGAAGCAGAGATCGCGGGGTCTCGGCCCCTCGTTAGAGATTTTTGGGTTTTTGGGTTATGTAACGGGTATGGGGATGTCGACCCATGGGTTTATCCATGCTTAGGCCTATTTTGTAATGTATAAATAGAAGTTTAGGCGATGTAAGAAGAAGTGAATAATGACTAGTAGTGACTAGTCTGTTACAAGTGTGCTAAGTGTTGAGTGTTAATTGCTTTGTGCATACTATGTGAGGCTTGCAGAGCTAAGTGCAAGTGATTGTAAGAGACCGTGGAAGGCTTTGTGTTATAACTCAAGGAAGAATGATCTAGCGAGGTGCACAGATATCCTATCCTTTGCGGAGTTGATTTTGAGGCTTTGTGCATGTAAGAAGATTGAAAGAAGCTAATAAAGAAGACGAAGAGTTGGTGGATGTAGCCCCGGGGTGGTGGTGAACCACATATATCTTGTGTTGTGAATGCTTTGTGCTTTTGGTTGTTCTTTTGTTATGTGATTCAATGATTAGTGCGATGTTAGATGATAGATGAATCTGATATGAGAGTTTAGTGCTCAATAATGTGAATGAATACTAGATCTGATCTCTATTTGTATGTTTAGTGCTTGAATCTATGGGATTTGTGTGAATACTACGTTGATCTATTGTTAGGGTTAACTGCGTTGTGAACTAAAGATGAATATTAACGAACTGTAATAACTAAGTGCTATGTTAAGGCGTTACAATCACAGATCTGTGTCCCAGCTAAGGTTGCAGACACTGGAGTTCTGCAACCACCCTTGCTTCTACCTCAGGTGAGATTTCATCTACTTCGCAGGTGTTGTCGAAAGGGCCGATAGTTAGGGTTTTGTTGGTGCGTTGTTGTAGCATTGAACCCTGGGTCTGTCCCTGTGCCAACAAATGGTTCCGTTGCTGGGACCTGAAACTGTGATTGTTGGGAACTGAGGAAGAAGAAGCTCTGTGCGAAGATCTGACCTGAAACTGTGAAAGCTTCATGCGTAGATATGTTGCCCTAGTGTGCAGTACTCTACTTAGATTGTGAAGCTCTATGCTAAGAAAATAAGTCTCATCTGAAAAAAAGAGAAAGAAAGCTTTGTGCATAGATCTGTTGCTTGACTTGCGAAGCTCTGTGTTAAGGAAGGAGGAAGATCTGAAGAAAAGAAGTAAGATCTGAATGCTTTGTGCTCTAATAAAGGTAAGAATCGTGAAAAGTTTTAGATATGGAAGCTTTGTGCTCTGCCGAAAGTAAGATAAGTGGAAAATTTTGTTTCAAGAATATGGATCAAGGTATGTTTGATAAATTTTGTCCTAACCTGAAAACTAGGCCACAGCTAGAAGAAACAAGATTTGATATGAGTAGATATGATAAGAATAGTGAAATATATGTTATTCCTATGCATAGAAAGAATGTTTGGACTAATAAATGGATGCAGGACCCTATAAATAATTTTGTGCAGGTTAACTACTGTGATCCTAGTGCGCAGTACAAGAAAGGTTGGGGATCATTTAAGAGAAAGCGAGGATTGACTCTTTGTTACAATTGCAGAAGATCGTGATATCTTGCTAAGGAATTCCATGGTAGAGGATCCAGTTGTTTTTGTTGTAAATCTATGGACCATGAATTTTTGGATTGCCCTAGAATGATTGCTAAGCTTGAAAGAATGAATATGGAACAAACATACCCTGAGAAAGGTCAAGAAACCGAGACCATGGTAGAACCCCAGAAGGAATCAAATATTGTACTATTACAAATGAAAGAAACCTTGAATGACCATAGAGATACTAATCTATCAGAGATCTTAAAATAAAAAGAGCAAAGAGAAGTAAGAATAGGAGACTTTGACATTGACTGTATTCTGGATGAGGAAACACAGGTGAATATAATGACAGAAAGAACTTGAGAAATTTTAGGAAAGCCTGCTATGATTCCTTCATTAGGAGGAATATGATTATTTAGAGGAAAGTTGATAACCCTATGTGGAAGACTTACCCAGATATCTATGAATGCTCATGGAACTTCAATAGAAGCAGATTTTGAGGTTGTTAAATTTATTGAGAACAACGTCCCATTTGCTATGTTACTGGGAAAACCTTGGATCAGAAAGGATCAGGCCAGAAGGAAAGAGAAAGAAGTCTTAGAGCAAAAGAAGCAAGAATTAAAATATTTCATGACTAGGAGGATCACACACTTGATTGAAAAACATGAGAATAGATCGAAGCTATTTAGAACCATGGATGTTGAAGTTGGAAGAACACAGGAAGAATCACAAGAGACTGAAACACCTGCGCCAGATAGAGAAGAAGTATTGTCCTTGAATCCCATGAAATAATCTCAACAACGCGAAGTTACTATGCCAAGAGGAGATAAGAATCATAATGGAAAGAGGAATAACGAGATGAAGATAACTAGGAAAAAGGCTAGAAATCTCAATAAGAAGAGAGCAAAGATCGAAAAATTACAGAAGATTCCAGAGGGAACTTTGTATAAGGAAAATTTGCAAAACTGGAACTTCGTCGGGATAGTAGAACAACACCACATGGCACTTTGCCATGGCGAAGCAATATAATCGCTGGAAATAGTATAACCGTTAGAAGGCTCACCATCAGACCGTTGGGACCACGTCGTAACGGGAAAAACTGAATTAATGAAGGTCTCTTGTCCGTTGGAAAGATCCATTACGTTGTTGTCTACTTATTTCGTCGATTGTTGCACCGAGAACACTTTTGCGAATTTTATCAGAAATATCTCATTGCTACCCCGCTGTGATTAGTAAGATCGACACCAGTTCTATTGTTTTGCGCACTCATTCATCCATCCAATCTAAGCATGTATGTCGGACGAGCTCAGCACTGCGGAGAAAATCGTTGAAGAAGTTCTCATTGATCTCATGGTCGAGAAAGTAATTTCTGCAAGTATTCAAGCGTTCTCGACAAGGGGAGTGCAAGACTCTCCGTCAACCAGTCGCGGATCCGGACCATCCCGAGTCATCACAGAAAAGAGAACCAAGCACAGAGATGACCTAGCAAATGCAAAGCTAATCCCGACCATCTTACCAGACTACCTCCAGCCCCTGGCCAATGCGGTGAGTCGTGATAGTGTGCTGAGAGATTTCGAGTACACCATGGTTACTGCGTACCTCCTGAAGGGGATACGTGCAGTTAGAGCGCAGCAGGACAAGATCACAACGTTGAAGTTCAACGACTTCAACCTAGGAGACCGCAAGAACCATAGTATGCTCGCCCCATATAAATACTTGACCAGGATGAAGGGGAAGAACTAGAAAATAATCCCCGAGCCATGGACGATGAGCCTCGCATAGTCCACCCTTTTGAACGTAATGAAGATCCCACATTTTGGACGACACGAGGAGGTCAATGCCTGTGTTACGCTCCTACTGTCATGTTACCATGGTGGCTACTCATGGCTAGACCAATGTATCACAGTCGATCCGACGTTGATCCATGGGATCATCGGATTGAGAATGCAAGGACCTGACCCGTAGGACTTCTATCCAGGGAAGGCCACAAATCGTGCATTAACATAGAAGATCAAGGATATCTACGACGATGTTGAGAAGGGGACGCAAGGCTACAAGGTAGCTTCCATCCAGAATGGCGTAGTGCGCCTAACATACCAATTAATTGCAGGAAAGCTAGTAAGGAAGAATAGACCCACGCAGGTCACAGGGTTTGTTGTTGACCTCGCGGGGAAATGTGTAGAAGGTCTACAAATGAACTGGGCGAAGTACCTAGTCAACCAGCTGGAGTTAGACTGTCGCGAAGCTCAAGATCAGGGCTATGAGTTCCACTTCAGTTGGCTCCTGATCCTCATAGCATTTATTTCTTGGGAGATGCCATAAGGTGTGACCTTCTCGGACATTGAGTCATTCGATCCGCTTGCTGCGAAGTTCACCACACTTTGGTACTCGAGCGATATGGGAAAAAAACGACAGTCGAACACGGTCTTTCACACATTATCTCCAACTGAAGAGGGATATCAAAGCCAAACCTCGCATGACTCTGAACACCCTATAGCGGTTCCGACCCCTCATGAAGTTCTACGCAGATCAACACTTCATCTATATCACTGCGTGAGTAGACGAGCATAAGGAGGAGCTTCAGTTGTACTACAAGCTCACAAAAGAGGACCTCAAGGAGCTAACTAAGGACTGGTCAACATAAATCCTTATCCCCGCTAATCCTGTAGAAATGTCTGACCCCGAACTTGACAGCTCAGAGGTCGCTCACAAAGAACATGACACACCCGGACCCAGTAGAAGGAAGAAGACTGAAGAATTCCAAGACTTAAGCAGTGCATCAGAAAATACTACTTCAATATCACCTAACCGAGGGGGTGATGACGAAGTAGAAGAGATAAATGGCAAAGAAGATGAGCAGAAGCAAGGCGAAGTAACACCGCCTAGAGATGAGGTTGATCCCTTGAAGAAGAGGAAGGTTTCTCCCACGAAACCCTCTTCCCGGAAGAAATCCAGAGCCACCTTGACCAAGATGCAAACTGTACTCACTGTCGATGACTTTATCATAGCAGTTGTTGCAGATGCTTCGTAGGACATCTTACAGAAGCATGAAGCCAAGCAGGAATAAATGTACAACATAATCGAAGTTGAACTCCGAGGGGTACAACAGGCCCTTCAGTCCAGTCGCGTAGTGTTCACTGCGCCCCTGCCATTGGGAGATGATCCATCCCAACATCATCGACTAGCTGATGCGATCGAAGCTCACCTTCGTCGTGCATAGGAAGAAACAAAACAATCCACCCAGGCCTTGAAGCAAGTGCAAGAAGTATTCGTAGAACAACACCGAGTTGCGGAGCAGGAGAAGGTTGCTCTCCAGACAAAGTTTGAAGAGGAGAAAGCACAGATTCAACAAGAAAAATAACAGTTGCTCGTAGAGAAACTCGAAGTGAAAGAACCAGCCAACATAGCACTTCGCTCTATGACAGGTTTAGAGCCAAAGGTAGAAGACCGAGTTGAACATCAGGTAGAGCAGCTCGCGGAAGCTATCTAGAAACTACAACAAAGAATAGCAGACTTAGAGCTCCGCACAGTACCCGACACTCCCCAGGAGGTGAGGGATCAAAGAGATGCAACTACTCAAAGCACAATTGAGAGAATAAAGGCCCTTGCTATGGAATGTAGATAACTAAGTGATCGCAGTTCCCAGACTTATGAGCGACTCACTGATAATCCAGAACTGAAGGCACTGGAGTCACAACTCCAGGAGGCAAAGCAACAAGCAGAAACAATACAGGCACAGTTGAAGCCCCTATCAATTGTCGAAAGGATGAAGCGATCCCAAGACCAGGGCATTGCTCAACAACATGTCCACACCATTCATAACAGAGTTATGGAAGTGACTTAGAGGCTCCAACCTATACAAGATGAGGCTTGTCAACTGTTCTCAGCGATTGAAGGTCGAGGAGCAGAACTGGAGCAAGTCATCACTGCAGTTGAACAACGCCTAGAGGGACTTGTCAACGAAGAAGTCATCCAAGAGTTCGCTAAACAGGAGGCCATGGCACAACAACAAGTCGAAGCAGCTCGAGCCAAGCTCGAGGATTTTGAGGCAGCATTACCCATATCAGACTGACTCGGGACAAGTCACAGGTGAGTGTTGGGGGCCTGTTGGCCCTTGACCAAGTTTTGAGGATCCTTGGTCATGTTTGACCTATTTTGAGACTTTGACAGGCTGTTGAAGGCGGAGCTTAAGACGAAGCGGAGATTGCGGGATCTCGGCCCCTCGTTAAGGCTTTTTGGATTTTTGGGTTATGCAATGAGTATGGGGATGTCGGCCCATGGGTTTACCCATGATTAGGACTATTTTGTAATGTATAAATAGAATTTTAGGCGACGTAAGAAGAAGTGAATAGTGACTAGTAGTGACTAGTCCGTTACAAGTGTGCTAAATGTTGAGTGTTAATTGCTTTGTGCATACTATGTGAGGCTTGTAGAGCTAAGTGCAAGTGATTGTAAGAGACTGTGGAAGGCTTTGTGTTGTAACTCAGGGAAGGAGGATCTAGCATGGTGCGTTGATCTCTTGTCCTCCGCGGAGTTGATTTTGAGGCTTTGTGCACGTAAGAATATTGAAAGAAGCTAATAAGAATATGAAGAGTTGGTGGACGTAGCCCCAGGGTGGGGGTGAACCATGTATATACTGTGTTGTGAATGCTTTGTGGTTTTGGTTGTTCTTTTGTTATGTGATTCAATGCTTAGTACGATGTTAGATGATAGATGAATCTAATATGAGAGTTTAGTGCTGAATAATGTGAATGAATGCTAGATCTGATCTCTATTTGTATTCTTAGTGCTTGAATCTATGAGATTTGTGTGAATACTGCGTTGATATACTATTAGGGTTAGTTGCGATGTGAACTAAAGTTGAATATTAACAAATTGTAATAACTAAGTGCTCTATTAAGGTGTTACAATCACAGATCCGTGTCCTAGCTAAGGTTGCAGACACTGGAGTCCTGCAACAACCCCTGCTTCTACCTCGGGTGAGACTTTATCTGCTTCGCAGGTGTTGTCGAAAGGGTCGGTAGTTAGGGTTTTGCTGGTGCGTTGTTGTAGCGTTGAACCCTGGGTCTGCCCCTGTGCCAACAAGCCTCGACTTACATAATGTCCGTCACTTGTTGGAAAGCCATTGGCTCTCCTACTATCACTGAATCACACAATACACTTAAGGCCTTCAATGGTATAGGCTTTAAACCCTACGATGTTCTTCCCTTGTTGTCTATTACGTTGGAAGGTAAGTCGATCAATGTTTAGGTTGACGTCTTTGATGCACCTCTTGATTATAACCTTTTACTTGGTCGTAGATGGATTGATTCCATGCGTGCAATTGTGTCTACCCTTTTCTGTGTGTTATGTTTCTCGCGCCAAGGAAAGGTCATTACTGTTGACCAACTGGCATTCTTTAATTTCGATTTCCATACTAGCAACGTTCCCTTCATTTCGAAGACACCCCCTGGTTATGAGAATGTCAGAGTGGGTATTTTGAAAGATTCTACTTTGATGGGTACATTTCCAATCCCACCACCTGATATTTATCCCCCTTTCATTGCCTCTATTAACATGATATCCACCATTGTTTGTGAAACCCCTGAGTCATATGACCCATGGGTAGTACCTAACCCTGGTGATCACCTCTGTTATGGCAACCAGATGCCTTTAAGTCCGGTCAAATCTGCTTACCAAGCTATTCAATTGGAAATCCCTTCCTCTCCTTCTCTCTGTGATTCATCTCCTGATCTGTTTCACGTGATTTTTCCTACGGATGAGATGATCATGTCAATCATGTCTACGGAAGACACTCCCTGGGACAATGGGCATCACCGCTCCATTCTCTTCCTAGAACGCGACACCATCGAGAGTTACCAACGGATTTTGACTCCGTTGACCGTTGTTGTTATTTCTTCAATTCCCGAGTCATCACATGATGTTTTGTACGAAGGGAACTTGAGAAACATTTCACCTATCGTCCCTCTCGACATATCCATTAAATATAGAGTCGTGGAGAACGTTCATATTGGGGCCTCTTGTTCTACTGACGAGGTCCATGAGTATAAAGCCCTTTTCCAAGAATTCCACGATGTTTTCACTTGGAGTTATGAAGAGATGCCAGGTATCGATCCTGATATCGTTGTACATGAGATCAAGACATGCCTAGACGCTAAACCCATTTGGCAGAGACTTCGCCCAGTGCACCCACACAAAGCTGCTGCTATCAAGTTTGAATTTGAAAAACTTCTTAAAGCCAAATTTATTTATCCTATGGCTTTGACTGATTGGGTATCCAATCTAGTTCTAGTGAATAAGAAACAAGGTACCATCCACATCTGTGTAGATTATAGGGACATAAATAAGGTTTGTCCTAAGGACAATTATCCGACCCCTTTCGTTGACCAAATCGTTGACGATTGTGCCGGTAGTGAAATCTTCTCTTTAATGGATGGTTTCTCCAGTTATAATCAGATTAATATTCTACCCACAGACCAACACAAGACTACTTTCATTTGCCCTTGGGGAACCTTTGCTTACTGGAAATTACCCTTTAGTCTCAAGAACGCTGGAGCGACTTTTCAATGTGCTATGTCTTATGCTTTCCATGATATTAAACACATTGTGCAACCCTATCTTGATGATATACCGGCGCATTCCATGTGTCGTCAAGATCACCCGACACATTTGAGGGCCATTTTTGTACGTTGTCGTTATTATCGTATCCGCTTAAACCCACATAAATGCATTTTTTATTTGGAGTCCGACCATTTGCTTGGTTTTATTGTGTTGATACACAAGATTCGAGTAGACCCTTTAAAGGTTGAGGCTATCCTTAATCTACCTCCTCCTTCCACTTTATGCCAACTCCAAAGTTTGCAAGGGAAGACCATTTTTTTGCGTCGTTTCATCCCCAATTACACTGAAATGATGAAAGGATTCACCCGGCTACTCAAGAAAGGTTACCATTTCATATGGGACAATACTGTAGACAAAGCCTTTGAAGCTTTGAAACTTGCTGTAACCCGCAGACCATTACTATTTCCCCCTGACTATAGCCGAGATTACTTCCTCTGTTTAGCTGCTTTGGACTCTACCATTGCCATGGTTTTAGTCCAAGAGGATGACTCAAATGATGAACATGTGATTTACTATTTGAGTCAGAGTCTTACGACTACCAACACCAAATACCTACATGTGGAGAAACTGGATTTTGCAGTTGTGCAAGTTGTCCAACGTTTTCGTCATTATATCCTATTACGCTGAACTAATGTTATTTCCGATTGCAACCCTATGCAACACATCCTTACGTGACAATTGCTAGGGGGAAAGTACTCCAAATGGATAGTGATTCTCTAGGAGTTTGACTTAGAGTTTGAACGCACTGAATCTAAGAAATCTTTGGTTTTCGCCAAACTAATATGTGACCTTCCCTCCACTGAGACAAAAAATGTGGCAGAGGATTCCTTGCCTGACGAATCCCTTTTTCTGATCATTTCTGATGACCTGTGGTATGGAGATATCATCATCTATCTCCAGACTCAAACTTTCTGGCCCGATCTATCTAGTACGGATCGTCGTCGCATACGATATCAAGCCCGCCAATACATCATTCTAGGTGATACTCTTTATCGCCGCGGTGTTGATTCCATTTTTCGACGATGTCTCACTTACGATGAAGCTGAAAAAGCTTTGAACGACTGCACTCCGGAGCATGTGGCGGTCATATGTCTGGGTATGCCACTACCCAAAGGATCTTACGAGGGGGTGATTTTTGGCCTTCTTTATTTAAAGATTGCATCACTGCTATTAATAAATGCCATGCTTGCCAAACTTATAATAACAAGATAAGATTTCATCCTAATCCCTTACATCTTGTAGTTTCTGTCGGTCCATTTGTCAAATGGGGCATTGACTTCATGACATGTAASCCCCACTYGGTTGGGGGACATGGATACATCATTGTAGTTGTGGATTACTTCACTAAATGGGCCGAGGCGATGCCTACATTTGATAACACCGAGAAAACTGGAGCATCGTTCATATTCAATCACATCATTACTCGGTTTGGTATTCCTCAAGMTATCGTTACMGATCACGGTAGCCATTTTCGGAATTTTATGATGTATGAACTTACGAAAAAGTTGGGTCTTCGCCATGAAAAATCAACCCCCTATTACCCATAGGCCAATGGCCAGGTTGAAACAATCAACAAAGTTCTCATTACTATGCTTCGACGAATGATAGGGATTCATAAGACAAGCTGACACACGATGTTCTCAGCATTATGGGCATATAGGACATCTGTCAAGTCTGCCACGGGATTTACATCTTTCCGCTGGTTTATGGTATCGAGGTTGTTTTTTCGATTGAATGTGAAATAACATCTTTGAAACTGGCCGTTGAACTTCTCCCCAATACCTCTGTCGAAGAAGAGCGTCTTTTGTATTTAATGCAATTAGACAAAACCTGTCATGATGCCGCCCTAGTTATTGAAACCCAGAAGAAACGTATTAAATCCCAATACGACAAACATGCCAAGCCACGCGTTTTTTCTAAGGGTGATCTTGTTCTCCTTTACAAACAAGATTGTGATTTGCTAGGGGCTGGTAAATTCGAAGCCATGTGGCGAGGTCCTTGCATTGTCAAACATGTGTTGGAGAAGGGAGCTTATGAGCTAATTGATTATGATGGAATCCCTTTGAGTGAACCCCAAAATGGGCTTTACTTAAAGAAGTACTATGCTTAAGTCATTTTTGCATGAGTGCTTGTACTTTTAGTGTATCATACTCTTGTGTCCTTTTTCATTGTTTGGTTTCGATCCTCAGCTATTTACCTTGCGTTGTGCTTGGTTTCCAGATATCGGTGTCTTTGCTACCCTTCCTTGGTTTCGCTGATGGCGATAGTCGCAGTACTCATAACTTAGCATCTGTTGCTTGGGAAATCTTTGCACATATAAATGAATTGATTAGTCTACATGGTGTTTGCCTTGGTTGTACAACTAATAATATCACGAAATACAGTGCAATCATCGAATTATTGACCGACGTTGTTTCACTTGGAATCCACCGTCTTATTGTTCGACTCGATTCACAGTTAGTAGTCCTACAATTGAGTAACGTCTACTCCATTCGAAGTCCTACACTATTAAGGATATATTTACGAATTCGCCTCTTGGAACATCATTTTGATTACATAGAATATCGACACATTCCTAGATGTCTAAATACATTAACAGATGCATTGGCTAATTATGTGTTAGATAGACATTCGAGAAATTTATAAATCCAATCAAACTTTGTATATACAACAAGTAAGCCGTTAAAAGCCTCATATATATATAACGATAAAAGTTTTTACAAAAATTGTTTTTGTCCGAAGACCAAAATGTCAAAAATGTGAAGCACATGGATTCATATAAAAATATAACAACAAGGATGTTGCTCACGATAACGCGCGACTGCCCATGCTACTCTATAGAGCAGTCGACCAATAGATGCAGACACAGCTAATGTATGGCGTTGATAACGCCTCAGGATCTCATCAATGCAGACATATGGAATGTCCACTGTCAGCCCCTCCAAGTTTTGCTCTATAGCCTTGTAGTTAGCAGTGGCTAAGCTTGCTACCTCGACTTTCTCCCCTCGCCTCTAAATGGGAGATGAACCTGGAGGTCGATGAGGTCCCACATCTGCATCATCAAAGAGTTTTTGATTAGTCATCAGATAAAAAACATAAAAACATTTTGTATTTAAAAATTACAAAAACATTATAAAAACAAAATGTACTTCTTACCTATGTTCCCCCATTGAGAACCTTCAGGAAAAACCAAGTTTGGATCACCTCTGAAGTCCAAACCGACATATGCGTAGTCATCTACCATAAGCATCTGGGGCCTCAACCAATCAAAGAAAATGCCATTGTACTTGACGATAGGACCGGTCATGTGTCGTGCCATGAGGTCACACCACCTCTTCATTCTTGGATCTTGTGGGGCCGGTATTGCCCACTCTACCTGTAGGCGCAAGTGTGGAACCCTCTCCAGGAAGAAGGACACCAAAATTGATCTGTATCTTAATTGTTTCAAGTCACCCCTCCTACACTTGGTCAATTTTTTCTTCATGCTTCTGAGAACCCCATCACTCTAGTTGAAAACTCAGGGCTCCATGCATTCCAGTGCATACTAGAAATCTCTCTGAAGGGTCAAATGGGGAGCTGCGCTACTCGCCATACGCGCAATGGTGTATAGGATAGTCCGTAGAGGTAAGTTACAGACGTCTCGGATAGAGACCTTGCTGTTATGTCTCTCAACGCTTGGCACGCAATGTGCGCTGACATAATGGCTCATAGGCTTGCCACCTCCTCTACTACCTGTCAATGTAACTCGAGCCCCTTGGTGAGACAACCCAATCAAAAAGTAGATATATTCGATATCTATCTCAAGGATTTGAGCCCCCACACAGAATACCTGTTGGTCCACGTCCCACATATGGACTAAGTATCCCAACAAACTCAACTGGGCCCTCGTGCCCTAGACCTTGAAGAATTTTAGCAATCCACACTGCCGGAGGCCGACATTTATCATTCCCGGGTCATTCTTGGCAAAGTAATATTCATCCTCATCCTCTCTCTCCCACCATTCCAACATCCTTACTATAGAAAACCTGAAATGGAACATAAAATAGGCATTAGCATCTTCATCTTTCTTCTGGACACCTTTTATTGGCAGAAGCATCTTAAAAACATTTTTACTTTGTGCACGTCGTAGGCTAGCTAGCCTGTACAGTGCAAGGTTGTCACACTGTAGCTCAAAGCTCACCTGCGATGACTTTGGGTCGTCGCAGGGCACGATACAGGGTGCCTGCAACGACCTCTGGGCACAAGTACCCTACAAAATGAAACTTAAAAGGATATTTCTAACTAATGAAAAGTAAAAATGAATCCATGAAAAGTTGAAGGAAGTGAAAATTACTTGTCTCGCGGAGACGTTCGCTAAATGATCAACCATGCCTCTCGTAATCTACAGTGGAGGTTTGAGGTAAAAATAGGGTTTTTGGAACAAAGTTTGGGTGGAGTAACAATGAAATGGTAAAAGAGGTTTTTACCCTATTTTATTAACTTTTTACTTTTCCATTTCATTTTTCATATATTATTTTATGTATTTTGTCCAAACCCTAGACTTCTAATGTGTCACAAGTGTTTTATTTTCCAGGTAAGAAATCTAGGAGTGGAATATTGAACATGGATACATTTTTGGGTTTGCATTTATACATTTGTCGCATGTACAGATCCTTTTAGAGTTTTTCAGGAAAAACTCCGAGCTTAGTTTTTGCTCTTTCTCGTACTCGTAAATCCATGAGAACGTAGCTGAGTATACTTTTGTCCCTTTTTTTTACTTATGATGGTAACACGAAAAATGACACTTATGGAGTATCATTTTTATCTGTTTTCACACTCTGTAAAATCGAAAAAGATTGTTGAGCGACCTTGTTCTTTTCACGCTCGTAAAAGTATTTGAAGAAAACATTCAATGAGTGGTAGGTTATCACTTTTTTGGTCTCATCGAATTAACTTACGAAAAAGGAACTTGTGGAGTCATCTTTAAGTGTTTTTAGACTTTGTAAACATGAAAACCCCCGAATTTTCTCTCTTTGGACTCGTTAAACAAACATTGAAAGACCTGTATGGGACCAAACCATTCCTTATTAAGGTTCATTAAACATACTCTGAGGGACTCGTCCGAAGGATGAACTTATATCAACAAGAATATGTTATCCTCCTCAATCTTGCGTAAAAATAAAGAGGAACTCGCCGGAAATGGTGGGGGAAATTTTGGGAAAGAAACGTGTCTCTGCATCCGTGTTAGTGGCAGTAATAGTCGCTTTTGAACATGATACCCCCTTCGTCATTGAATCCGGGTTGGGAAATCCATCTATCTCTTGTTTGATCATCTGCATGTCCATATGTTGGATCATCCTTGAGTCAGTGATGCCAAGACCATTGGCGTGTCACTCATATGTTCAAGAGAAGTCTAACCTTAATAAGCCTCCTATTGAGTCGATCATCTGCAGTTATAAATTTTCTACCATATCGGCCTTCCCTGTGTTAGTTTCAAATCACTTCATGCTCTGATCTACTTCAAATCTGTTACTTATTTCATGTCATTGATGGGGGATACATCAAGGCCCTCCCATGACAAGTCTTTTCCTTTAGACTTCAACTCATTATCCATGAACAAGACTTAGAAATCATATAGTACCTCAGAGCTCGAATGCCTCAATGACAGGTTTCTTCACTTTCAATAGTGGGTTCACATCATTGACCCCTGATTGGGAGATTCCATCGAGTGTTCGACTTCAACTCATTTATTCGCATTCGTTGGATTGTACTGGGGTACCTTGAGAGTCATTGACATCAATGGTGATTTCCCTCGCACTTGTTAATGGTTCTCATCATTGACTGGTAATCAAGTGGTTTCTACCATGTTCGACTTCAACACATGTAATCACATGGTTATATTTGTACTTAGGGATGTCGGAATTGAAGACCCTGGATCACCCCATTATGGTCCAGGTTGCGACAGAGTATTCATGATTTGTATTGACACATAGATCCACTTTGTATGTCTTGTGACTATGTCTGAATTTTAATTTTTTAGAGCATAGATCCACAGTGTATTCTGGGTGGATATGTCGATTCACCTTGACATGGATCCATGGTGTATATTCAGTGGGCATGACTCATTTGACATTTTGTAATCTGAGTATGGGAATGCCTACCTCGGACAATGATATATTATTATGTTGATGCTTGACTATTTGCAAGTTCCCGACTGATGTGCTCTTTGTTTCTGACACACACATTCTACAAAGTATTTTGGCTATCACGAGTTACGACCTCATACTTTGGGGGGCATTCTGTTACACATTATTTTGGTCATCTTGATGATCCATTAACAAACATGTGTTCATGTTCCAAAAAGAGCCTATCTTCATGAGAAAGGTGGCTGACTTTCTTTTATCAAAAACCTTATTAAGGAGGGTCGTCGCAGGATGCACCATAAATAGGATGCGACTATGCTTGGTCGTCGCCCTCTGCCCTGAATCTAGTTTATGACATCTCTCCAGGCTGCTCTACAACTAGGGTGCGGCGATGCCAAGAAGCTAAGAAAAGGTTGACCTTCACGAAAGTTCTAGAAGGAAATATTCTAGAAGGTTAGGTAGCATTCATATGGTTGGGATCCTACTCGCTTCTCTGATTTGGTGGGATCATCCTAATCTCTTCAACCATCTCTCTTTCCTCTATATAAAGAGGGATTTCTCATGGAAAAGACTAAGGTTAATGAATGTTGATTCAAGCAAGATTATTATTGAATAGACTAAGAATTGGACGAGGAATTCTACTTTAGTTCATACTTGAGAGCTTCATTTTAGTTTATCAAGTCATTGTGGATCTTCTTCATTCAAGGATTGGAGCAAGTGTGTGTGCTGGAGAAAAGGGTCATCGGAAGGGGACCTTGCAACATCAAGGCTTTGGTTGTAATCTCCACTTTCATTTTAATATGATACAGTGATATGTTTCTTTCCCATAAAACTTATCTCGTTTTATTGTATGGTTCCTTGATCACATATATAAGTTCTCTTTAAATATACTATATTGATTTCACTTTGGTTGGCTTGTGTTCCCTTGTAGATCTAATATCACAGGAACACTGGAGTGAAGCTAGGATGAAAATGACAAGAGGAAGCAATATTTAAATAGTATGTTGCACATCTCTTGTTTGATAGTAATTTCAATGATTAGAGCTTAGGGAAAGTGTCATGTCCTGTTTTTTTTTGTTCTAGATCTAGGTGGATCTGGGGAGATCTGTTTATGTCCGCATTTACCAATAAGTCCCATAACAAAAGGCTAGAGTTAGTTAATGAACAAGTTGGATATTTATTGTAAGTTTACCTTAGAGGCCAAGTTTTAGATATTTGTCTAATTTATATTTAATGACATACACTATACATTGTAGAGATTGATCTTGCATTGAGTTTTGTGTGGACAATGTGTGATTAAGGGAAAATATCTCTATTTGAGTGGTCTACATAATGAACTTGTAATATAATAGATTGTTGGAAAATGAAAACACATTTCAGAGTAGGTTTTTTCCTAGTTCTTGATTTCCCACTTCAAATAAAAAGTGCATGTTATGATGCTGTTTTATAAATTCCAAAGGATAATGTGCATGAGTACAAGAGTGAAATACATGCTCCATGTAAAATATGAGTTAGTGCTCAATATAACTTTCTAGACTCTGTGCATTATGTAGAACAAAGAACAATGGCACACCTTACACAATCTAAACAAACAGGAGGTTAAATTAAGTCCCTTTGGCATTAAGAAATCTTGATTTCTAGAGTCTTTCCACTCCAAGATGATCCTAGAATATTCTCACATGTAGAAGTAAAAAAAATCTCATAATTGGCTTAATTTTCTATATTTTGATTAACTAAAAAGACTCGAGCATGACCAAATTTGATAGAAAAAAAGTGTGAGTGGTTAACCTACTAGGGTTTGATCTCTAAGCACTCAATTAATGAGTATTTTAGGACTTTGGACATGTTTCCCAAAGTTCAAAGTATGCATGATGGTATTTAAGAAGGTTCACCTATCCAAATTGATAAATTTCATGGGTTCCAATAGCTTAGTAAATCAATGACAAAGAAAGTAAATTAAATATAAGACATGGAATTATTTAGTGCAACTAAACAATGAAGTTTTGGGGTTATTACAAGAATACAGTGGTGTGGATATGGATCATGAGATACTTTAAACTAACACCATCATTTTATGAAAAGTGTGCACAAGTCTATTTTTGTACACTATACCTACATTTTCCATTATTGTACAAAAAAATTAATGACTCATGCCAATGCAACTATATACATGAAATAGGTCACCCCATTACACTGTAGCCAAATTTTAAGCCAAAACCTTCAATAAATATATGTGGATAGCTTATGCATGGTTCAAGGTCAAACCACAATCAACTTTTCACCATAGCTATTAGGTTATATGTGACACCTTTACTTTTAAAGGTTATTGAGAAGGCTACATGCAACATCCCAATTTTAATCCTTGGCAAATTGTAATGTAATTGTGCATATGTGACATAGGTTGGTGAGATAGTATGTTTTGGGACAGAGAGCCTAGCATTATAATTGATACATGCATTAATTAACAATACTACATTGTTGGATGTGATACGAGGAGGACAACAACATTGGGGAAGCTATGATTCCACACGAGAGGGGGTTGAATGAGGGTTTTTTAGGGGATTCCACATTCCTAGAATCCCATATCATTTTCATAAGTTGTTTTTTTGTTAACCATATGTTTTTTTTTTTTTTTTTTTCATTTGACTTATTAAACACTCAATCATTGAATGAGAATAATGGGTTGAGTACTTGTATGTAAGAGGTTGACGGGAAATTTATCTCACCTAGTTATGACAACATGGGATGAGTACAATCATCTTTGAGAAGTGTGAGAGTCAAGCAAACATGGGAGAAAAGAGAGGAAATTCAAGTTTACAGGGAGTTGTTGATTTTTGGAAAAAAAGAGAGAGAAGAAAAATATTTTTTTGGTGCTACAAAGTGGAGCAACCATACTATGTGTAAAAATAGCCATGAGAGGTTGGTGAAAGTCATTATCGGTGTAATTTACAACTGGATTTCCTATAGACCCCATCTAATAAATTTATGGTTAGTTTGTGTTGGAGTCCTAGAGGGTATGGAGATTATCTGAGGGACTGTGGTGCAGAGAAGGAAATCTCATCCTTTGGGTTGTGTAGATTGATGGGAAAGAGAGCTAGGGAATTGGGATTATTGTAGTTGCATTACAACTTGGTGATAATATTGGGAATTGTGTTGAGGAATAGGTTGTCATGCCTATTGTTGAAACCCCAAATACCAGATCCAATTTTAAATTCCCAGCAATATTTCATACCCAAAAAATTAATTAATCAAAAAGTAATTAGTTGAACTATAGAATAAAAAATACACTGGTATTTAACGGTAAATATGCAGTGGAACAACAAGTAGAAAATCAATCATACAAAACGGGAAAATCAATCACACATTCCATAGTTGTTTACCCTAGAAACCCAACTTGGGAAAACCAACATTCAATGTTTTTATAATTATTTTGGCCCTCAAATAAATCAGAAATTTCACAGCAATTTGGAACTTGTAACTTAGCCCCTCCAGAAAATCCACCCACAGAAAATCGGCCCACTAAAACCTAGTGCTTGAACTCCCTCTCAGTTGTATTGATGAATTGGTACGAATTTGTACGGCTTATCCCTCTTGACCCTCTCTTTCCTTTTCTGAGATCTCYGATTCTCCTTGCTGCAAAATTTTTCCTTCTCTTTAGCCCAGAGTATCTCACTCTCCCTTGAGAAAATCACTTTCTCATAAATGTGTGTCTTTCTCCTCTCCTTAGGATTTCTTTTATAAGTTTTCAATAATCAAAACCCTAACMCCTAATCTCCAAAGTGATGGATGGCTATGATTAAATCCTAAGCCTTTGGTCAAGATTAGATCTAAGTCACTTAACCTTAGAAAACTTTATTCAATAAACAACATTAATTAATACCTTTAATTAATGTGCTTTTCCTAAATCAAACTTAGGAAAGAAACATAAAAGTCACTTACTCAATAAATTAAGCAAGTACCTAGAGAGAATTTAGACATCTTCTGCATGCTTGACACCTAGCCTATGCAGAAGCACCTATCCAAGCTATAATCATCAAAACTCCCCCCTAGCGAGGAAGGCATTTTGCACCATGCCAACTTATCCCTGAAGAAAATAAACTTTCTCTTTATCAAACCCTTGGTGAGAATATCTACAACTTGCTCATCCGTGGAGATATAATGAAGCTTCATTGCTCCCATCTGAACTCTATCCCCGATGAAGTGACATCTGATCTCTATGTTTTTGGACTTGTCATGAAACATTGGATTCTCTAAGAGTTTTATACAACTCTAATTATCGCAATGGATCATTGTCGACTCCAACTCCTGACCAAATAAACATGTGAGAATCTTGTGAAGCCAAATGGCTTCACAACTTGCCAAAATTGTTGTCTGACGCAGGAGCATCGTCAACAAAGCCACATGGGATGACAACACAATGCCTAGTGAGCCTTTTGAGTAAAATTTTAAATTTTCAAAGATGGCGTATCTCAAAGAACTTCTGAGTAAATGATGAATCAAAGAAGTTTTAATGATCGACGGTTGAACGATCGCATCAAACCAGAAGAGATCAGATTGTCCTTGAGTTATTTGATTTTGGCGTAGATCTGAACATTCACCTTAAATTGTCTGTCACAGATGTTTATTGTAATAGGACTAAGTAGTTGTAAGCTTTTACTTCGATCAGATAGGTAGTTGGAGGGAACCCTAGAGGACCTCTTGTATAAGTAGATGCATTGTATACCTGAACAAGGTTATTGCAGATTAGTAGGAGATAGTTGTTACTCAATGTAATTTTTCTTTATCAGAGTTGTAGCCATTTACATTTGAATGAATATAACAAAGGGATATTGACCCGATGTAGGGTGTTTCTACTGTTTACAGTTTCTCTGTTATTCTCTGTTTCAATGAATGAATGAGTTATGTTATTGAGTATATGAAACTGTGAAGTATTTGGATAAGTTTCAATTGATTCTCTATTTTGAGTTCATGCAAGGTGTGCATACAGTCCACAAGGAGTGCGTTGACAGAGTATGTTTCGACTCAAAAGCTTAGAAGTGATAGCGTGAAATTTCCATTTGCAAGGAGTGCAAAGGGACTGTTGCAAGGTGTGCACAGTCGTCTGCAAGAAGCTAAGTCTTGCGTAAGAATTTGTTGCAAGGAGTGCACGGATTCGAAGTTCAACTAAGTGTCGAAGTAGCCCTCTAAGGAGTCAAAGGGTTCGAGAAATAAATCCCAAGAGAGATAGCGGGGATAAATATTCAAAGGGAGAGAAGCTTTGAAGGTTTCATGAGTTATTGGTCAAGATCCATCCAGGAGGAAGCGAAATTATTTCAGATTGTTGGATCTGGGAAAAGTGAGCAAGCTTTAAGTCTCTGTGTGTACACAGGAGCGAGGATTCGTCGAAGTCTCGAAGAGGTTAGGGACCATCCATCATCCAGAGGGGCAGGTGGCGTAAGATCTACAACTTCAGGTGAAAACATTCTGAGAGAAAACGAGTGTGTAGGAGTTGAAACTCCTGAAGCCCGAAGAGCCGAAGTGATTTGCACCCGTCGATATGTGGGGGACACACATCGACATATCGTCAACTTTGGGTAAAAGCACTATGGGAGAAACTGAGTGTGGAGGAGTTGAAACTCTCGAAGCCCGAATAACCAAAGCGAATCGTAGTCATTAGATCTAAAAGGGCACGCATCAACAGATCGTGAACTCCGGGTGAAAGCACTCCGAGAGAAAGTGAAGGCGGAGAGTTTGAAACTCTCGAAGCCCGAACAACCGAAGTGGTTTGTAGTCGTCGATCTGTGGGAGGAACGAGTCAACAAATCGTGAACTCTGGGTGAAAGCACTCTGGGATAAAGAGAAGACAGAGAGGTTGAGACTCCCAAAGGCCGAAATCCTGAAGTGAACTAGGATCGTTGATCGGGAAGAACATGTGGCGCATGATCCTCCACTCCAGGAGAAAACACTCCAGGGGGGAAAAGCTGCAGGAACGTCCGAACTTCCGAAGTCCCGAAGTGGACCAAGCTGTTGATTTGGGTGGATGTGTGGCGCCTGATTTAGAACTTCGGGTACATAGTACTCCGAGGAAAAACGAAGGTTGGAACATCCTGATCTCCCGAAACGTGGAGCCACAAAGTAGATCTCGATTGTTGGTTGCGAAGGGGGACATGGACCATTGATCTGGTCCCGGTTAAAAGTTCTGAATTCACGAAGCGCTAAGAGGTCAAGCCCCGGGTCAAAACCTAAGGTCACATGCAAAGAAGGGCTAGCGGAAGGAGCTAGCACCCGTTTGTGTGGAGATTTGGAAAAAGTGCTAAGAAAGTAGGGCCCGCAGGTACCCATCGATCTGTGAACGGAAATCGACGGTGGGGAATCATTGTGAAGTGCGGAAGTGAAATTAACGGACTTGCTAGTTCACGGCCCGCAATTCAACAACATCGTTGATCTCGTTGGGATGGGGGATCAATGACCACGATTAGATAGAGTTAGGCGAGTACTTTTTCAATGGCGGAGATTGAGCACTTTGGTGCCCCGCAATCACTGTGAACCGTCGATTGATGAACAAATCGATAATGACCAGATCATGACCATGAAAATATGAGGGACGATGGAAGACGATCAGACCGGAGTGAGGCAGATACCATACGACCTGTGCCTCGGGTGATAACAGGGCCCGTGTTTGATTTAGTTTGAAACCAGTGAGGTCTCGAGGAGCTAATCCAGCTCGAGGAAATTAAGATCCTTGATCGAGAGGTCGCGCAGCCCCGAGGGAGAGTAGGGGGGTCTGCTACAAGTTGTATTAGAGCCTGATTTTGTTTCAGGTAGCCAAAAAAGAACTCGAAGTTGTACTCTGTGTGTGAGAACCAGTCAACACAATGCCACCGAGGAGACGTGTGGAGCCACCTGTAGCCAATCGCGTTGTAGAAAGGGAAATGAGAGAACTTTGTTCCAGATTAGAAGTGATGGAAGCAACGCAGAGGAGAGCATCTGACGCTGGAGACGTCAATGAGGCAGAAAGTGAAGAGACAGAGGTTGAAGAAGTTGTAGGGGGAGATGTTGTTGAAGAATTCTTACTAAAAGCTGTTGTGAAGTTGGGAGCTAGAGAAAAGATATACATCCCAATGTATGAAGGAAATTTGGATGTTGAAGAGCTGTTGGACTGGATAAGGTCCATGGACAAGTATTTTGAATATGAAGATGTCAATGTGGAGAAGAAGGTGAGACATGTTGTCATCGGGTTGAAAGGACATGCAACACTGTGGTGGGATGAATTGCAGGCTGAAAAACAAAACTAAGGTAAGAAAAAGATTAAGAGTTGGGATAGAATGGTAGCCAAGCTAAAGGCTAAATTCATACCCAAGGATTATCAGATAAATATGTTCAGGAAGATGCAGAACCTGAGATAGAAAGGAATGACAGTGAAAGAGTACACAAAAGATTTTTACAAGCTTAACATCAGGACTGGACAGAGGGAGAGAGATGAAGAGAAAGTCTCCAGGTACATAAATGGCCTGAGATATGAGATCCAAGATGAAATCAACATGATGTTAGTGAGGACAGTAGAGGAGGCATATCAATATGCATTGAAAGAAGAGGAGAAGTTGGCCAGAAAACAAAGCTAGCGAGGCAGAGGTAGAATCTCGAACGAAGGTAAAGGAGTTCCCCATGATAAGGCACATAAGCCCAAGGGTGAGGATGATAAAACCCTCAGTCACTCAGAAAGAGGAGGAAGCTCCAGAGGGAGACAGCCTGGTGGAATAAATTATTTTTCCAGAGGAAGAGGAAGAAGCAGAGGAGGAGAGATAAGATGGTATACCTGTGGAAAACCAGGACACAAGTCTTGGGAATGTCCTGAGAAAAAGAAAGGAGGAGGTGAAGCTCACATTTAAGAAGAACATAAAAGGAATGTTGAAGTAGAAGGTGCAGAGGATGGAAAATATCAGATGCTGAGGAAGTTTCTCTTAAAGCCAGAACCAGAAGTTGAAAAACCAGTGCAGATGAACAGTTTGTTCAGGACAACTTGCAAGACTAAAGACATAGTATGCAAGGTGATAATTGACAATGGGAGCACTGACAACCTAGTATTCACAGAGATGGTGGAGAAATTGGAGCTGGAGACAACTGCACATCCAAATCCATATAAGGTCTCATGGTTGCAAAAAGGAAACCAGGTAATGGTAACTAAACAATGCCTTGTTGAATTTAAAATAGGTGGATATAGAGATGAGATTTTGTGTGATGTAATTCCCATGGATGTATGCCATGTTTTGTTGGGAAGACCATGGCAGTTTGATAGGAATGTTATTCATGATGGGAGAAGGAACACTTACACTTTGGAAAAGAATGGTAGAACACACATGTTGCTGCCAATAGAGGAGAAGAAAGTAAAGGAAGAAGCCAACACAAGCATACTCCTCATGAGTGGGAAGGAACTCTTGAGTGAAGTCAAGAAGGAACAAGAGATGCAGTTTCCTTTGGTGAGGAAACCTAGAGTTGTCCTTACAAGTACTTCTATGGATGATTTGCCTGAAGAAGTTCAGGAGTTGTTGGAGAATTTTGCTGACATAGTAGTGGATGAGTTGCCTAATTCATTTCCACCCATCAGAAGTATCAACCATCATATTGACTTGATAATAGGAGCAAGTTTGCCGAACAAAGTAACATACAGATTGGCACCTCAAGAGAATGAGGTAAAGAAAGAAGTCCAAGAATTATTAGACAAGGGTTTGGTCAGAGAAAGATTGAGTCCATGCGTAGTACCAACTGTGTTGAGTCCAAAGAAGGATGGAGGATGGAGAATGTGTACAGACTCAAGAGCCATAAACAAGATCACCATCAGGTACATATTTCATTTTTCAAGGATGGATGACTTACTAGATTGCTTAAGTGGAGCAATTGTTTTTTCAAAGATAGATTTGAAAAGTGGATATCACCAGATAAGAGTGAGAGAAGGTGATGAGTGGAAAACAACCTTTAAGACAAATGAGGGGTTGTACGAATGGCTTGTTATGCCATTTGGCTTAACAAATGACCCAAGTACTTTTATGAGACTGATGAATGAAGTATTGAAGGATTTCATTGGTAAGTTTGTGATTGTATATCTGGATGTTATATTGGTCTCTTGGGAAAACTAAAGAAGAACATTTGAAACATCTGACATTAGTGACGAGGACACTACAACAAGACAAGTTGTTGATAAATATGAAGAAGTCCTATTTTATGAAGACATAACTCATTTACTTGGGTTTTGTAATCTCTTCAAATAAATTGAAGATGGATCCTAAGAAGGTCAGAGCAATCAAAGAATGGCCATCACCAAGGAGTATGTTTGAAGTGAGAAGTTTCCATGGATTAACAAGTTTCTATAGGAAGTTCATTAGGAATTTCAGTGGAATTTGTGCACCAATGATGGATACAGTGAAGAAGAGACACAAGTATTTTGAATGGACAGAAGAAGCTGAGAAAAATTTCAATATATTGAAGGAGAAGATAACAGAACAACCAATTCTGGTCTTGCCAAATTCTGGGAAGACATTTCAAGTGAGGTGTGATGCGAGTGGAGTTGCAATTGGAGTGGTTTTGAGCCAAGATAATAGGCCTATTACATATTTTAGTGAGAAGCTGAATGAGACTAAGGGAAAGTACTCCACATATGATAAATAATTTTATGCCATAATCCAAGCCTTGAAGAAATAGAGGCACTACCTTGTTCCAAATGAATTTGTCTTATATAGCGATAACCAAGATTTACAATTCATAACCAGACATGAGAAGTTAAACCAGAGACATGCTAAGTGGATAGAGTTTATGCAAAATTTCACTTTTGTCATTAAATATTTTTCTGGTAATGCTAACAAAGTTGTTGATGCCTTGAGCAAGAGATGTCTGATTTTGCAGGAATTTTAAGTCAAGACCTTAGGGTTTGAACACCTTAAGGGGATGTATTGTAATGACCTGGATTTCAAAGAAGCATATGAAGCATGCACAAATCTTGTGCTCAGAGACAGAATTTAGTGGACATAATATACAATTCAAGATGGATTGATGTTTAAAGGTTGCCAATTGTGCATACCAAAGTGTTCAATGAGAGAAAATCTGTTGAAGGAAAAACATAGTGGAGGCCTAGGAGAACATTTTGGCCATGACAAGACGTTTGCACAGTTGAACAATTCATACTATTGGCCAGGTATGAGAGAAGAGGTGAAAAAGTTTGTAAATAAATCTAAAATTTTCCACAATATGAAAAAGGAGGGAAACAAAACACTGGATTGTATCATCCATTGTCTATTCTAGATAGGGCTTGGGATGCAATAAGCATGGATTTTGTGTTGGGATTTCCACGGACACAAAGATGAAGTGATTCCATATTTGTGGTAGTAGATAGATTTTCGAAGATGACACACTTTATCCCATGCTAGAAGACAAATGATGCAATACACATTGCAAATTTGTTTTTCAAGGAAGTTGTGAGACTTCATGGGTTTCCCAAGAGTATTGTCTCAGACGGGGACAATAAATTTGTTGGTCATTTCTAGAGAACATTATGGAATAATTTGGGGACATAACTTTCATTTGGTTCAACATATCACCCTCAAGCAGATGGACAAATGGAGGTGGTAAATCAAAGCTTGGGAAATTTGTTGAGAAGTTTAGTCATTGAACATCATAGCCAGTGGGATCAAATTCTGTCACAAGCAGAGTTTTCATACAATGACTCACCAAACAGAAGTCAAAGAAAAATCTCATTCCATGTAGTGTATGGGATGATGCCAAGAGGGGTATCAGAATTGAGAGACATGGAGAAAAGTGAATTCAAAAGCGCTGGAGCAGAAGACTTCGCTGCAGAGATGCAAAAGCTTCATAATCAACACAGGGAGCAGTTGCAGAACATCAATGCAGAGTATAAACGCAGGGTTGATCAACACATAAGAGAACTTCAATTTGAAGTGGGAGATCAAGTTTTAGCACAATTGAGGAAAGAAAGGTTCCCAAGAGGAACATATAACAAGCTAAAGTTGAAGAATATTGGACCATGCAAGATCCTAAGAAAATTTGGTAACAATGCTTATGAGATAGAGCTACCAGAGGATGTAGGATTATCACCCATATTCAACATTTCAGATCTGTATCCTTACAGGGAAGATGACACAGAAAGATCAGAAGATCAAGAGAAGATTCAGTGGGAGAAGAAGATGCCTGTAGCAGAAAATCCATAGATGGAGAAGATCATTGATCAGAGAATTGGCAAGAAGACCAGGAGGAAGACCTATTTTGAATATTTGGTCAAGTGGAAGGAACACCCGATAGAAGATGCTAGTTGGGTAAGTGAAGCTGATGTTCAGAAGCATGGAAGATCAGTGCAAGAGCTCATGGACATGAGTCCATGAATTTTCTGCCCAAAGGAGTATGATGCATGAGCGTCAACAACAAAGCCACATGGGATTACAACACAACGCCTAGTGAACCTTTTGAATAAAATTTTAAATTTTGAAAGATGGCGTATCTCAGAGAACTTCTGAGTAAACGATGAATCAAAGAAGTTTTAATGATTAGAGGTTGAACGATTGCGTCAAATCAGAAGAGATCAGATCATCCTTGAGTTATTTAATTTTGGCGTAGATCTGAACATTCACCTTAAATTGTCTGTCACATACGTTTATTGTWATAGGACTAAGTAGTTGTAAGCTTTTACTTTGATYAGATAGGTAGTTGGAGGGAACCTTAGAGGACCTCTTGTATAAGTAGATGCATTGTATGCCTAAATAAGGCTGCTGCAGATTAGTAGGAGATAGTTGTTACTCAATGTAAGTTTTCTTTATTAGAGTTGTAGCCATTTACATTTGAATGAATATAACATAGGGATATTGACCCAACACAGGGTGTTGCTACTGTTTACAGTTTCCCTATTATTTTCTATTTCCATGAATGAATGAGTTATGTTATTGAGTATATGAAACTGTGAAGTATTTGGATAAGTTTCAATTACTTCTCTTCGTTGAGTTCATGCAAGGTGTGTATACAGTTCGCAAGGAGTGCGTTGACAAAGTCTGTTTTGACTCAGAATCTCAGAAGATATAGCATGAAACTTCCATTTGCAAGGAGTACAAAGGGATTGTTGCAAGGTGTGCACACTCGTTCGCAAGAAGCTAAGTCTTGCGTAAGAATCTATTGCAAGCAGTGCACGGATTCAAAGTTTGGCTAAGTGTCGAAGTAGCCCTCTAAGGAGTCAAAGGGTTCGAGAAATAAATCCCAAGAGAGATAGAGGGGAAAAATCTTCAAAGGGAGAGAAGCTCTGAAGGTTTCATGAGTTATCAGTCAAGATCCGTCCAGGAGGAAGAATAATCATTTCAGATCGTTTGATTTGGGCAAAGTGCGTGAGCTTTAAGTCTCTGTGTGCACACAGGAGTGAGGATTCTCCGAAGTCTCGAAGAGCTTAGGGATCGTCCATCATCCAGAGGGATAGGTGGTGTAAGATCTGCAACTTTGGGTGAAAACACTCCGGGAGAAAACGAGTGTGCAAGAGTTGAAACTACCGAAGGTCGAAGAGCCAAAGTGATTTTCACCCGTCGATCTGTGGGGGACACGCGTTGATGGATCGTCAACTTCGGGTAAAAGCACTCCGAGAGAAAGTGAGTGCGGAGGAGTTGAAACTCCTGAAGTCTGAATAGCTGAAGTGAATCGTAGTCGTTAGATCCAGAAGGGCACGCATCAACAGATCGTGAACTTTAGGTGAAAGAATTGTGGGAGAAAGCGAAGGCGGAGAGTTTGAAACTCCCGAAGCCCGAACAATCGAAGTGGTTTATAGCCGTCGATCTATGGGAGGCATGTGTCAACAGATCGTGAACTCTGGGTGAAAGCACTCTGGGAGAAAGCGAAGATGGAGAGGTTGAGACTCCCGAAGGACAAAATCTTGAAGTGAACTAGGACGAAATGTGTGGCGCATGATCCTCCACTACGGGAGAAAACACTCCGGGGGGGGGGAAGTTACAGGAATGTCTGAACTTCCGAAGGCTGAAGTCCCTTAGTGGACCGAGCCGTTGATTTGGGTGGACGCGTGGCGCCTGATCTAGAACTTTGGGTATGGAGTACTCCAAGGAAAAATGGAGGTTGGAACATCCCGAACTCCCGAAGCGCGGAGCCCCAAAGTAGATATCGACCGTTGGTTGCGAAGGGGGATGTGGACCGTTGATTTGGGCCTGGTTAAAAGTTCCAAAGTCACGAAGTGCCAAGAGGTCAAGCCCCAGGTCATAGTCTGAGGTCACATGCAAAGAAGTGCTAGCGGAAGGAGCTAGCGCCTATTGGCGTGGAGATTTGGAAAAAGTGCTAAGAAAGGAGAGCCTGCGGGCACCCGTCGATCTGTGAATAGAAATCGATGGTGGGGAATTATTGCGGAGTGCGGAGGTGAAATTAGTGTACTTGCTAGTTCATAGCCCGCAATTCACCAACGGTGTTGATCTCGTTGGGATGGGGGATCAATGACCATGATTAGATTGAGTTGGGTGAGTACTTTTATAATTGCGGAGATTGAGTCCTCTGATAAAGAGCGAGCACGTTCATGCCCCACAATCACTGTGAATCGTTGATCGATGAACAAATCGATAATGACCGGATCATGACCGTGAAAACCTAAGGGGCACCGAAAGATGATCAGACCGGAGCAAGGCAGATACCATACGAGCTACACCTCGGGTGATAACAGGGCATGTGTTTGATTTAGTTTGAGACCAGTGAGGTCTTGAGGAGATAATCCAGCTCAAGGAAATTAATATCCTTGACCGGGAGGTCGCGCAACCCCGAGGGAGAGTAGGGGGGTCAACTACATTTCCATATACTTGATCTCTACTAAACTAAGTGCCATTGATGTCTACTTCCTACTAAACCATGAAATCATTGTCCACTCCACCCCCATGGCATATCTCAACCTATACTCCACGGTACCTCATAAGTACTTGAGCACACGATTTGTTGCAACCCAATGCACCCTCCTCGGCTCCACTATAATTTGGCTCAGGGTATTCACAACAAAGCATATATCTGGCACAATGTTGACCATATACATCAACGAACCAATCAGTTGCATGTACAATGTAGGATCAACCAATTCTAACTTGGAAGCATTTAACTTCTTCAAATTGGTTATCATGGGTGTAGACATAGGCCTGCAATTGTAATATCCCTAGGCCGAACCCAATTATAATGTAAATGAAAATGTACTTAAGCTGGTGAGTTGTTTGATATCATTTGGTATGCACCTTTCATGGCATAGTGCGTGCATGTACTGCACAGTAAAATGAGGAAGTTTGCAAATTCTAGGATACCACACGCAACAACTTAAGTGTGCACGATTGTGAGGCCAAGGAGCCTTTGTGTATATGCTATGTTTTATAGGCTGGTGAACAAGTTATTATAAGTTAGGATGCTTATGTTTTGATTAGGTCAGAGAGCCTAGATGTTAAAAGCCAGTGTGCCTATTTTTGTATATGTCTCATAATTAATATAAAATACATCGCTGCACGCAAACCGACCACGATAAAAAAGATGGGGGACTAAACTCCACTAGTTAGGGAAAGGGTGGGGCTACAAATTAAGGAAAAGGGATAATATAGGGAGCTTAAGCCAAAACAGAATATTATATTAATATTTCTTAAATCATAAAGTATGGATAGTTATTTTATCCTAAGTTTCAAAGTTGGGGACAAGTGGGCCAAAGTAGCTCCCAACATGAAAAATGTCAAGTTGGGGACATGCATACATATTGTGGGAACTTAGTTCATTTTCCCATCTTTTCCATCATTCTTCCCATCATTCCTTCCATCATTCAATCATCCAGTCAATTATCCATGAGCATGCACACACCCATTGAGCTATCCTTTGTATTTTCATGATTGTACCTGAACTTGTATCCATAGCCATTTTTTTGTTGGTGTATCTGGTTAGCTTGGGAGCTGGACTGAAGAAGCGGGTTGTCAGGCCCGTGAGATATTGAAGAGGCTGGTTGTCAAGCCCGTGAGCAATTCTCTGGGTGAGAGAATCGCTGGGAATTGATTTCCTGAAGGCGATAATCTGAAACTACAGTGCTTTGAGACTTCCTATTTGGCCTGTTGCTGAAGCTCGTAAAAGAAGTGGGGCAGCCGAAGGACTGTTGAGTAGAGAAGGGGCACACTTCCTGGGTGGGACAGACATGGGGAATGAGGGACTGTAGGTTGTTAGTTTGAGTTGGCACCTGAGACGGAGTATTTCCCGTTGTCTATGAGCCTTTAACATGGTTAGGAATCCCTTTAACCAGGTGGAATTTAGTCCCAGCTCGGGGGTGACTCACTATTGAGAGTGATGAATAGTGTGGTCTAAGGTTGGGAGGTTCGTGGAAGGTTTGCACGCAGTTGGTGACATTCTTACCAAGATAAGTGCCAATTGTGTGATAAATTTATATGTTGCATTGTTATTTATGTGCTTATTTTTATGGATTATCATATGTGTGGTTATAACTGTGTTTATTTTTATGGGTATTTCTTGTATATGCTGCATGTATATGTTTATTGTTATTTCAGTGTGAATCTGTGCATTTAAAGATGTATTTGGTTGTTTACATGTTCTATATATGTTTCTGCAAGAGTTCTCTGTGTATATATTTTAATTGCATGCAGTTCAAAAAATTTATGTGGCATAGCTCAGTTGGATACTGGGTATGTTACAATATATTCCGCAGAGAGAATGAAAGAGTTCTCTGGCGTAGCGTGGCCCAGCATGGATGGTCAAGAACATTACAATATGGTATTAGAGCTTCATTTTTCAGCACTGAGCCTGGATGGGCCGAGAAAGTTGAATTGAAGCAAAATGTCACAGATGATTTATTTCGAAGTGGCCAAATTTCAGTTTGTAGAGCGTCCATGGTAAAAAGTAACAACAACTGGGCGGAATTGGGGAAAAGCCACAATTTATGTTGTTAAATTCATGAGAAAATGGAGAAATTTGGCCAAGTGATGAGATATTCCTGATTTAATATCTGTTCTAGCAAATTCAGATCTAGAATGGGTTGAATTTGAAGTTACAGTGAAGCCATGATAGATGGACCGAGTTTAGTGGTTAAAATTCTCAATTCATGAATTGATTTTGGATAAATTTGTTCCAGAAATATCAACTTACAATGATTTGTTGTTGCATAGGTTGAAATGGTGTTATCGGGGTTAAATTGAACAAATTTCAAGGTTGCAGAAAGTAGATGGTAAATTAGGGAAAACGTTAAACCAAAAGCCCCAATTTCTGCAGCGGAATTCACGAGGAATTGATGCGCATAAAAATGAATGTGCACAGGTGGGCGCACTAAAAATGCATGATGCGTAGTGAAAAAATTGTGGTAGATAAAATTCTGCACTACGCGGCGAGATATTGGTCTGCTGGTGTGTGCGCTAAAGTTTGGTGTCGCGCAGAAAAATGTAAGTGTGCATGTGTGTGCGCTAAATTTTGGTGTCGCGCGGAAAAATGTTAGTGTGCGGGTGTGCGTGCTAAAGTTCGGCGCCGCATGGAAAAATGTTGGTGTACAGGACCGCGCGATAAATTTAGCATTGCACAGTGTGCACACATAATAATGACGCACGTGGTGTGCGCAGTGTTGGCAGAGCACATAGGAGTTTTGTTGGTGCGCGTAATGTGGGTATATGTTGTCGCACAACAATTTAGTTAGTGGTGCGCAGTGGAGACGTACTAAACTCTGGCATGGTGTAGCGCGTAGAGTACAATGCGCACAGAATATCAGCGCGCGATACAAAAACTGTGCAAGAACCAAAACTGTGCACGGTGAATATTGGCGCGCGACACAGAAGTAGTGCGCAGTTATTGGTGCAACAGAGAAGTGATGCACAATGGTTATAGGTGCGCGAAGCACGATTTACCTTGTGATGTTGCTGTGCATGGTAAATATGGGTGTACAGGTTGAAATTTGTGCACGCAAAGTTGTTTGAAGGGTGAACAACAACAGAAAACCAGTGATTTTTTGCGACATTTTATATCATTTGAACATCATCTTTTTGCAACACGTTTTTTAGGCTCTTAAGAGAATTTTTAGCAACGCAAAAACCACGAGAACAGTGTGCCAAAGCACACTTTGTCTCTACAACTCAAATAAAAGAGCTCGGGGAGAGTTTTCTAATGGTGTAAACCGTTTGTCAAACAAAGCTTTATGAAAAAGTTACAGCACAAACAGTGAAAGGTAAATTTTAAGACCCATCTAACTTCAAAGAGCCATAACTTTCTGCTCGGGAATAAGATTGGGGCGCAAGAGTAGTCAATGGAAATCTATTGAGCCATAGAAGACATTCCAAGAGTTGAATTAAATTTATGGGCATGTTAAAATAGTTTAATATGGAAAATAAGGAACATGTAGCATACTAGTTATGATATGGTATTTTGTTTTGGAATTTTAGCAAGTTGTAACTAGCAGCTCAGAACCTAGAAAGAGCTGAAACTTTGACAGAATGTCCATAATATGTATATGAGAAAACCCAATTGAGCTCCTATGAAAATTCCAAAGGAGTAGGTGCAAACATGTATATTACATCGTAGAGTTGCTCCAAGTTGAAAAATGAACAGAAAAATTAATGGGAAAATTTCAAATAGCCATAACTTTCTACTCAAGACTCAGAATTGAGCATGGGAGTAGGTGTTGGAAAATTGATCTGGGCATTCAATTTTCCAAGAAATCAGAAGAAAGAATTCTGATATATATTATTGAGCCAGAATGGTTCATATTTTCATGAAATTGTTGAAACAGTTAGCCTGACAAAGTTTTGTTGGCTGCACATTTTGCAGAGTTAACAACAACTAGATCAGATCAAGATCAACATAGAGTCTAGAGGAATGGAAGAGGCATAGGGGACTTACAGTCAGGAGGATGATATTAGAGGGATGGATATCCATTTGGGCATTGAAGGAACAAACTCCAATGGACATGGAGAAGGAAATGATGAAAACATGAATATGGCAGAGACCATAAAAAATTTGCAAAAGGATGTCCAAAGCCATAAAGTTGATAATGAAAGGCTTATGAAAGCCAAGGAGCAACATGATGACTTCAACATGAAGTTATTGCAGAGCTTGAACATAATAGAAAAGAAATTGGACAAGGAGAGTGGCTCAAGCAAATCTGGAAGTCACAGGCCTCCTGATGAGAAAAGAAGAACCAGAAGTGTTAGCAGGCATCACCACCACTCCCTGAGGCATTCCAATAAGAGAGCACACATCAACTCAAGTCCACCCCCTGTCAGGAAGAAAACGAGGTCTGGGGTGGATGAGCTATGAAGAGAAATGAACAAAATAAAACCTCCTACATTTGATGGTGAGCACAAGAAGGATGAAGATGCAGAAACATGGTTGCTGGGCATGAAAAAGTATTTTCAATTGCATAATTATTCTTCTCATGCATAAGGTAGAATTACCATATATCAACTCAAGGGAAAGCCATCCATGTGGTGGGATCATCTTGTGCAGGTGCAACACATTAAAGGGAAAAGTGTTACTTGGAGGGAATTCAAGAAGTATTTTGAGAATAAATACTTGACTAAAAGATATTATGACAAGAAAATGAAAGAGTTCTTTGAACTCAAGCTTGGGAGTATGACAATAGATAAATATGAAAGAAGGTTTTTAGAACTGTTGAAGTATGTCTCTTTCATCAAGTATGAGACAGTTAAGATTCAAAGGTATTTG
>ML789105.1:240311-267963 GCA_009831015.1 Picea engelmannii | reverse complement strand
CCTCTTGTTGAAGATGATTATGATGATCCCACTTCAGCCTCTTGTTGAAGATGATGATGATGATGCCAGTTTAGCCCTTGAGTCCTTGCTAAAGATGATGATGATGATGATATTATTTCATCTTTAATGCTGAAGATGATGATGTTATCTTAGCCTCATGCCGATGAGGATGATGATGCTACTCTAAATCCATGTTGTGTTGATGATGCTCTAGCCTCTGTGATGTGTTGATGACGAGAAAAACTTCCGATGATTTATAGATATGCCAGTCAGTGTTCCAAGATGTTTTTGATGATGCTAGCCTCTCTCTCGCCTGATGTTGTTGTAAAATACCCTTCTTGTTAAGGGGGAGTGTTGAAATATTGTAATTGCAAATAGTATTCTAATCATTATTGATGTATTATTCATTAGATCAATCCCCTTTTGCGGATTGATCATGTCGGGTATTGTAAATGACCAAATCCCCTTTTGCGGATTGGTAAAACCCTAATTGTAATAGGCAGAATAAGAAATCGACCCCATAATTATTTAAAGTGGTTATAACCACCCAGAAGAAGAAGGCGTCCCTACCAGTGAAAAGACACCTCTGTCCACACGTGCCAGAATTGTATAAATAAAGAGGCTAGCACCTCATTTGTACACACACTCACTTGTTCATCAAGAGACAAGTTCAGAGCTGTAGTTGGAGAAGAGAGAGAGAGAGAGAGAGAGAGAGAGAGAGAGAGAGAGAGAGACATTCTTGGGAGAGGACTTTCTGTATTTGTTTGAGTTATCTCTTGGCATTGTATTGGCTATCTATAATAAAGAAGTTTTGTTGGGTTTTCTCCCCCATGAGGGTTTCACAGGATAAATGTTGTGTCTCTTGTGATTGTGTATTTCTTAGTGATCTTGTCTTATGCTATTGTTATCTATTGAAATGAAAAGAACTCTAATAATAGCTTAAGCCTTAACAGAAATGCCCCTAAGGAGAGTGCAATGAATTCCCAGGGCAGTAACCATCGGAGAAATTTCAACATTGCAGCTGAAGAAATGTTACATAAAAGGGTGTCAAATATTTGCAGCTCATATGGAAGAGACACCTAAAGATAAGGTGTCAAATTTGGAAGATTATGCAATCCTGGAAGAATTTGAAGATGTGTTCAAGGAGGTAACAGGGCTACCCCCAAAGAGAGATATTGATTTCTCTATAAATTTAATGCCTGGAGTAGCTTCAGTGTCAAAGACTCCTTATAGAATAAGTACACCAGAGCTGAAGGAGTTGCAAATGCAACTTGAAGAGCTTCTGAAGAAGGGGTATATACGCCCAAGTGTGTCACCTTGGGGTGCCCCAGTCTTGTTTGTGAAAAAGAAAGATGAAACATTAAGATTGTGCATTGATTTTAGACAGTTGAATAAAGTGATTGTTAAGAACAAGTATCATCTGCCAAGGATTGATGATCTTTTTGATAAATTGAAGGATGCAAAGATATTTTCAAAGATAGATCTCAGGTTAGGATACCATCAGGTAAGGATTAAAGAGGAAGATATCAACAAGACCGCCTTTAGGACGAGGTATGGTCATTATGAGTTCACAGTGGTGCCATTTGGGTTGTCAAATGCATCAGTTGTTTTCATGTGCTTAATGAATGGTGTTTTCCGAGAATATTTAGACAAGTTTGTCATTGTCTTTTTGGATGACATTCTTATATATTCAAAGCCAGAGGAAGAGCATGAACATCATTTGAGGATGGTGTTGCAAGTATTAAGGGAACATCAATTGTATACCAAATTGAGCAAGTGCTCATTTTATCAAAAAAAATTCATTATTTGGGGCATATCATTTCAAAGGATGGGATAATAGTGGATCCTGAGAAGATAGAAGCCATTAGAGAATGGTCAGCGCCAAAGAATGTGATAGAGGTCGAATCATTCATGGGCCTTGCAGGCTACTACAAGAGATTTATTGAAGGATTCTCAAAGATAACACACCCAATCACTTCCTTACAAAGGAAGGGTGTGAAGTTTCAATGGACATTGGATTGTGAAAAGAGTTTCCAACGCTTGAAACAATTATTAACAAGTTCTCCAATACTAAGGATTGCAGACCCAAATGAAGACTTCATTGTATGCACAGATGCATGTAAAGAAGGAATTGGTGGAGTCTTCAGTCAAAATGGGTTTGTTATATGTTATGAATCAAGGAAGTTGAAGGAGCATGAAAGAAACTATATCACTCATGATTTGGAGTTGGAAGCCATAGTGCATGCCTTGAGGAAATGGAGACATTACCTCATGGGGAAAAGGTTTGAGCTAAGAACAAAGCATAATGGTCTGAAATATTTATTTGATCAGCTAACTCTAAATGCTAGGAAAACCAGATGGTTAGAATTTCTAAGTGAATATGACTTTGATATAAAACATATCAAGGGAAAAGAGAACAAAGTGGTTGATGGACTTAGCAGAAGAGTACATGAATTGCATGCTACAACCATTAACATGTACCAATAAGATTTGAAAGACAGAATTACAGAGGCTACCAAATCATATTTACAATACAAGGAATTAGTGGCAAAATTACAACAAGGTAATTTGCAACAGAAAATTGAAGAATACAAGCTAGATAATGATGAAATTCTCATGTACAAGGGCAGAATTTATATACCAAATTCTCAGGAATTGAAAAATCTGATATTGAGATAAATGCATAATGTTCCTTATGTTGGGCACCCAGGATATCATACAACTATTGTAGCTGTCAAGAGCCAATATTATTGGCTAGGCATGAAGAAAGAGGTTGCTAATTTTATTGCTAGATGTTTGGAATGTCAAAAGGTAAAGGATGAGCATAGACACCCAGCTGGTTTGCTACAACGATTACCCATTCCCGAGTGGAAATGGGAAGTTGTAACAATGGATTTCATCACTAAACTGCCGAGAACAAACAAGCAACATGATTCTATCATGATAGGGGTGGATAAGCTTACTAAAGTTGCCCAGTTTGTTCTAGTTAAGCTCACTCACAAGGCATCGAACATTGTTGATGTTTATATGAAATAAATTGTTAGATTACATGGCATACCCAAGACAATTGTGTCTGACAGAGATCCAAAATTTACCTCAAAAGTTTGGAAGGGATTATTAAATGGATTTGGAACAAATTTAAATTCCAGTACAACTTATCTTCCAGAATCAGATGGACAAACAAAGAGGATGAATCAAGTGATTGAATATATGTTGAGGATGCATGTGATGGATAATGATGAAATTCTCATGTACAGGGGCAGAATTTATGTACCAAATTCTCAGGAATTGAAAAATCTGATATTGAGATAAATGCATAATGTTCCTTATGTTGGGCACCCAGGATATCATAAAACTATTGCAGTTGTCAAGAGCCAATATTATTGGCCAGGCATGAAGAAAGAGGTTGCTAATTTTATTGCCAGATGTTTGGAATGTCAAAAGGTAAAGGTTGAGCATAGACACACAACTGGTTTGCTACAACCATTACCCATTCCTGAGTGGAAATGGGAAGTTGTAACAATGGATTTCATCACTAAACGGTCGAGAACAAATAAACAACATGATTCTATCATGGTAGGGGTGGATAAACTTAGTAAAATTGCCCAGTTTGTTCTAGTTAAGCTCACTCACAAGGAAACGAACATTGTTGATGTTTATATGAAATAAATTGCTAGATTACATGGCATACCCAAGACAATTGTGTCTGACAGAGATCCAAAATTTACCTCAAAATTTTGGAAGGGATTATTTAATGGATTTGGAATAAATTTGAATTCCAGTACAACTTATCATCCAGAATCAGATGGACAAATAGAGAGGATGAATCAAGTGATTGAATATATGTTGCTTGTTTGTTCTCGGCATTACCCCTACCATGATAGAATCATGTTGCTTGTTTGTTCTCGGTAGTTTAGTGATGAAATTCATTGTTACAACTTCCCATTTCCACTCAGGAATGGGTAATGGTTGTGGCAAACTAGTTGGGTGTCTATGCTCAGCCTTTACTTTTTGACATTCCAAACATCTGGCAATAAAATTAGCAACTTCTTTCTTCATGCCTGGCCAATAATATTGGCTCTTGACAACTGCAATAGTTTTATGATATCCTAGGTGCCCAACATAAGGAACATTATGCATTTATCTCAATATCATATTTTTCAATTCCTGAGAATTTGGTACATAAATTCTACCCCTGTACATGAGAATTTCATCATTATCTAGCTTGTATGTGATAGATAAACCATCAAAATGGGAAGACTACTTACACTTGGTAGAGTATGCTTATAACAATGGGTACACAACATCTCTAAAGATGAGCCCATTTGAGGCCCTTTATGGCAGAAAGTACAACACACTAGTAAGTTGGGATAACCCAGCAGACAGAGCAGTGGTTGGGCCAGATTTGCTCAGGGAAATGGAGAAGCAAATGATAAAAATAAAACAAAATTTAAAGGTTTCCCAAGACAGACAGAAAATCTATGCTGATAAGGGCAGAACTCACAGGGAATTTAAAGTGGGTGATGATGTATTCTTGAAAGTGAGGGCCAACAGAAGTTCCCTGAAATTGGGAAATTGTTCAAAGTTGGCAGCTCGCTATTGTGGGCCATTTGAAATCCTAGAGAGGATTGGTCTAGTGGCTTATATGATTGCATTGCCTGCATCTATGTCTGTTCATAATGTATTCCATGTATCATTGCTCAAGAAATATATACCTGATGCTAAACATGTTATTGATTGGAATGTGATCCAGGTGGAGCAAGAAGGCGCTTTCCAAGTGCATCAGGTGCGCATTCTGGACTGGAAAATCAAATAGCTCTCGAATCGAGCCATAGGACTTGTAAAGGTCCAATGGACTTGGTACGGTCTTGAGGATGCTACTTGAGATCATGAGGATGCAATGCAGGTAGAATACCCACATCTTTTTGAGGATTTTTGAAATTTTGTTGTATATGGGTACATGATGCACTGATGACAGTGCATAAATAAGGGAAGGGGATTGTAATATCCCTAGGCCGAACCCAATTATAATGTAAATGAATGTACTTAAGTTGGTGAGTTGTTTGATATCATTTGGTATGCACCTTTCATGGCATAGTGTGTGCATGTACTGCATAGTAAAATGCGGAAGTTTGCACATTCCAGGATACCGTCCACAACAACTTCACTGTGTGCGATTATGAGGCCAGGGAGCCTTTGTGTATATGTTGTGTTTTATAGGCTAATGAACCAGTTATTATAAGTTAGGATGCTTATGTTTTGATTAGGCTGAAGAGCCTAGATGTTAAAGGCCAGTGCGCCTATTTTTGTATATGTCTCACAATTAATATAAAATACATCGTTGCGCGCAGACTGACCACGATAAAAGAGATGGGGGACTAAAATCCACTAGTTAGAGAAAGGTTGGGGCTAAAAGTTAAGGAAAAGGGCTAAGCTAGGGAGCTTAATCCAAAAAGAAATATCATATTAATATTTCTTAAATCATAAAGTATGGATAAATATTTTATCCTAAGTTCCAAAGTTGGGGACAAGTGGGCCAAAGTAGCTCCCAACATGACAAGTGTCAAGTTGGGGACATGCATACATATTGTGGGAACTTAGTTCATTTTCCCATCTTTTCCATCATTCTTTCTATCATTCCTTCCATCATTCAATCATCCAGTCAATCATCCATGAGCATGCACACACCCATTGAGCTATCATTCGTATTTTCATGAATGTACCTGAACTTGTATCCATAGCCATTTTTGTGTTGGTGTATCTGGTTAGCTTGGGAGCTGGATTGAAGAAGCGCCCGTGGGATATTGAAGAGGTGGGTTGTCAAGCCCGTGAGAAATTCTCTGGGTGAGAGAATTGTTGGGAATTGATTTCATGAAGGTGCTAAACTGCAACTACAATGCTCTGAGACTTCTTGTCCGGCCTGTTGCTGAAGCCTGGAAACGAAGTGGGGCAACCCAAGGATTGTTGAGAAGAGAAGGGGTACACTTCCTGGGTGGGACAGACATGTGGGGAATGAGGGACTATAGGTTGTTAGTTTGAGTTGGCACGTGAGACAGAGTCTTTCCTGTTGTCTATGAGCCTTTAGCCTAGTTAGGAATCTCTTTACCTGAGTGGAGTTTAGTCCCAGCTCAGGGATGACTAACTGTTGAGAGTGATGAACAATGTGGTCTAAGGTTGGGAAGTTCATGGAAGGTATGCACACAGTTGGTGACATTCTTACCAAGATAAGTGCCAATTGTGTGATCAATTTATATGTTGCATTGTTATTTACATGCTTATTTTTATGGGTTATCATATGTGCGGTTATAACTGTGTTTATTTTTATGAGTATTTCTTGTATATGCTGCATGTATATGTTTACTATTATTTCAGTGTGAATCTGTGCATTTACATATGTATTTGGTTGTTTACGTTTTATATATATGTTTTCGCAAGAGTTATTTGTGTATATATTTTAATTGCATGTAGTTCGAAAAATTTGTGGCATAGCTTAATTGGATACTGGGTATGTTAAGTATGTTCTGCAGAGAGAATGAAAGAGTTCTCTGGTGTAGTGTGGCCCAACATGGATGGTCGGGGATGTTACAACAATCCACCATCCAAAATCTCTTCAGGATATCAACTGCATATTTTCCATGTCCCAAGAAAATCTCACCCATCTGCTGCCACACCTCCAATCCCCAAAAATGGTGCATCATGCCAATGTCCTTCATCTCAAACTTCAAAGATAAATCTCTCTTGCACATCTTAATGAGCCTCTTTGACCCTATAATAAATAAGTCATATACATAAAGTACCAAGATGAGTGGATCATTGCCAACAAGTATATAATATAGGTTAGGATATGCCTAACTCTTGGTGAAGCCCATGCTCAACAAATACCCATAAATCCTAACTACCATGCTCTTAGTTCCTCCTTGAGTCTATATAATTCCTTCTTCAATATTCAAACATGAGAATCTCTCCCATGCACTTCAAATTGTTGAGGCTACTCAATGTACACCTCCTCCTCAATTACTCCATTAAGGAAGGTTGTCTTCACATCCATCTAATGTATCCTCTACCCCATTTCTGAAGAAATAAATATAACATCCCTGATAGAAATATACCTAGCAACTGAAGAAAATGTCTCCTCATAGTCCACTCCCTCCTTCTGGGAGAACCCTCTCACCATGAATCTCACCTTGTACTTTTCAATACTGCCATTCGCAGTATGCTTGATCTTAAATATCCATCTCAAACTCACCATTGATTTCCCCTATGGCCTCGGCACAATGCCACACACATCAATCTTCACGATGGAAGCATACTCCTACATCATGGCATCCCTCCAAACCTGGTGGCCTACAACCTTTTCAAAACTGGTAGGCTTGGAATCGATGATTTCACTCAGGAGCACCATGTAACTAGGAAAATGTCTTGGTGGTTTGCTCTCCCTGAAAGTAATCCTAGGAGTCTCCACATGCTCCTGAGCATCTCTAAGTGTCTACTCAAGTGAATTTGGCCTCCTTCTGGCACTATTAGAAGGAATATCCAACTCCTCTTGATATGAAGACTGAGTCCCCGGTGTTGGTGCTAGTGTCTCTTCAATCTTCATAGCCTCTCGCTCCTTATCCTTTGTCGCTACTGAAAGAGATCCATGTGACTTACTAAAGGCTCTACTCTCCTCAAATCTAACATCCCTACTCACCAAAGTCTTCCCCTGCGATGGTATGTACACCTGATACACCTTTGAAGTTTCATTGTATCCCAAAAATATGCCCTTTTGTGATGAGGCTTCCAACTTCATCGTCTTCTCTAGGGTACATGAATATATACTAGACACCCAAAGATGCAAAAATGACCAACCTTCAATTTCACTCATGTGAATGCCTCCTCAAGAGTCTTGTTCCCCAAGACCTTATGAGGACTTTTGTTCTAAATATATGTTGACGTTTTGCATGCCTCTATCCAAAGGAACATTGGAATATCCTGATCATGGATCATGGCCTTGGAAACTCCAACTATGGCATTTTTCTTCCTCTCTACCACCCATTTTTATGTGGGTTGTATGGCATTGGCAACACCTTCTTAATTCCTTCCTCCTTGTAGAAATTATTGAAGTCATTGGAGGTATACTCACCCCCATTGTATGGCCTTATAACTATGACCTTCCTCCCCATCTGGTTCTCCACAAGAGCCTTCAAGTCCTAAAACTGGCTGAAGACCTCATCCTTGGTCTTCATGAAGTAGATCCATGTTCTCCTAGAGAAATCATCGATGGATGTTACATAGTAGTTGTAACCACTCAAAGATGCCACTGACATAGGACCACATACGTCTGAATGCACCAGATCCAATATTCCCTTGGACCTGATATCACAGCTAAGAAAGGTCATCTTGGCATACTTGCTAAGTGTACATCCCTTGCACACACCCTGTTGCTCTACATTGAACTCTGGAAGACCAGTGAAAATATCCCTCAATATCGATAAAGCCCTTGATGCAAGTGACCCATCCTCGTGTGCCATAACTCACACAAGTTTTCATTGCCACTATCATGAACTAGGGCACATACAAGATGATCCTTCAACAAGTACAAGTTACCCTCTCTACTTCCAATTACTTGTCATGAACTTGGACTAGAAGCTCTCAGCTTGACAAGTACCTGCCCATTCTGAAAATAGACTCCATGCCCCTTGTCCTCCATGGATGAGACTACAAGTAGGTTCTTGGTTAGCCCTGGTACATATAACACATTCGTCACCTCCAAAGGACTTCCTCACTCTAGATGAAACTGAATAGTCCCAATCCCCTCTACAACACACCTGGAATCATTACCAAGCTCCACATGTAGTTCTGAGTCTTCCTTTGAAATACTGGTGAATATCTCTCGTGATCATACTGTATGACAAGAAGCACCACTGTCCACGAACTGGGCATCCTTGGCTAAGGTGATAGAAAGACAAGACATCAATGATAACTCCTTCTGGAACTTGGTGGAAAACTCACTCACTTGTGTGTCTGATAATACTGCAACATGTGCCTTATTCTTTCCCTTCTTATTGTTTGGAAACTGACTTGCATGATGGCCAAACTTGAGACAAGAAAAACATTTCACCTTGCTCATGTCTTTATTCTTTCCATCCTAGTAGGTGGTCTCCCCACTAGTATTCTTCTTCGTCTTCCCCTTGCCCTTCCTTGCTCGACTTGCAAGAGCAAGGTTCTCATCATCACCCCCATTTTTTTGGACTCCATGTAGAGATTCTTCTTGAATCTCTTCTTGGATGAAATTATCCCACAATCTCTCCCAGTCATGAAGTTTTCTTCATGCCACAATGCCTTTGATGAAGGGAACCCATGGCTTAGTGAATCCATTCAGGGTCATCCTCACAAAAATCTTGTTTCGACATTACCTCCCTAACTACTGCCAACTCATGATGAACCTGTGTGATCCCTGTGAGATAAGAAGCTATTGTATTTGATATGGACATCTTGGTGCCCCTGAGTTTCTCTCTTAGCAACATCTTCTTATTTTGGTTATCTCTCTGGTATAGTTTTGTCAGAGCCTCCCACATATCCCTGACTATCTTCTTTCTAGATAGATGAGGGATCACATGATCCTTTACTGCATCCAGAATAATCCTCATGGTTTCATGTCCTTTTTGTTATGGTTAGTCAATTGTGTAGAATCAGTAGGAGGGGTGAGTTTCTGATCTGCAAACTCCCAAATCCCATTCTCAATCAGCGCCAATTCTATCCTCTCCTTCCAGGGACTATAATTAGATGCACCCTCCAACCAGTCTTCAAATATCAATCTAGTTGCAACCATCTTGTCCAATCAAATACTCAACCAAAAAATAATTACTGCTGGAAATTTATGTTGTAAACTTGTGACAAATCAATCTCCTACTTTCTTAGAGTTTAGTTCTCTGATACCATGTTAAAACATCAAATACCAAATCTGATTTTAAATTCCCAACAATATTTTATACTTAGAAAATTAATTAACTAGAAATTAATGAGTTGAACCCTTGAATAAAAAATACATTGGTATTTAACAATAAATATGCAGTAGAGAAACAAGTAGAAAATCAATCATACACAACAGAAAAATCAGTCACACATTACACAATTGTTTACCCTGGAAACCCAACTTGGGAAAACCAACATTCAATGTTTTTATTATTATTATTCCCCTTAGAGAAATCAGAAATTTTACAGCAGTTTGGAACCTGTAACTCATCCCCTCTGGAAAATCCACCCACATAAAATCGAACCACTGAAACCCAGTGCTCAACCTCCCTCTTAGATGTATGGATGCACTGGTATGAATCTGTATAGCTTGGCCCTCTCGACCCTCTCTTTCCTTTTATGGGATCTCCTTGCTGCAACACTTTTCCTTCTCTGCAACCCCGAGTATGTCACTCTCCCTTAAGAAAACCACTTTCTCATCAACGTGTGTGTCTTTCTCCTCTCCTTAGGTTTTCTTTTATAAATTTTCAATGACCAAAACACTAACCCCTAATCTTCAAAGTGATGGATGGCTAGGATTAAATTCTAAGCCTCACATGAGATCAATGGTCAAGATTAGATCTAAGTCACTTAACCTTAAAAAACCTCAGTCAGTAACCAACATTAATTAATACCTTTAATTATTGTGATTTTCCTAAGTCGAACTTAGGAAAGAAACATAAAAGTGACTTACTCAATAAATCAAACAAGTACCTAGAGAGGCTTTGGACATCTTTTGCTTGCTTAATACCTAGCCAATGTAGAAGCACATGTATACTCATTAAAACCTATAAGGATATTTCTATTGAGAAATTAATCAAGAGCTTGTGTAAATGATACCATTGTCACTCCTGTTATAGTTGGATTTCTTGGTTCCCTTGGCTAAAAAATTCTTGGTCGGTTTATGCTAGATCCTTGAAGGGGATGAGGATGTTTGAGGAACTGTGGTGCAGAGAAGGACATATCCTCCCTTGGGTTGTGCAGGCTTATGATGAAGAGAGACATGCAGTTGGAATTGTTGTTGGAGTCATGCTACAGTGAGATTGTTGGGTATTGGGTAGTTGAGTGGACCATATACACCAATAGCATCCATTTCCTCTTTGTGGACTCATATCCCCAGCGTGGGGGCAACCTGTTGTTGAAAGAACTAGAGTAGTAGAGCCTAAAGTTGGGAGGAATGTCCTTCATACACAACCAATTGGTGACATTGTCTCATAAGATAAGTGTTTTGGTCACCGATGTTATTTACTGTGTTAATGATATGCTTGAATGTTGTGTTGTACTCTATATTTTGGTGTTTGAATGCTACTATGTAAACTTTAATAGTTGGAATTCATGATTTATAAATTAATGTTAGTTGCATGAGTTTGAATGTCATGCCACGTGAATTTTTAAATTGGTATCAAAGTTATGTAAGTCAATTTGGTTTCATGATGTGCCCAACATGGGGTCTAGGTACATTACAGATGGTACTAGAGTGAATGTTCCAACACCAGACTAGTATGGGCCAAAGATCGACGTGAAATTGATAAATTTGTTACAGGTTTTTGTTTAGTGTTGAAATTGGGGAAAACAAAAAAAATCGGAGTGAAATACCCAAAATTATGAGAAAAATCATGTTTAATTGTGTTAAGAGTCATTGAAGAAGTGATTAATTGCATCAATCTGCAAGTTGCAGAGTTAAATTTGGCTTGGAGGCCAAATTTGGTGTTTTCATGGCGACTATGAAGTTGAGAAAAATCAACAACCTGGATCACAATTGATCTTGAAATCAACGGTCTAGATTCATCTTAGACTTGATAAAAAATTCTTAAGTTAAATTGAGTTTGTTGATGTGAGAAATTCTTTAGTTCACCGAAGAATTTTGAAGTTTGCTGACGAAGAAAAAATGAATTTCACCGAAGAATTTTGAAGTTTGTCAATGGAGGAATTTTGAAGTTCGTTGATGGAGAAATTTTGAAGTTTTCTGATAGAGAAATTTTGGTTCACCGATGGGATGAAAAATTTGGTTCATCAATTGAAATAAATTTGACTTTGCCAATGGAAGAAAAATTTTGATCATCGATAAAGTGAAAATTTTGGATCGTCGATGAAGGGATTCCTTAGTTCACCAATGAAATAATTGTTTAGCTCACCGATGGACAAATTTGCAGTTCGTCGATAGAATAATTCCTTAGCTCGCTGAGGGGGATGGTGACATGGCCATATCAAGGGTGACAAGTGGTCATCAGTGATGCATCAACAACTACGTTTCACGCCATGTCAAAAGGATGATAATGTATTAAAAAAACTTATTTGAGCCATAACATGAGCAAATTTTCTTAACTGCAAATGAAATTTTGGGGTTAATTCTGCAGTGTTGAGGGGCATAAAAGTACCAGTGAGGCCCACTAGCTAATTCAATCTAGATTGCAAGAAAATGCATATTAGTGATTTTTTTAGAATAGGGTGGTGCTCGGTGACAGAAGCTCCAGAACAACTGAAATTTTTACAATGAGCAATGGAAGTAGGCACGATGAAACCTAGTGGAGATTTTGGTCAAATTCAAAGGTTTTTGGAATGGAGATAAAAAAAAACAGGCCAAAATCCACTATTCAGGGATACTTTTTGAGAATTTTTGGGATTTTCAGAGAAGGAAAGGTGATCTCAGATCACAAATCTGGAAAATTTTATTTAATCAACATTTTACCTCCTCAAGAAGCCAGACAACTTTGTCTTAGTAAATATTCCCTGTCTTTTCTCCATTTGGGAGATAGCCAGTTTATCCAAAAAATATAAGACCGGAGGAAATGTAAAAAGGGAAAAGTTGACAATTTTAAATTTATGCAGAATTTGATTGTTGCATTGGATCCCTAATCCAAATTTTGTTGTTTACTTACCATCAACAATACTATCGGAACCTAATATATAATTTGTTTTGGTTCATATATTAGAGTGTGCAGTGGAAGCAAGGTACAAGTGTAAATCATCTAGTGGATGAAAGAATTAAAGCTCAATCACCCTAAAGGGCGCCAAAGAAGAAATAAGTGTTGCAGTGCATTGTGTACAAACTGGTTTTAGAAGGATAAAATCAAACTTCAAAGATAGTTATCCCATAAATAGAAGTGGATTCCACAATTGGACAAAGTCCATGAACAAATTGAGATAGTGGCATAAGGTGCCATAAGGTGAATGCTTAAGTTAGCTGGGATATATTGTAGCTCTCAGGAAATGATGACAATAATGAATGATAATTATTGATGCATATAGGGAATGTTGAATGCATTCCAAGTGTACAAAGAGATGGCAAATCAAGAAGAACACATAAAGTGTAGTTATTTCTGGAATGGAAATAATAAGAAGGCTAAAATATGTTGATGCAATTGTTGTAGCAGTGATTGTGGAAATGGCCAACATGATAGCAAGGGATAGCAAAAGAAGATGAAAATGAATAACATGTTGATAAAAGAATACCAATAGGATATATTGGTTGGAATTGCAAAAAGGCTAAGTTGAACTTTAGTAGAAGGTGTTCAGATAAAGAAGAGTGAGAGCACACAGGAATGCAACAATCCAAAAGGATTTAAGGACAACCACATACAACACAAGGAGTTGAAGTAAATATGCAATGGAGAGCATACTAAGAAGTGATGCAAAATACATATAGGAGAGATAGAATTCACATGCTGAGAGTGAATGTTTGGTGCATATAGATGTATGTTAGTGCATATGGAAATGTTTGGGAATACATACAACATGCTTATAGACGAAGAGTAGACTATTGTTATATATATAACAATGATGTTATAATAGTTAAAAGTGACTAGTGATGGGTTATGTATTAGGAAAACAAGCTTATCGCATGGATAAAAGTATTGACAATGCTTCCACATATGACAACCATCCATATGAAGACAAAATGAGGATGGTAAAATGCTGAGCAAGGGGATGGAAAAGGGATCATGTGAGCCTCTATGAGATATCAATTGATTAGGTAGTATCAAGTAAATTGATGTCATCCATGTAGGTATGAATCTGATGGCTTATGATGTATAAATGTTGAAGGGAATTGAGGTAAGAGTTCCCTTAGTCATAATTCAATATTTGGATTAATGTGTATTATTAGCTTGACACTCCATTAGATGTGGTAGAGGTAGAAGGACTTGAATATACAAAAGTTATTTAATGCTTGAATGAATCATAATAAATTTAATAGTATGTCATGTTGTATTGGTTATGAGTTCATAACCAAGGTAGGTTGGGACATATACTACTGTTATAAAAATGGATGCTAGAATAGATAGCCATATGTGAGGCCATAATGTGGATGGATATGAAAATACTATAGCACTACACAAGTATTCAATGGTCTCCCTACATATAATTGATGTATGGACTGCAACCTATTTGCTGACACTGAAGTATTATATTCCTAGTGTTGTGTTCGGGTTGAAGAGAAAGGTATCCAAATGATCGAGCAAGTAATAGGGAAGAGTCTTGATGATGTGTCAAGATGTTGGATAGACCTTTAGACTCACCATGGTGGAATACATGACGTAAATATGTGGTATTCCAAAATCAATGCAGGGATGCATTGCATATATGTGACCATGAGTAGGCACATTGTATATTGGTATGAATAAATTTTTTGTTGCATTATGTAGTGTTGAGTGTGCTAATAATTCATATATAATGAATGATATTTTCATTCCATTTGATATGATTCACAACTAAAGTGATTGAATTGTTAGTATGCTATAGTTTTGAGATGACTTCACAGGTTGTTGTAAATGTTGCAATATAAGGATGATGTGCGCGGATACTCACAATTTGTTTGGCTGATTGAAAATTCAAATATAATGCAGGCATAATGGTCTTGGATGTGGCAATGAGTGTAAGTCCATAAGGCATACCAAAACCTATTGTTGCAAGAGCCAAACAATATGAGAGAGATATCATACTTGGGAAATATGATTCTCTTCATGAAACAAATTTGGAATTAATAAGTTGAATTATTGTGATGATGTATCATGGTAATTGTATGCATATGATACATGACAGTTGATGGTTGTTGAAGCTAGAAAGCTCAAGAAGAAGGCCACTATAATGACATTGGGACCCTATGATTTCCATGAGCTATTGGCTACATACTACTAGTGGATCTTTTGTAGTAAGTTGGCGCTCTCCTTGCATGTGGAAACCTTGGAAAATGATGGATCGCCCAAGGGACTATATAGCGGTGAAGGGGATGCCTGAGCCTAGAGGGTGGAGTATAGCAAGGAAGAGACAACTTAAAAATTCATATGGCACGGTGGCTGGAGTCATGAGGGTGTGTTGGAAAGGACAGTGAGCTGAACTCTTTTCTGTGATAGCTTTATGAAGCACATAAAAAATCAAACAGATAAGTATTGGATTACAATTGCAAACTTGTTTTTGAATACATGAATTACATTTTGAAATTGAGAATTCCTATGGATGAGATAATTGTTGCATGATAATGGCTATACCATGTATGTTTTCTTGATGGATGTTATAGTAACAACAGATGAATAGATACATGAATTAAATACCTAGAAAGAAGAGCAATGAAAATAAGTGGAGCTCAAGAACAAAAGAAAGTAAAGTCCAATGGACTTGTTACAACTTGGAAGAAGAAAAGTGGGACATGAAAGATTGCAATGCGAGAGGTGTGCTTGTGGCTATTTTGAAAATTTGAAGACTTTGTTGTTGCAACTAGAGTCCTTAGAGCCACAACTCTGAGACTTTCTGTCCAACTTATGTTGGATCCCTAGAAGGGAAGTGGGATAGCCTAAGGGATTGCTTGGCAGGGAAGGGGATCCTACTTCTCGGGTTGTTCAGGTTGAGGGGAATAAGAGATTGTTGTTTGGAATTGTTGCGAGAGTCAATAAACTGTTAAATTATTGCAACTAGAGTTCCTAGAGCCACAATTATGAGACTTATTGGCCAGCCTATGTTGGATCCTTGAAAGGGAAGTGGGACAGATTGAGGGAATAAGGAGAAAAGAACGGGGTACACTTTTGATCCGTAGGATCTTTTAATGACTATGGTTGAGTTTTAATTTTGCATGCGTTAATTAACCATTTGAGAAACTTAGTGAGAGAATGAGGAAAGAAGAGGAATTATGACAGCCATATACACATGTGCAGATCTGAAATGAAATAATAGACAGCAAACCATAACACGCAGATTGATAACGGAGTTCGGCACAACTTTGCCTACGTCTCCAGGCCTTTGTCTCTGTGGGGGAGGCTTCTTTATTTCTGTTCAAAAGCTCAAAAGTACATCGATGCAATGCCAAATGGCTACAAGACTGATCTGGTCATGTTCGTCCAGATTTCAAGAACCCTGCAAAGAAAACGACACGCAAAACAGACGACCGGAGCTCCCAAAAATGGCCCGACAACGTCTGCTCCTCAATATCTTCCCTGCATAAAAATGGCTTTAGCTTGGATTCTCCTCAGGGAAGTGGGATAGCCTAAGGGACTGCTTGGCAGGGAAGGAGATCCTACTTCTCGGGTTGTTCAGGTTGAGGGGAATAAGAGATTGTTGGTTGGAATTGTTGCGAGAGTCAATAAACTGTTAAATTATTGCAACTAGAGTTCCTAGAGCCACAACTATGAGACTTATTGGCCAGCCTATGTTGGAGCCTTGAAAGGGAAGTGGGATAGATTGAGGGAATACAGAGAAAAGAAGGGGGCACACTTCCTTGGATTGTGCATGTTGATGGGAACGAGAGATTGTTGGTTGGAATTGTTGTAGGAGTTATTAAACTCTGAAATCATCAAGTAATTGGTGTTTATATATATATATATATATATATATGGTAATGTGCATTGAGGACAATGTAAAAATAAGGGGGAGGGGATGTAATATCCCTATTTTAATCCCAGAGAATTGTAATTTAATTGTGCATATGTGATATAGGATGGTGAGATAGTATGTTTTGGGTTGGAGAGCTTGTAATGATAAAAGGCTAGAGAGCCTAATATTGTAATCAATACATGCACTAATTAATAATACTACATTGTTGGTTGTGATATGAGGGGGATGATAATGTTAGGGGGGGCTATGATTCAACAAGAGAGAGGGATAAATGGGGTTTTTTGAGGGGATTCCACATGCCTAGAATCCCATGCCATTTTCCTAAGTTATTTTGTCATTAACCATATGTTTTTTTTTTCCTTTGACTTATTAAACACTCAATCATTGAATGAAAAGAATGGGCTAAGTATCTGCATGTAAGAGGTTGGTGGGAAAGTCATCTCACCTAGTTATGACAACATGGGCTAAGTAGAATCATTTTTGGGAAGTGTGAGAGTCAAGCTTACATGGGCGAAAAGAGAGGAAATTCGATTTTAGAGGGAGCTGCTGATTTTTGGACAAAAAAAGTGATTTGGGATTTATGCAAGATCTTTCTCTACAAAAATACTACAATGAGGACCTTTTATTGACACTTAATTTCATGTGAACATGAGCAAGTAATCGTTAAGCATTGCATATTAACATGAGAAAATTGTCATAATTATGTGCATATGTGCAATTAAATTCTCCACTTAATTAAGTGAGAATGAAAATAAAACTCACACATATAATTTGACACCCATGTGTTAAAAGAGTTCACCAGAATTTGTTGGCTACATCTCCCACAAAATGCGGCACATGCTCCTTACAAGGCATAAATCCCATAACATCCTTTTCTTACACAAAGAACTTGAGGCTCTCACGTAAGTAACATTTCTTCAGACCCCAGAAGGACTACATTCATCTCCATGCAAAGCTCTCTCAAAGGGTCCTAAAGGGCCTTCCTAGGGCCTCCAAGGGGTCCCCCCACAATGATTACATAAGGAATTTATATAGTTTCCCTCTCTCCATAATTGAAAGAGACAAGATCCACAATTTTAGGATCTAATAACCACTCAAGGAAAAAAATGAGAAAGCATCTCAACCAACCTTAACTTCCCCTTGAGACTAGGAAACCACTTGTGATAAAGTGAGGAAGAATCCCAAACCAACTCATGAGACTCCCAACTTCGTCTTAAAATTAGGAAACTAATTTGTGATGTAGGATTCTCAAATAAAACTGATTTCCCCTTAAAACTAGGAAACTAATTTGTGAGTAGGATTCTCTCACTTAATTTTAATTTACTTTTTACAAATTAAATGAAAAATACATGAGCACATTATACTCAAAATATTAATCATTTTTACAATATGAAGCATTAAACATTCCTTTTAAACATTGTCACCTATCACCAATTATCATTTTAATGATCTTCTCCATGGTGTACAAAGTAATGAAACCTTGGGTGGAGATCCTCCTAGATCATACCTCCCCACAAAAAACACTTTTGGTCCTCCAAAATTATAGAGAGAAATTGTGACTTGAATATCCACAACCAACTTCTAGGAAGAGTCTTACACTCCACGATGCACTTCCTCACCGCTCGATCTGCATAACAAATGTCTCTGACAAGACACACCCTTCTTCTCCTTCATCTTTGTACCTGAGAGTGAGGATGTAAATGTCGACACTTGCATCAATGCAAATTTGTAGCCTATTCCTTGATCTGCATAACAAATGTCTCTGAAATGCCGCACCCTTCTTCTCCTTCACCTTTGTACTTCAAAATGAGGATGTCGATGCCAACACTTGCATCAACGCAAATCTGTAGCTGACAATACATTGATTACAACTTTTCAATTTTCAAAGCAATACCATACTTGCTAGGAGTTTATAAACACTCATGAACAAGTTTACAATGATTCTCAAGACAAGACTTAGGCAAAATAATGTCTCACTCAATAATGGCTATAAGACTCATTACAATGTTTTCAAACATGCCTAGGCAAAAGAATGCCTCTCACTCAACAGTGATTATAAAATCATTACAATGATGCCAATAAGGCTTAGGAAAAAAAATTCCTCTCACTCTCATCGAGTGGATAGAAAGCCTTTACAATGTTTCATGACAACTTCCATATCCAAGACAAATGGAAATTACATCAAATTCTAAGGCAACATTGCATACCAAACACATGGGAAAAACTCTATGATTTTTTTTTTAAACCCCCATAACAAAAAAAAATGTGTAATACATCAAATGTGTGCTAGTGGTGGACATCCCGAAATCCCCACTACAAAATATGTGCATCAATCAAATGCCCAAAAATTCCTTTGATGGTCATCTCTAACGTAGGCATGAGAACTTGGTTTTCAAAACAATAGACTTCAATAGTTTATAGCACAAAACTATAATATAAAAACCCATCTAAAAGGGTGCACCAATTTAAAATTGCTAAAAGGAAAAGCAATACCTTTGAAAAAAGGTGTCTCACAATTTTTCTACCATGAGTTTTAATTCCACCAAGCGCTCGATCCATGTGACATAGGACCAAGGTTTCGCGCCTTTGAAATTCGATGGCTCTCAGTCCTCTGTTCTATGGGAAACTCTAGACGCTCTGCAACATAACCCAAGTTTCGGCTGCCTGGCATAAACTCTTGTGACCAACGCTTCTAAAAAGAATTCCCTATGATCTCGACTTTTCGGTGTTGGGTGTGTCTTGTGACCACGGTGGAGAAGCTTGGAACAATGCCAAACTTTGACTCTCGGTCTTGTCAAGCCCGATCTTGGATTTCCGGTATACGTGCCAACTCCAATAGCTAGAATCTAGGCCCTCGACTCTGTGAAAAAGCACACACATCGTTCAAAACAAGTGTCGAACCTCCAATCATTGATTTTGCTCAGGTGTTTTGAGCTATACCATGCTAATGCAATCAAATCGACTCCAAATCCTCTTCGTGGAGTTATCCCACATCACTTGGGATTGAACGCAATCCCCACACCTTCGAATAGGGATTTCTGCAATGATTTGGGCATATTCTGAGGTTGATATTTTCTCTTTGGGTTGAGTCCAGCGTGTCATACTCTGTAATTGACAATTTTTCCCCGGTTCAAGCAGTTCTTTGATGCAAATGCCGATTAGAGTGACAGGCACGCACAGTGGAATATATGGAGGGAATTGATCTCCTTCGATACCTTCCCTCTCATGTACTTGATCACTATTGCTACCTCACGCAGAAACGTGCGAAAGACTGAACCCTTGAATTTGTGCGGCCCGCTGGAATTGTCAATGGTCTCCTGGAGTTATTTGAACGAAAAAAATGAAACATATCAATATGTCAGATGCTAGAAATTCCGACATGTTAGAGAGAAGGCTCGAGTCGAAGTTTTTTGACACAAGCATGGTCCTGCATAATGATCAGGTGGTACGCCTCGAAGGATGCCTATCACATTTCCAGGAAATGATCAGGTGGTATGCCTCGAAGGATGCCTATCACATTTCCAGAAAATCCAAGTTCTAGATCATGGGTATCACTATGTCTAGCTTGTCCTTAAGGATTGGGGTGGGAGCAGAGCCTGCCATTGCTTCTTTTTCTTTGATGAAGATGAAATTGGAGCAATGCTAATGCACATGAATTATCTCTCGCTTTTCTGCATCATAATATTCTCCCACCAGATTCACACGAGTCATTGGAAAGACCCTCATTTTATTCAGACTGGCTACCTCGATCATCTACCCTTCCACTACCAGTGACGCACCTTCAAGTGTTCTTTACGTCAATAATCAAATTTTGAGAGAGATTGTGAGATTCAAACACTACGACCTGAGTGATGAGTTGAACATGTAGTTTACTATGCCAATACTTGAATGTTGTCAAGGAGTCATGCATTCATAGATCTAACATTCCGCATTTAACTCAAACAGGCTAATGGATGCTCCTCTTGGAGCTTCTCTTTCTTGATGGAATCCTCTTTGGAGAGGTGATATTCTTCATTGGTTGGCTCTTTCTTTTCAGGTTCTTGCACAACTCCCTTTCCATGCTTTGGACGAAGCTATGGATGGAGCTTCCAACATTTCTCGATCCAGTGACCACCCATTTTGCAGTGAGTGCAATAATTTTGTGACTTCATGTCCATCTCACCTTCACTGTGAGGATCTTTTCTCTTCCAACACTTTGCAACAGTTTTGTTGTCCCAAGCTTTTCGAGGAGACTTTGATTTCCTTTGGATTCTCTTGCTAGGTCTTCCTTGAATCTCTAGTGGTTAAATGATGCCTTGGCCGTCAATACCAAGACCTCCTCCTTTATACCCCATCTTCATCAACAACTTCAAGCCAAATCCCTTGGTGTGCCTTTCAAAAACTCCAAAAGAGGCAAAATTATTAATAAGGGAAGGATTTGAACACGAAAAATCCTTTAATTTCATTCCTATTTGTGACACTTGGTCATCACCCTGAAGTTTGGCCAACTTCTCCCCCTGGTTGGATGAAGTTGTAGATGAGGCTTCTAGGAAACTGAAATATCCCTGATCCCACTGATCAAGATATTTTCTACTGATTTATTATTATGTCTTGCAGATCTGATACACTGGGGGTTTCTAGATGCGTTTCAGTTGTATGTTTGAGATCTTGATGGTTATTGCATGTGCATGTGCATGTTGGTTATTGCAGGTGCATGTTGCATATTTATGGTTTAAACAACATATAAAGGATGCATGCAGAAGTAAATAACATCAACTACCCAATATCATGTATTATACGGTTCAAGCATGGAAATACAATAGCCCACTGGAAATATAGAATATAAATGTCAGCTAGATCTCATGGATCAGCACTGGAATACAAGCAAATAACATTAAAATACCCGTGATAAGAAGATGATAGCAGATCTGATGCATGCACGGATAGATCGACGAAAATATGTGATTCCAGAGAAGTACGGTAACCGCTACCAGTTGGAAAACTCGTCCGGGAGTTCAGACCATCGGAATACGCTGGAAACTGCTCCAAAAGAAGCGCCCTGGCCTCTAGACTGAAATGGGTGAGTACCAGATCTCGAATCTGGTCTCTGAGACATTGGATCTGGACCCCTGGGGGGTTTGCGCACCTCCTGGGGGCACTAAATGCGCCCCAAAGGATTCCACCAATGGAATCTGCTGCTATATGGCTCAAAACGATCATCTTGCCAAATAAGGAAATGGGTCAGAACGATTTGCCTGGATCTTCTCTGATACTCTGCATGCAACACCAAATGTCTGTCTGGAAGAGTTGCGCCCTAAATGGATGAATGAGTCGATCTGCAAGATTCCACCGTTAGAATTTGACGATAGATGGCTCAATAGAAGTGCCCTGGCTGGATCTCAAATGGGTTGGAAGGAAACTGCAATCTGAATACGGGTCTCGTGCAGCTCTCCAAACCCTCAAACTGACTTGCGCCCTCACTGGTTGAGTTGCGCACTCTGCAATGGATACTCTTGAAAAGTACGGTGAAATACCTGGATGGTATCTCTGATGGGCTAGGTTGTGTCTCTAAACATCGAAACCAATCAATGGTGGTGGTTTCCTCCAGAAATCCACAAAACAGTAAGGTCGGCTCTCCTCCTCCTCTGGGAACTCTCGACATCAAATCATAACAATGCATAATGAATTAGGTTGCTTTAAACTTCCTTTATAGCTTCCCGAAACCCTAATTCGTTGTGGACCTTTTCCCTCCAAGTGACTTTTACTTTATTTTATTATTCCTTGATTATATCACTTAATTAATTAATTGATTAACCATTTTGCCTCTAAAAAGTGATTTATCCATCCCGATGGTTTCTCCGACCACTGAAAGTCACTTCTCATCATCTTATCCTGTAATATTCTTCCTCTCAATTCCGATGAGCTATTACACTAAGAGGTTTCTCCAAGTAATATTCCCATTATGACCTTCTTAGTGAATTTAATTAAGATATGACCCATAATAACTCAAAATTACGGAAATTGTCGGAATGCAATGGAACCAAAGCCCAATTGTGCCGAATGGATCCTGATGATGAATGATACAAGTCGGGCCCAAATAAACCCCTCAATATCTCCCTAACTCTCTGTCACCCCTATCTGGCTACTCGGGTAGGCATAACACTCTGAAATGTTGTAATGTTATAATGTAAAAAAATGGGGACATTATAGAAACCACCTTGGTTACCTGGTGTATATAGATCATCCTCTATTATCTGAAAATATGTGCAACTATCAACATTTTCATGACAAGAACCATAACTAGTATACCTTCCATGTCCACAAGTTGGCTTGATCTTGGAATAAATTTTTTCTTCCATCATGGAGCATTCCCCAACTTTCTCCTCCATAGCTTGTAGTTGCAGTCATAGTGTAACAACCCGCTCTGGCACACTGAGCGAACTTATTCTTTGAGGACACTTGCTCGCAAGTGATTCGGATTTTTATGCTATTAAAACTTTTGATTTTGATTATGAGGCATTATGGGTTGATGACATGTTGTTTTACTACATTTCCATAGACAGGTGCTATTGACTCGGTTTTACTGAGTGTACAGGGTTTTGGACCTCGAGGATGCAAAGGCATCGACGAAACCCCTTGGACTCCGGATCAAGTCAGGGAGTGTGACATTGGGGTTTGATTGCTTTACTGTGATTTTAGTGCATCTGATTGGATGATATGATATGGATATGTTCTGACATGATTTGTTGATGATGTAGGCTGGCGATAACTTGCTGACCAGACTCACATATGGAGTAAAGGGGTCACACACGACTACCAGAGATGTTGAGGGAGAGGTGTGGACAACATCCCTACCACAACCTACTAGCACTCTCGTCGTGGCTTGCACTGTAGGTTAACGATTACCTAGTTCGAGAGAACCCACGATGCCGTGAGGGCAGACTGTGAGAATCACTCACGATGATTCTAATGGGCACGCAATAAGGCTGGGGCTTTATTCCTTAGAGGCCCTTAGTCTCCCACAAGTTCACCCGGCGTAGTGTTGACTCCAGGGGTTATTAATGTCTACCAAATTAGTCAAGAGGCGAGTGGCACCCTTGGAGCACGTAGTGCGTCCTGAAGGGCACGTCGCGCAAAGGAATAGATGAGGCGAGTGGCACCCTTGGAGCACCTAGTGCGTCCTGAAGGGAACGTCGTGTTGTTGATGATAGAGGGATGAACCTAGATGGCCCTAAGAAAAATAACATGATAAGTAATTTTAAAACAATTTCCCTAATTAAATGTTGCCCAGTACGAAAATTAAGGCCTAAGTCTAAATTACGCTAGTGGTAGAACCTTGTCTTCTCTAAAAAAAAATAATAATAAAAAAAATAACTTAAATAATAATTTTGACCTTCGTTAAATCTTGTAACATGAAGGGAGTAAGAAATTAAGTTATTCATAAAAATAAAATCTGTGGTAATAAATGTAAAAAGAGGAATTAAGTATTTTATCTTTTTGATAATTTAAAAAAAAAATACTAATTAAATGATAAAAGGGAAAAGGGGTTAAATTCCACACCTGCCTTTTTGAGTTATAATTAAAAAGGAGAAAGAGGGAAAAAATAAATAAATAGGAAACTAGGAAAAAGAGGTAACATAAAAAGGGAAAAAGGGGAACTTAAGGTAAAAAGCGGAAAGTCAACTTAGTAAAAAATCTACCATATAAGAGCCTTCTAATTTTAAACTGAATTAGCAACTTCATAATAGGGAAAGCCTTTAAAACCTGTAAGAGAATTTGGGGACACCTAGGAGTGATTCTAGGAGTAACTCTAGGTGGGTGAGGGAAATAAGATAATTAATTAATTAAAAAATTAAATAATGGAGGAATGTAGGGGATGGGTGACATTTGTATGGAGAAGAATGTTTAGGAATTTATTTTTAAAACTTTAATTAAATGAGATTTTAGGAAAGAAAGGAAGATCAAAACTCTATATAATGAAGGATGAAGAAGGATGAAGGACCATCTTCTGTTTGTATAACATTACGCTGCAGAAATATCTACTTGACTGATTTAATTGTGGGAGTTGGGGATACCCAGCTCAGAGAGGAGTGGTAGCTCAGCCTTGCGAGGCGAGCTAGGAGCTAGACGAAACCTCTGGATAGTGTATGTGGCCCCTTTGCGGCTCGGGGGGCTAAGGGGGAAGAAGAGTACCCCTAGCATTGGCTGGGAGGTACTGGTGAAGTCTCGACGGTCAGCGAGCGGGAGTTGCACGGAGCGCGCAGACGTCACTCGGAGTGGGCGAACATGCAACGGTACACTTTCTTCGTTTGAATGGTAGAATGTTTAGGTTTTATGATTGGATTTGCATGTTGATTATGTAAGTAGATTGAATGTTTAGATTGATAGCTGAAATTTTCTTAGCCTAGCTCTTTGGTTGTCGTCTCCTATGGCCTTGTTTTCCCGCATGTCGTGACCGCCCTGTGGTGTGGATTGTGACCTTGAGGTTGTTTAGTCTTCATCCCTAGTTCGTCAGTCCTCGCCTGAGCAGTCGGCCAAGAGCCTGATCTACGGTCGTCGCCTTAGCGTTAAAAGACCTATGGATCTCAACGCTCTGCTTTTCTATGCGAAGATGATGAAGCGAAGGCGAACCTTTTAGCCGTCTACCTCTATGGATGTCCTTGCCCGATTGTTTGACTTGCGTCCTTCAGTACGACCTTGGCGTTTGGATTATCTTGCTTCCTTGTTGTTTATTTTCTGCGCCTACATTGATAGAACCCCTGTGATCCTTTCGATGAGTTATCCTTAGGGCCCTGGCATTCTCTTACTATTGTCAGCATTTTTGTATTGGTATTCTGATATGAAAAATATTTAACTTCGATCTGTGTTGGGTTCTTGTTGGATTGAATGGCTTTTATTACTTCGGCGATTATAATGGTGTAACAGATGTAAAAATATTAAATCTGTTGTTGTAATTCGGTAATGGATGAAAAAAGAAAAATGTTTATGACTTCGGCGATTGCGATATGTGATCGTTGTAAAATATTGACCTGAGTTTTGTTTAATGATGGAGAATCTAACCTTGCGTCCTCATCACATAAATGGTGAAATTTATCTGTGTGAATATCCTGTAAAGGCGAATTCGTTTTCTGTCTGTTCTTCATTGATAATGGCCAATCTAGCCTTGCATTCCTCTTACTGTTCTCTGCGATTTTCTTTTGGCTTTCCTGGGCATTGATACCCTGCATTATTTCACCGATTGTGTCAGGCGATTTTACATTTCTGATATTAAACATTTTATAAATTTCATCTGCCCTACCACATTAGCACCTCGGAAATTTTACTGAGGTAGTAGTGTTTATGCATATCAGTGTCGACCATTTATCCCTTGGGTATAGTTTGAGTTTCTTTTTCTGAGCGATTTTTTTTTTTACTTGAGCGACTTCATCTTGGAGCGATTTTACCTATGCAACTTCCTGTGTGAGCGTATTTGAGGAACATCTAACAACTAGCCTGCAATTGCTGAGAAAGGGTACAACGAATCTGTTCTCATTATTACTGCCAGCGAGATAATTTCCTTCTGACGAGTATTGCACAACAAACTGTATATTACACTCCTTGTTACCTTGGCGATTTTATGCTCTGGACTCTATTCTTTACTCTCTATTACTTTATTTTTCTAACTGTTACCCTGGGCGATTTACTCTCTGAAAACTTGATTTTTTAAAAGCTGTCCATTGCCCACGCATTTCCCTTCCTTACCTTACCTGGCAGCGTTTGCGTAACGTTGGTGGGTATGGTACAACGTTCATGCCCTTTAAGACCGCTGGTGGCTTCTTACCTGGCATGGACTTTTCTCTGAAGATTTATGTTTTTAAAAACCACTCTAGTGGCTCTACATTTACATTTTACATTTACATTAAAATTTTACATTTACATTAAAAATTTACATTTACATTAAGATTTTACATTTATGCAGCCACTTCTTACCTTTGACAACCACCTCATGCATTATGAATGGCATTATTTGACCAACGCACTATTCAATTTTACTTGGACACCAACTGTCATTCGTGTATTAAAGTAGCGATTGTTAGTTTTACAATGTTCTCCTTAAATGCCTTATCATTGCTTTATTATTATTTAACGTCTTGATTATTTGCTTCATGCTAATGCCAGGTTAATTGATATTAAAAGTCATGTTATTAAATGCCTTGATATCGGCTTTACGTTAAAAGTCTTGTTATTTTACTTATCGGTTATTTAATAGTAGCATTCTACTTTAAGATTTTTACTAATGTATCAAGATTAATGGCTAGTTGGATGAAATTAGAATTAGACGACAGATTGAGAATGATTAAATAATAGCAATAAAAACAAAAGAAATCTACCTTGTTTAATAAGAGCCATCTCCTTTATTTTAGTTAATGTTTCATAATAGCAATCTACTTATTTTAGTTAGTGTTTAATCATAGCAAGCTACTTTGTTTTTGTAATGTTTCAATTAATGTTAATGGCTAGTAGATTGTGATTGGATAAAATTAGAATTGCCCAACTGGAATGTGTAATGATGAAAGTTTGAATGGAGAATTGTTGGAGTCATGGTTATGTAGCTCTTAATTCATTTGCGTCTTAAATTAATTTGATAGTTGTATTGCATCATGAATAAATGAGAAGCATGGTTGATTATGTAATTTGATTACCTTGCTCCATGAATTAATTGATATTTGTTTTGCACCATGATATGTATGGACGGTCTTGGGTGTAGTTACTATTATCACTCCAAGAAACTCCTTAGGGTTGTAGGCTAAGGATGCTTGGTAACTTTATAAATCATGAACAATGAAAGTGTGGATCAATGGGATGATAGAGAGTGGCT
>ML789105.1:206031-231595 GCA_009831015.1 Picea engelmannii | reverse complement strand
TGTGATCCTTTCAATGAGTTATCCTTAGGGCCCTGGCATTCTCTTACTGTTGTCAGCATTTTTATATTGGTATTCTGAGATGAAAAATATTTAACTTCGATCTGTGTTGGGTTCTTGTTGGATTGATTGGTTTTTATTACTTTGGCGATTATAATGGTGTAACGGATGTAAAAATATTAACTTTGTTGTTGTAATTCGGTAATGGATGAAAAAAGAAAAATGTTTATGACTTCGGCGATTGCGATATGTGATCGCTGCAAAATATTGCCCTGAGTTTTGTTTAATGATGGAGAATCTAACCTTGCATCCTCATCACATAAATGGCGAAATTTATCTGTGTGAATATCATGTAAAGGTGAATTCGTTTTCTATCTGTTCTTCATTGATAATGGCCAATCTAGCCTTGCGTTCCTCTTACTGTTCTCTGCGATTTTCTTTTGGCTTTCATGGCGATTGATACCCTGCATTATTTCACCGATTGTGTCAAGCGATTTTACATTTCTGATATTAAACATTTTGTAAATTTCATATGCCCTACCACATTAGCACCTCAGAAATTTTACTGAGGTAGCGTTTATGCATATCAGTGTCGACCATTTATCCCTTGGGTATAGTTTGAGTTTCTTTTTCTGAACGAAATTTAAACCTGAGCGATTTTTTTTTTTACTTGAGCGACTTCATCTTGGAGCGATTTTACCTGTGCAACTTCCTACGTGAGCGTATTTGAGGAATATCTAACAGCTAGTCTGCAATTGCTGAGAAAGTGTACAACGAATTTGTTCTCATTATTACTGCCAGCGAGATAATTTCCTTCTGATGAGTATTGCACAACAAACTGTATATTACACTCCTTGTTACCTTGGCGATTTTACACTCTGGACTCTATTCTTTACTCTCTGTTACTTTATTTTTCTAACTGTTACCCTCGGCGATTTACTCTTTGAAAACTTGATTTTTTTAGGAGTTGTCCGTTGCCCACGCGTTTCCCTTCCTTACCTTACCTGACAGCCTTTGCGTAACGCTGGTGGGTATGGTACAACGTTCATGCCCTTTAAGACCATTGGTGGCTTCTTACCTGGCATGGACTTTTCTCTGAAGATTTATGTTTTTAAAAACCACTCCAGTGGCCTTACATTTACATTTTACATTTACATTAAAATTTTACATTTACATTAAGATTTTACATTTACGCAACCACTTCTTACCTTTGACAGCCACCTCATGCATTATGAATGGCATTATTTGACCAATGCACTATTCAATTTTGCTTGGACACCAACTGTCACTCGTGTATTAAAGTAGCGATTGTTAGTCTTACAGTCTTCTCCTTAAATGCCTTATCATTGCTTTATTATTATTTAACGTCTTGATTATTTGTTTCATGCTAATGCCAGGTTAATTGATATTAAAAGCCGTGTTATTAAATGCCTTGATATCTGCTTTACGTTAAAAGTCTTGTTATTTGACTTATTGGTTATTTAATAGTAGCATTCTACTTTAAGATTTTTACTAATGTATCAAGATTAATGGCTAGTTGGATGAAATTAGAATTAGATGACAAATTGAGAATTATTTAATAATAACAATAAAAGCAATAGCAATCTACCTTGTTTAATAAGAGCCATCTCCTTTATTTTAGTTAATGTTTCATAATAGCAATCTACTTATTTTAGTTAGTTTTTAATCATAGCAAGCTACTTTGTTTTTGTAATGTTTCAATTAACGTTAATGGCTAGTAGATTGAGATTGGATAAAATTAGAATTGCCCAACTGGAATGTGTAATGATGAAAGTTTGAATGGAGAATTGTTGGAGTCATAGTTATGTAGCTCTTAATTCATTTGTGCCTTGAATTAATTTGATAGTTGTATTGCGTCATGAATAAATGAGAAACATGGTTGATTATGTAATTTGATTACCTTGCTCCATGAATTAACTGATATTTGTTTTGCACCATGATATGTATGGACGATCTTGGGTGTAGTTACTTCATCCACCACTAAAAGGTTAATTATAGTTGAATTTAATGATGGATTAATCCCACGCCTGGACTTAAAGTAGATGGTTTCCATTGCTCATTGAAAACAAAACAAGGTTGATTGTGCACGAACTTATGTCGTTTATGATGGATTTAGTAATCAAATTCTCTTTCACCTTGGAATTTATGTGATGTGTGACTGACTCATAGAACACTATCGTGCATTGATCATCGTTGATGTTGTTGTCTTAGAATATTTAGTTTTGATCTTGATTGTGTCGGGCGAGATGTAGACACCTCCTGGTTCCTCAGAACAATCACCAGCCCTGAGACCTTAAATGGTCAAAATCGATGGGAACATGGGCTTGAGCGTTGCTTATGTTTCCTGGAGGTCCTAATCATTGCAGGGTAGGACAGGCGGGTAGTCAGTCTTATTTTTCGTCGGTTGATTGTCATTCATTGCTTCCATATACTTGATGTGCGTCTTAGGTCGTTATGTTGTTGTTGCAGTTGCATGCGTCATGTTCGTCGTCGTGTTGCGATGTAGAGTATAATGTCTTTATTACCCTTGTACACACGCACACACAAAAAAAATTAAAAATTGCACTTGTTATGAGAGGTTTGTTGTCATAACTAAACGGGAGGTTGTCACACATAGTTTTCTTTTTCTTCTTCAAATTCTTGAAGCAACCTCCTCTATTCAACGTTCTTTGCTTGAATGGTTTGGTTGATTTCTTCAAGCTCATGAAGCCATGTTTTCTTCTTTGTTTTTCCCATGATGATAGTCATAATCTGCAAAATTGGTTATACCAACTTTGATACCACTTGATCTGGGATTTCTGTGAGATCTTTCTCTACAAAAATCCTACAATGAGGACTTTTTATTGACGCTTAATTGCATGTGAACATGAGCAAGTAATCATTAAGAATTGCATATTAACATGAGCAAATTGTCATAACTGTGTGCATATGTGCAACTAAAATCTCTACTTAATCAAGCGAGAATGCAAATAAAACTCACACATATAATTTGAAACCCATGTGTTAACAGAGTTCACTAGACTCTGTTGGCTACATATTTGGATTCGCTTGGAATACACATTGATTTATTATCCTTCCTTTATTAGGGTTGAAACCTTCTCACAAAATGTGGCACATGCTCCTTACAGGGAGAAAATCCCAGAGTGGCCTTCTCTTACATAAAGAACTTGAGGCTCTCACATAAGTGACATTTCTTCAGACACCAGAAGGACTACATTCCTCTCAATGCAAATCTCTCTCAAAGGGGTCTAAAGGGCCTTCCTAGGGCCTCCAAGGGGTCCCCCCGCAATTCTTACATAAGGAATTTATATAGTTTCTCTCTCTCCATAATTTAAAGAGACACGATCCACAATTTTAGGATCTAATAACTACTCAAGGACAAAAATGAGAAAGCATCTCAACCAACCTTAACTTCCCCTTGAGACTAGGAAACCACTTGTGATAAAGTGAGGAAGAATCCCAAACCAACTCACGAGACTCCCAAATTCCTCTTAAAATTAGGAAACTAATTTGTGAGGTAGGATTCTCACATAAAACTAATTTTCCCTTAAAACTAGGAAACTAATTTGTGAGTTGGATTCTCTCACTTAATTTTAATTTCCTTTTTACAAATTAAATGAAAAATGCATGAGCACATTATGCTCAAAATATTAATCATTTTTACAATATGAAGCATTAAACATTCCTTTTAAACTTTGTCACCTATCACCGATTATCATTTTAATGATCTTATCCATGGTGTGCAAAGTAATGAAACCTTGGGTGGAGATCCTTCTGGATCAAAAAAAGAGAAGAAAAATAGAGTTTTGGTGTTGCAAAGTGGAGCAACCATACTGTGTGTAAAAACAACCATGAGAGGTTGGTGAAAGTCATTTTGGGTGCAATTTATAGTTGGAATTCATGGAGCCATGGAGGGGATGGAGATTGTTTGAGGGACTTCGGTGCAGAGAAGGAAATCTCATCCATTGGGTTGTGCACACTGATGGAGAAGAGAGCTGGGTAGTTGGAATTGTTGTAGTTGCATTACAACTTGGTAACAAAGTTGGGAATTGTGTTGAGGAATACATTGTCATGCCTACGAGGATATTTCTTATTGAGAAATTAACCAAGAGCATGTGTAAAGGACACTGTGAGCACTCATGTTACAGTTGGATTTCCTAGAGCCCTCAATTGAGAGATCCTTGGTTGGTTTGTGTTGGATCCTTGGAGGGGATGGAGATTGTCTAAGGGACTAGGGTGCAGAGAAGGAGATATCCTCGCTTGGGTTGTGCATATTGACAGAAAAAAGAGTTGGACGGTTGGAATTGCTATTAGAGTCACGTCATTGTGAGATTGTTGGGTATTGGGTGGTGGAGTGGACCATAGCCATCCATAGGAGTCATTTCCTTCTTGTGGACTCATAGCCCCAACTTGAGGGTGGCATGTTGTTGAAATAATTGGAGCAGTAGATCCTACAACTATGAGGAACGTCCTTCGTACATAGCCAATTAGTGAAGTTATCTCACAAGATAAGAGTTTTGGTCACTATTATTATTTATTGTGTTAATGATATGCTTGAATGTTTCATTTTAATCTGTATTTTGGTGTTTGAATACCACTATGCAAGCTTTAATAGTTGGCATTCAGAATTTTATAAATCAATGTTAGTTGCATGAGTTTGCATGTCATGGCATGTATATTTTTAAATTGGTATCAGAGTTATGTAAGTCGATTAAATTGGTTTTTATGATGTGCCCAACATGGGGCTTGGGTACGTTACACTACATAACAATCTCTTTCTCTTGTTAAACTGGTGGGTTTGATATTCACTTGAGTCCATGAGACGACCTTGTTGTAACATTTATTATATTGTATTTGTGTCTATTTTAGGCTATGGTTGACCTAGCCAAACCCTCTTGCGGATAAAGCCCTACTTCTTGAGTGACAAATAAATACGATAACCCTCATTTGTATTTCTCATTCAAGTGGATCATTCATTCATTATTCAAGTAATTTCCTAAGGGATATTATCTCCATTCCACTCTCTCTTGGTCCTTTTTGGGCATTATGGTTATGGTTGTGAATCTATCTTTCAAGCTCACTTACGGTTATGGCTATGACTCTCTCTCTTTAGTGCTCTTGTACTCTCTCTCTCTAACAAGGAAATTTTTAAGGATCCATACTTATTTTAAAGTGTAGAAAACCTAGCAAATCTTATTAAATCTTAAAATGCCAACCATAAAATGTTTGGTGATATTTTTGTAAAAATATTCAAATTTCTGATGATTTTATATAGTTTCTAGAAAATTTTGGTGATTTTTGGAGTAAAATTCTTTTATCCTATAAAATTTGGGTGAATAATTTTAGAGAAAATAAAAATTGGTGAATCACTTTTTGGAAGAAAAAAAATTATTCACCAATTTAAATGCAAAATTAGTCCATGGATGAAATTTAGCCCCTAAAATTTTCGTTGCTCTCTAGTGAACTAGTTTTGGTTTGTTGTTGTTGTTTATATCTTTAGTTGAATTAGGGTTTTATTGGTTGGCTCCACTCGTTCTTCTATTTCTTGTGAATCCCAAAATAGTATAAGAGCTAGTGTATTAAACCTTCCTCGATCTATTCAACATCATCATTTTAGGTTTTTCCTAGTGTATAAACCGTTCTTCAAGGGAAATGCCTTTTCTAGGGGTTTCCTAGGGTTTAAACTCTCTTTTTAAGGCCAACATGCTTCCTCTCTTTATTTTCATTAAAATGCTTCAAAAATTCCTTTAGAAAAGGTTGGTACTTTCTTCCTTTTTTGGTCTAACAAGGCATGTTGACTACATGGATGAAAAAACATTGTTTGCCCATTTGAATGGGGTAAATTCATGTTTGGGCAGATCAAATAGCCATGCTTCTTCAAAGAAAGAGTTGATGGATGTATCTAACAAATCCCCTTCCACATGTGGATGATGATAGCTATGAACTCATATATCTAAAGAAGGATTAATCTCTTGGGTTAATTACTTTATATATTGAGTTAGATTCGATTAATAACAATAAGGATAATAAAAGTGAATAACAGATTTGAGATAACTTCTAGGATATCTTTGGGACAATAAATACCACCAAGGTCAACAAAATTGAAACCAAGATCTCAAATCTCTAGATAGGTGTCTTCGACAATGTTGAGTATATTGCAAGATTCAAGACCTTGAAGGCTAACATCATAACATCAGGAGGAAAGGGGAAATCAGATTCAACTATGTAAGTATTGTTCTAAATACTGTTTCTCCAACATTCAAGTGCTTTGCTATTATATTCCATAGTATTCCCCTAATTGTAAAGGGAAACACTACTCTTGATGAGGTCTTTGCTAATCTTATTCGACATGGAGTAGATATGAGGAATATGGAAAAATTAACCCCTAGAGATCAAACCCATCCAAAGGCTACCTCAACCCCTTGTAAGCATGAGAATGAACAGGTTAAGGGAGAAAACTCAAAATCCAATAAGAAACTTGCATGTAATTATTATCATAAGGAAGGAAATTCCTTCAAATCTTGCATCCTTTGTCTTCAAAAAATCAAATACCTTGCAAGGAAAATAATCATCAATGATGATCTTATTGATGAATCCATTAGATATACTTATAATGTACATTTGGTTGTCTACTTTGCATATAATTTCTTCTCTTCTCCATAGGTATGGATTGTTGATTATGGAGATACTAGGAAGATGAAAAATTATTGACGCCTTCTCTCAGATTATCAACATTAGCACAAGGGAGAGAAAGTGGTTATTGGTGGTAGCTCAACCCTACGGGTGTCAAGTTGTGGTGATTCCATTATTGACACTACCAAATTTGATGTTCTCCATGTTCCTAGAGTTGGACCATATCTACTATGTATATATTGTATGAAACACGACACAAATAAAAAGGTAGAGTTTTGGTTGGTTTGATGGGTCGTGAAGGATATGATTGATGGCTTTAAATTGGTTGCCTCTAGATATTGTGATGAATATGATCAAAGTATAATATGGGGAAGGATTCTCCCTCCTCATCATAGAACATGTTTATTGTTGTCATAGGAAATGTTGATGACACCAACAAGCTATGGCATCAATATCTTAGTCATTCCAATTCTGTATCTTTGCGATATATGAACCGCCTACATATGGATGTTGGCCTTCCATAGATTGAATCATCATGCAATGTCTATGAAGGGTGTGTGCTAGGGAAACATCATCGAGCACAAAGTGTGGTGAACGTCTCAACCACTTGAGTTTATTCATAGTGACATTTTTGGTCGTATGCCCACCAATTCTCTCGGTGTTATAGCACAAATCACCACACTGCAATGCATTTGTGACATGGTCCAACCCTATCCTTCGCTTGTAATCTTAAATCTCGATTTTCCTCATCAAAGTCACTTAAAAAACATAATTTTTAGTGACATCCACGGGTTGCTAGTTGACAACTCGCAAATGCCCTAAAAAAGTTCAAAAATAAAATAATTCCTTATTTTCAAGTGGGGATTTCGGTTGGGATCATTTCCCAACCTCCTTAGGCTTGTACTCAACGAAATTCAACCTCCTTAACCTATTGACGATGGTATAAAGGCACCTTTGGGGGCATGGATGAGGAGGACAACCAAGGTGCAAAGTTATGTTGTTGGATCTGCAAGTCTCCCTATCTCCCTTCATTCTCTGAGTAACATCCCCTTGTTCTTGAACTTGCTTTCCAGTACTCATTATTCTCCATTATATGACTATAGGGTGTGTTCCTATCCCTATTGAGTCATCCAAAGAAGGGCCATTGTGCTGAGTTGATGCTTGAAGGACCATTGGAGGAACCTGAGCAATTGGCTTCGAGGCAGTGTCGACGGTTTGAGTCAGGTTGTAACCACTCATTTTTACCATTTTCAATAAATGAGTTCTCTTTCCCCCATACATTTGTAAATTGGTTTCTAGTTGTTGATATATGCTAAATTATTTCATATACTGGAATATTTACACGTTATATGTATGATTGGAATCTATAACTACCTTGTTGTAACATAGATTTGGTCTTCTTTTACATGTTCATACCACTGAAGATCGGGAGAAATGTCGAAGGTGGAGAGTGAGGATTGACATCAAACATAGGATACAAGGCGTGAGGCCTCTCCTTCTCTCTCTCTCTCTCTCCTGATATTCACTGGTATGAACCTGTAAAACAAGACCAAATCTATGTTGCAACAAGGTATTTATAGATTTCAATCATACATATAACATGTAAATATTCTAGTATATGAAATAAGTTAGCATATATCAACAACTAGAAACCAATTTACACATGTATGGGGAAAAGAGAACTCTTTCATTGAAAACGATAAAAATGAGTGGTTAAAACATGACTCGAACCGCCAGCATTGCCTTGAAGCCAATCACACAGGTTCCTCCAATGGTCCTTCAAGCATCAACTCAGTAAAATGGCCCTTCTTTGGATGACTCGGTAGGGATAGGAACACACCCTATAGTCATATAATGGAGAAGAATGAGTACTGGAAAGAAGGTTCTAGAACAAGGGGATGCTACTCAGATAATGAAGGGAGATAGGGAGACTCGCGGATCTAACAACATAACTTGGCACCTTGGTTGTCCTCCTCATCCATGCCCCCAAAGGTTCCTTTATACCATCCTCAAGAGGTTAAGGAGGTTGAATTCCATTGAGTACGGGCGCAGGGAGGTTGGGAAATGAGCCCAACTGAAATCCCTGCTCGAAAATAAGGAATTATTTTATTTTTCAAATTTTTTGAGGGCATCCGTGAGTTGTCAACTAGCAACTCGCGAACATCCGCGAGTTGTCAACTAGCAACCCGCGGACATCTGTGAGTTGTACACAAATGACTTGCGAATGGCACTAAAAATTATGTTTTTTAAGTGACTTTGATGAGGAAAGTTGGGATTTAAGATTACAAACCAGGGAAAGGGTTGGACCATGTCACAAATGCATTGCAGTGTGGCAATTTGTGTTATAACATCGGGAGAGACAAGTACTTCCTTTCCTTTATTGATGATTTTTCTTGTTTTCTTTGGATATTCACCATTAAATCCAAGGATGAGGTGTTTAAAATTTTTAGAGAGTTCAAATCTCTAGTGGGAAAATAGAGCAAGAGGAAGATTAAGTGTATTAATACTAAATGGAGAGGTGAATATATTAGCAATGATTTCCATTTATTTCTCATTTCTCAATGCATCTCTTAACAGAGAACCAATCCCTACACTCCATAGAAAATGAATTAGAGGAATAGAATAGGGCTATCATGGAGATGGACATTTCATGCTTCACTCCAAAAAATGAGCTTTCATTATGGGGGGAAGTAGTGGTGTGCATAGCCTATATTATCAATCAAACACCCGAGTCACATCGTTCCAACTTCCAAGTTAGACTTATGATGAGAAATGGTATGGAAGAAAACCTTCTATTTCACATTTTTTAATTTTTGGATCTAATACATGAGATCATACTCCTAATGAAAGGTGAAACATATCAAAACTGCCATAATACATCTACACTCCGGTTGGCAAGAGTGAATTTTGTAAGGGATACCACCTCTATGATTCTTCCATCACTAATTGATTGATTGTAGAGAGGTTAGCTTTTATGAAGTTCCTATTCATGGTGCACTAGGATATTTCCCATTACTTCTTTTAGATGATTCTCAACATGCTTCCATGGATAATGCTTCTTCACATTATGATGTTGGTCCTCTTTAAATGATTCACATTGTGGTGTTTGTCTTCTTTCTACATCCAAAAGTTATTCTTCAAGCACTTTTCCTATAGTGTTAGCATAGAAAATTAGCATTGATGAGAACCTTGTTGATCACTCATACAACCCCATACCCGCGTAAGTATATTCTCCTATAAAGGATGTCCATTCAAACACTCCTCCATTTGATGAATAATTTAGTGATGATACTTCTCCACTAGGTGAGCAATTCAATGATGACACGTTTCCAATAGATGCATAGCTCGATGGTGGCACTCCTCCACCAGATGAGTAGTTTAGTGATGATGACTTCTTGATAAATTCCAACAACTTCAACTACTCTCTCTTCAACAAGATCATGGTCCATCCCTATATAGGATATTACCACACTTATGAATGATGTTGATTTTCTTCCAAGCCCATCGAGCACCTTCAGGAGTCTCCTTTGTATTGTACCCTCCTTTCAATGGTTGTTGATAAACCTGTTTCACTAACTCGTCCATGGATAACACTTTGGAGTATGATTGATGCTAATAAAGATATCGTCGGATTCATGTAGGAGCAATATGGAGATCTATGATGAATTCTATTTTTGGTCCCTTGCTCATCATTAAGGGGGGAGCATATTGTGATGTATTATGATATAAGGTTTTCTCGATGGCCCCTTGTTTATCTTAGGGGGGGATATTAAAAATTATGGGTTTAATCTTCACTTGCGGCCACGAGTTTCCCTTGTTGTATTTATTATGACCATGGACGACCTTGTTGTAACATTTATTATATTTTATTTTTGGTTATCTTAGGCTAAGGCCAACCTAGTCAAACCATCTTCGACCTAGCACCTTTTTTCTTGGGTGGTGTATAAATACGCTAACCCTCATTTGTATTTCTCATTTAGGTGGATCATCCCATTCATTATTCAATTTATTTTATTGAGGGCTCTTATCTCTATTGCACTCTCTCTTGTTGTTTTTTGGTGTTATGTTTGTGGTTGTGAATTTCTCTTTCAAGCGTACTTATGCTTATGGCTATGGATTTCTCTCTTTGGTGCTCTTGTACTCACTCTCTCTAGCACACTAGTGTCAGTTCACTATTGTGATTTATATCTTTGGTTGAATTAGGGGTTTGTTGGTTTGTTCCTTTTTATCTTCTATTTAGATAAACCCACTCCCATTATGCATAATCTCTTTATTTATAAACCCACTCCCAAGGGTAAGGAAAATTTTGTTTGTAAATGGGTCTGCAAGACCAAGTTTGGTGATGATGTACTAATTGTAAATCATAAAGCTCGACTTGTTGAAAATGGATTTTCACAAAAGGAAGGCATTGACTACATTGAGACTTTTGATTTGGTTTCTAGGATGGATTCAATTCAAATGACACTCTCTATTGTTGCTTCACTGAATTGGGAAGTTCATCAAATGGATTTCAAAAGTGCCTTTCTTTGTGGATACCTTCAAGAGGAATTTTTTATGTAGCAGTCACCAAGATTTATTTAAACTGGACCTACACCATTAGTTTGCAAGCTCAAGAAGTCTCTATATGGGATTAAATAAGGACCTTGAGCTTGGTATGAGAAAATTCACACATTCTTTCTCATTCTTGACTTTTCTAGTTGTGAGGTTGAGCATGATCTCTATATTTGTCATCATGGTGGTCAACCACCAATCACTATTCTTTATGTTGATGACATCATCATTACTAGCAATTCATCATCCTTGATTATAGAAATCAAGCTACGACTGCAGGAGTATTTTGATATCATTGATCTAGGCCTACTCCACTACTTTATTATTCTTTGGATTACTCGATCTTCCTCTGGGATACTACTTTCTCAGCGTTAGTATACTCTAAATCTTCTGCAATGCTTCAAGATGGAGGATTGTAACCCTATTTTCACCCCTTTCTTTTGGGATGAAATTTCAGGGAAATTATCCTTCTCCATTATTTGATGCTAATATCTATTGATATGTAGTAGGGAGTGTACTCTATCGTGCTCATACTTGTCCACACATCGCCTTTGTTGTTAACACATGCTCTAGATATATGCAAGATCCTTGATAGAGTTATTAGCAAGCTACTAAATGTATTTTTCTATATTAGAGGCACTACTCACATGGGCATCAATTATTCAAACAACACTCCATCCTTCTTCATGGTTTCTTTGATGCTAATTGGGTTGGTGATCTTGATGGAAGGTGATCCACTTATGGGAACTTATTCACTCTTGGTACTAGACCAGATTCTTGATGTTCCAATAAGTTTCATGTTGTGGGTCTCTCTTCCAGAGAAGTTGAATATGCGAGCATTGTTCTCACTCGTAAAACACCTTGCTTAGATGTGGATGATCCTTGACCGGTTGGGTCTTCCTCAAGAAAACCCCACCACTCTAATTCGTAACAATCAAAGCACCATTCAACATATTGTCAACATTGTGGATCATTAGAAGATAAAGAACATTAAAATCTAGATGTGCACTTTCATTCTCAAAGACGATGTGTACCAATCTTTGTCCCTTCCATCGATCAACTTGTCGACATCTTCACTGAATCTCCTCTTGATGTCACTATCCCCAATGTATTGAATCATATTGGTGTGGAAGATTTTCCATCAAGGGGGGTTGTGATGTGACGTCTTCTCTCCATGGCAGCCTATTCAAATTAAGGGGGGATGTTACAATTAAGGGTCTAATCTTCACATTTGGGTAGGACTGGCATGATTTGTACTTTTTATATTATATTTCTAGATTTGGTTAAGGCCAACCTAGTCAACTCAATGTAGGTTCATAACCCCTCATTAGTGGAAGAACTCTATCTCTTTAGCTATTTATAAATAGATAACTCCTATTTGTATTTTCACACATTGTTATCATTCATTCATTCTTATGGAAGCATTTTAGCCTATTAAGATTTATAAGGGTCACCAAAAGAATCGATGGAACCAAATCTCACCCAAATTTTGAAATAGCCTTCTCACTAGTGTGTTAGATATAGATAGGTATAGTTCCCTAGAGAGAGTGTGTGAAATCCAAGCACAATTGCTAAAAAAAAATACACAAGTGAGCCCAAGAGAAAAATGTCAATCACGAGAAAAAATGTCAAAATTAAGTGTCAGTAGGCTTATAATACTTAGTATTTCATATCAAGGAGATGACAAGATGAAATGATCCAAATAAGAGCTTGAGTTGTGTATTTATACACAACTCAAGTGAGGCATCCTCCCAATAGGGGTTATGGGCCCACAGAACAAGGGCGTACACTCAAGAGGGTACTGAGCCTACATATCATGTTTGACTAGGTGGATGTTAATCATAAGCCTATGAAAAAATAAATGAGATTAAATATGGTCTTAGCCATAATTACAAGTACACAATGATACATATGAATGGGTTGTGACCACATGTACAGATTACACTAATAATTCCAACACCCCCCTTTGTGTTGAACAAGAAGCCACAAAGAGAAGTCATTACAACACAATATTTACTTCCTCCACAATGCTAAGAATTAGGCCATATCACCCCTCTAACTCCATATCGCTAATCGAACCAAGCATTGGTGTACATATTACACCAATATTTCCAACACCCCCCCAAATGAGATAAAACAATAATGAGATAAAATATGAGATAAGCCAAATAAATTATAAATGAGATAAATATGGCCTTATCCATAATTACAAGTACATAATGAGCCATAATAAACAATAAATAAGATAAATCATAATAAGCAATGAACCATAAGCCTAATAAACAATAAATTAGATCAAATATGGCCTTATCCATAGTTACAAGTACATAATGATACATATGAATGGTTTGTGTCCATATGTATAGATTACACTAATAATTTCAACACCTCCCTTGAGATAAACAAGGAACCACAAAGAGAAGTCATCACAACACAAGGTTTACTTCCCCCCTAATGTTAAGAATTAGGCCATATCACCCCCATGAACTCCACATCCCAAATTGAACCAAGCATTGGTGTATATATTACACCAATATTTCCAATACGCCTCCTTGATTTGAATGAGGATCCATGGAGAGAAGTCATTACAACACAAGATTTACTTCCCCACTATTACTAAGCATTGGGCCATACCACCCCTTGAACTCCACATCCCTCCTTCAAAAATACATCAAGATCATAATTATCTTAGACTGAGCTCTATAGAGATTTAGGTGGGAGATGTGTGAGATGTCGTAGTTTGACGAGGACATTAAAATTTGAGTAATGGTCCATGGTGGAAAGGCTCCTCTTGACAATGCTCAAACGAACCATCAATAAACTCAACTACATCACATTCATCCTAAAAATAGTAAGGAATCTGACCAAGAAGGGCTTGAGGTGGAGGAGATTCCTCCTAATAGCATGGGGTTGGACCAAGGAGAAACTCTATTACATCAAGAGTGGAGATAGCGCACCTAGGTATAGGCCTTGACTTCTTCGAAGGAAGAGTAACTAGTGTAGGAAAATAATGTAGTATGTGTTGCCATCATCATTGAATAATGAAGTTGAATTGTCAAGAGCATTTGCAACATGAGGATTGGATGAGCCACTCACAAAAGCATTGTCATCTGAACATGAGAACTAGATGAGCCACTAACAAGAGTATCCTAAAAAAGTGAAGAGACAACTATAATAGGAACACTGGGTGAACCATCATTAGGGTCCACATCAACCATATGAGTTTTCCAAGAGATTGTAAGAGTACTTGAGAGAGTACTTATAGAAGTAGAGAGATGATCTGAAATCTAATGACTTAATTTGCAATTATAAAATGCATGAATTAACTTAACTCAATTAAGAAGCTTAATGAACAATTAAGAATTGCATAATTGAAGAGAAGAATAACAAAAATATAAGAGACAATATAAAGACGAGGTTGTTAACAAAGTTCACCCATCCTTGGTTATGTCTCTGGGTTCGCTTCCAATGAGTGATCGCTTCATTAATGATGTCAAATGCTTTAATACATCAAAATGGTCCCCAACCTGCATACGATGTTGTCTCCAAACCTACTACAAGGCTCTGGCTCCAAAGGCAAAATATCTCCCACACTTGGGCTGCCAAAAACTAGGCCTAAAACCCACTTCTCCAAATTATTTTATGCAGGAAATACCTTTGCATATAGAAAAATACCATAGCAATTCTTTGCAAATCAAAACTTGTAGTGCAAATGGTAAAATACCTTTGGTTATATACCAAAGGGTCGATGGTTCAAGTCCAGATTCAATCCAATTTTAATGGAGATAGAATATATTATTAAATAAACAAATAAAATATGATAACAACCATATAATATATGGTATATTATAATAGAAAAACCCGATTGCTTTCCATGCCATACAAGGCACATAACTTAATGATATGGTAATGTTGATCGATTGTTATACCAAATAATTATACCATAATCATTATATCCAATCCCGACCGCTATATGTGGATTAATATATGTGAATTAATATATGGTATGGTTTTTGGGGCGAAGGTCGCAGGGTCAAGCTTGTGGACCTCCCCCTTTTGGTCTATAGTTATAACGATACACCATATTTAACATTCCCCATAAATCTGTATCAAATCTAATCGTTGATTCGTTGGTCAAGGAGGTTGGTTCATTGCCCATAATTCGAAGGTTCGATCCTCATGCCCACCAAATTTAGAGTTTTCGTACCCTTTTAGCTCGATTGGGAGGTGCCACATGGCACACTCTAATTGGACCACATGTCACCTTCTGATTCGACCACCTGGATGCACAGTCAGCATACAATCACCTGGCCAATCATTGAACACATAGTCACTTACCATGTTAGCGTACAATCAACACCACCTCAAAGCCACATCAGCCTACCATATTGCCACCTTTCCTGCCATGCCATCTTGTTGTACTACTACGTCATCGTCCATACGATCCAGTCAACACTGTCATATCATCGTCCACACAATCCAGTGAACATTACCACATCATCGTCTGTACGATCCAGTCAGCACTACCACGTCAACATTCGTATAGTCCACGTCAACATCCATATAGTCCGCTTTTCAAGTCCATATTGCCACGTGTCACGACCTATAGTGCCACATGTCGTTCATGTCAACATTTTCCATGTTTTTCCATAACTTTCGAATGCAATAACTTTTGCATATGATGTCTATTTGGGCCCATTCAAGTTGCGTTGGAAAGCTCTCATCAAGCTCTTTGACATGGAGTCTTTTTCACCAACATTTAAGAACATCAATTTTCAGTCAAAAATCCACCTGGATCAAGAGAAGACCAACAACATAATGTGAAGGAGAAGGGTCCATTAAAACATGGTAGGAATCATTTAGAAGAGGACTTTCATGGTGATGAGAAGAAACATGTTGCGATCTATTTAAAGAATCTTCTGAAATTAGTAATGAGAGAGATCCTAGCAGACTGTGAGTAGAAACCTCATTAAAAATAACCTCTCGATATGCAACCATTCTATGAGTGGTGGGATCATAAAGGTAGTATATGTTAAGCGATAGATATTGAGTTATTATCTTTGGTGCTTACTATAGATCTTGCAAGATCTTCATTTTTCCAAACACAAGCAAGGCAAGACTTGAAGGGATGGCCCTCCTTATGATAATACATGCATATGACTCTTTTCTTCTTGGCGGATTTGGAATATTCTCCTTTACCCATATCGAAGTTGAATTTAAGAAGGGTAGAGACAACCTTTGCTTAGGCTTGATCTTGGGTTGGGGGGGAGGGAAATAATTCACCAATATTCCTTGGAAGTAACTTTATGTTCAATGAGAATGCAAAAAAACTCCTTGAGAGAAGGAGTTACAAGATCCTTGACATGTAAAGGAACATTATATAATATAATACCAAAAGATCTGAATGTTGCAGAGAGACTATTCAAAACAATTCTTACAAGTTCGGGATCAGACTTTCCTTTTCCTCATGCTTGAATAATGTTAGCCTTCAAGGTTAAACCTTACAATATACTCCTCAACAGTGTTGGAGTCACCCGTCTTGAGATTAGAGAGTTCAACTTCACATCCATTGACCTAAATAATTTCATAGTTCAAAAGAGAGTTTTGAAGGTATCCCTAATTTCCTTCACATATTTGTTATACTTTGTATGTTAAATCAAATCAAGCTTGACATAAAGAGTGATCAACCCATGAACTTCATCCTTCATGAAACATGCAAGGTCATAATTGTCACCACCTTTAGTAGGAAGCAACCTCACCAAGTGCATCCATAGACCTTTGCTTCAAAGTAGGGCAGTGATTTAATCTACCCAAGAATAATAATTGGTCCCATTAAGACCGGGAAATAATTAGTTTGAATCCATTGGCTCAACAACAACATGATGAAGGCTCCTTATGAAATGAATACTTTAGATATTTTCCTTTATAAATCTAAACGATACAAAACCTAGGTAACCTTAGGAATGAGGGTGGTGGGCCTTGGAGAAGGGTGAAATGTGCCAAAGAACACCCTAGAAGAAAGGTGCAACCCTAGATTAGTGTTTATATCTCTAGAACCCCTAGAGAAACCATAAAAGAGATGATCCAAGAAAACCCTAGTTTTGCACTATAGATAAGATGCCACTAGCCAATAGTTTTTGGATCAACCAAAGGAATTGAGAGAGTAAGGTTCACACCATCTTCGATACCATATTGAGATTTATTGGGGTCAATAGGGCAGTTGATGGAACAAAATCTCACCCAAATCCTGAAATAACCTCCTCACAACTATGCTAGAGAGAGATAGGTCTAGTGTGCTAAAGAGAGTGTCAAAATACAAGCACAAGTGATGAAAGAAAAATTACACAAGTGAGCCCAAGAGAAAAATGCCAATCACTAGAGAAAAACGCCAAAATTTGTTGAAGTTTGAGTAGCTTTGGAAGATATTCTTATTGTATCTATATTGTATTAGACCAAGTCAAAACCCTAAAGAATAATATTATGTCGTATTTGTAAAGTCGGCCCTATTGTGCCTTTGTAAAAGTCAAATATAAATTAGAAAGTGTAAAGTGTACGAGTCGACCCTATTGTGCCTTTGTAAAAGTCAAATATAAATTAGAAAGTGTAAAGTGTACGAGTCGGCCCTGACCTAATTAAAGGGTGACTCAACTTGTATTTATAAGAGGCTAGGCGCCCCATTTGGAGGACACACACAACACAAGTTCTCTCTCAAGGAAAAAGTGTGCTAGTCTGAGGAGGAGACACAGCTATAGAGTAAGGGTGTTTTGGTGAAGGGTTTTGGTTATCTCTTAGTGAAGGGTTTTGGTTATCTCTTGGAGGCCTATCTTGGTCTAGTGGTGTGCTACCCTATTCTGATTAGGGTTTATGTTCTATCTTCTGATTATCTTCTGTTTGGTGAGATCTCTCTTGAGAGAGACATTGTACTTGTTGATGAATCTATATTGAAGAAGCTTTGTTAGGTTTTCTCCCCCAAGAGGGTTTCCCAGGATAAATCTTGTGTATATTGTGGATGTCTTTCTTTCAATGATCTTTATGCATGCAGTTATTTTTCTAACTGTTAAAAGATAAAGAATATTGAATACACTTAATTTCTTAAGAGAAATTTTAACAAAATTAAGTGCCCTTAGGTTTATAACACTTTATATTTCAAATCAAGATCACAAGATAATATGATTCAAATGATATCTTGAGTTGTGTGTTTATACACAAGTCGAGTGAGGCATCTTCCCATTGGTAGTTATGGGAGCCCATAAAAAGGGAAGACAACCCAATAAGGTATTGAGCCTACATATCAAGTTTGACTAGGTTGGTCGTAAACATAAGCCTAGTCGATCTTGACCATAATCACAAATACATATTGATACATATGAATAGATCAAGGTCACATGTACATATTACACCAATAATTCCAACATAGCCTAAGGGCACCATAAAGCATTGCACTCTCATGTTCTTACTTTGATCTATCTTATGCTTGGATTATTTCTCTCTCTAACACACTTGTGCTAGGTTATTTTTATCTTTAGGGCTATGCCTCTCTTCACTGCCATGGTGTTGTTTATCTCTTTATTTATTACAAAAGTTCGGTTGGATTTGGTACAATTTAATTATCTTGCTAACACCTGTGAATCTGAACACTTCTTACAGATGATTCACTTATAGATGATTCTCAACATGTTTTAGTGGATCTCTCTTCTTCAGATCGTAATGATAATCCTCCTCTTATGAGTGTTTCCTCAAACACTCCTACAGTGACTAGGAAAAAAAATAAAAATGATGAGGACCTTATTGATGACTCGTCAAGATCTCCTAGAAAAGTATCTTCTTCTATACAAAGTGTCCCATCCAACATTCCTCCAATCTCTGAGAACCTCCAAAATGTTAAAGATGATCTCTCAACTCCTCCAACTAGGTCAAGGCCCATGCCTAGGTGGGCTATATCCACTCTTAAGGACTCTATGAATTTTCTTCCACCCAAAGGATAACTGCAAAATTGTTGGAATCCCCCTACTCCATGGGACTTTCTCATCAAGATGGGTGATGACAAAGATCCCACTACTTATAACCAGGACAAAAAATCTCTTGAATGGAAGGAAACCATGTTCATGCACAATTTGAAGTCAAAGGGTGATCTTTAAAATGCCATGGGTATTCCACTAGACAGTTCGTCCCATGAAATCTTACTAGTTATTGCATGTGAGGTTATGTTTACTTATGCTTAAAATTTAATATTACAAGCATAGTGCTCAAAATATTGAAATAAATTGAGAATGACAAAAGAAGTTACAACAATAAATACCACATAATTAACACAACATTTACCCTGTGAAAACCAATATGGAAAACCTAGACAAAGTGGACTATGCCTTGCTATATCGTTATTAGATATCAAATACAAATACAAATAAAGATGGACTCACTATGGATTTGCACTAGAGATTATGGCTTGAATTGTTGCTACAAGTTCTTCTACTTCCTATGTTATACTCATAATATCTCACTCCTTTCCTTTACTCATCTATGGGACAAAAAATCAATAAAATAAGAACAAAACCCCTTCCTTTCCTAACAACTCAATGTTTAACATGCCTTGATAGTCGTCTAGGGTTAGGGTTAGGGTTTCTACATGCCTCAACTCCCTATTAGGGTTAGGGTTTTAGACCCTATAGAATCTTCTTGAAATTTCACATGTGACTGGTGCACATGTGTGAGTAATGGGAGTTGACATGGCATCCACTTGGTACTATAGTGGTTAAAACATAAGTCAACAAATGGGAGGCATAACTTCCTCATACGAACTTTGTTTTAGGTGATATTTGCATCGTTGGAAAGCTCTAGATGAGTAAAACAATGTCACACGGTTGGGAACTTTGTTTACAAAATTTGGACCCCCAAAACCATTGTTTAACGTACGAAAGGGACTCTAAAATATTTAAGACCCAAAATCACCAAAACAAGACTTGCCCATAAGAGGGGCCCTACAAGTCCATGTCTCCAATTTTTCCATTCACAAAGTACCAAAACATATGAAAAATAATATGGTACCATTTGGTCTTGCCTGGCAATTGTCCTTTATCCCAACCTACTAGAGTTCTTGTTGCCCTTGTCTACTTGTTACGAGCTTCTTCTACAACGTTGTATCCTCTACTAACTTTGCATGAGCTTCTAGTGTTAATTCCTCTACGGTAGGTAAGACATGCCCCTCATTTCACTACTAAGTAAATGCATATGTATGGGGTTACACTAAGTCAATAGAAATTATCACCTACCTATTCCAACACTTCAAAAGGGTTGTATTGCAAAGCCTTGATCTTCTTACCAGGACCTTGCAACCTTCCTTTGTTCTGGTGCAAATGAACTCTGTCTCCTACCTTGAATGTCTTCTAAATTTCATGTTGGTCATGTTTGACCTTGTAATTTTCCTATGACTAAGTTTAGTGTCTCGTGTCCTTGCAATGGATCTATTTGATCTTGTTAATGAATCATTTAACCTTCAATGCTTCTTCGATGGTGTCTCGCTTCTCTCCTTCATGTTGTCCATGTACAACATCTAAAGACGAAGGTGGGAAATATCCAAAGCAAGTTTCAAAAGGGGAGTTACTGGTGGAAGTGTGGATTTCTCTATTATAAGAGTGATGAATATAGATCAAATTCTCATCCTAGGTTTTTGGATGCTTATGATTGTAACCCCTCAAATGTTGAATTAATGTCATGTTTACCACTTCTCTCTACCCATTCATTTATGGATGAGAATTTGTAGATCTAGATTGCAACTTGGTGTCCATCTTCTCCTAAAGTGTAATCCAAAAGGAACTAATTAATATTGTATCTCTATCCGAGATGATGCTCCTTGGTACCCAAAGTGCACCAAGGCCCCTTCAAAGAAAATGATTGTTGCATCTTGTCCCCTAATGGTCTTTTTATAAGGCATGAGAATGCACATCTTACTAAATTTGTCCACTACCACAAATAGATAGTCATGTCCTCGCCGGTTCTTAGAAAACCACCCACACAATCCATGGAGATGCTCTCCCATGGCCTAGTAGGTACATGTAAGAGATGGTATAGACCTTGCTTCCTATTACTAGGTTTGTTGATTCAAAATGTAATAAATCAAGCTACATCTTTTTGCACTCTAGGCCAATAACCATACCTATATAAGTTGGCCATTATTTTCCCAACACCAAAAAGACCTACAGATTTGGAGATATTAAGCCTCTCTGATAAGTTGGAACTTTCTCCTTTATGCACACAAAGCTTATCCATCTTATAGAACAACCCATCTTGGAGATGGTAGTTAGCCTTGCTGTTAGCTTCTTCTTCATGGCCATGGCCTTGTAGCTATTGAAATATCTCCTTGAAGTCGTTATATTTTGTATATTTGTCTTTGTCCGCATCATGGGTGAAAGGTCGATTCCATGTGCATAAGAATACCCAAAGCTGTGATCTTGGATGTGGGTGGCCTTGAAAGCATGTCTACCAACATATTAGTATTGCCCTTCTTATATTTCATGATAAGATGAAATTGTTGCAAAAGCCCCATTTACTTGTATTGTATTGTTTGTTGAAGCTTACTTTGGGCTTGCAAATCTTGCAGTCGTTGGTAATCGATGTGGATGATGGTCTCCTTGCCCATCATAAAGTGCTTCCATTTTTTAACAAATTGCACTAGATCATAAAGCTCCTTGTCATATGTGGAGTAGTCTAGGACTGTGCCATGAAACAATTTAGAATGATAACATATTAGCTTACCTTGCTTCAAGATTGCACCCATAGTATATCCACTTGCATTTGTCTCCACTTCAAAGGGATTCAACAAATTGGGAAATATGAGCATTGATGTGTGACTAATCTTTCATTTCAATGCTTCAAAATCCTTATGTTGATTCTTTCCCCAATGGAAACTCTTGCACTTGTTGTTATGGCAGCGAGTGGTGAAACCACAACTAAAAATAATGTTATAAATTTCCAAAGGTATTGTGTTGCTCCCACAAAGCTCTTAACTTATGTGACCTTGGTAGGATTTGGCCACTTGGTGATGAACTCTATTTTCGCAAGGATCAATCTTGAGTTCCCCTCCACCAATCACATACATCGAGGATTGTTGGGCAATTCACATTCCTTAAGGTTTGACAAGAGTTTATGTTTTTTAAGGCCTCTAACATTGGCATGAGATGTGAGATATGATCTTCCTAGGTAGAGCTAAAAATCAATATATCGTCCAAGTACACTATTACAAATGAATCTAGAAAGAGTTACAATACATTATTAATCAAATGCATAAGTGTAGCCAATGCATTACATAAACCAAAAGGCATTACCAACCACTCATATAAACCTTGCCTCATTATAAAAGACGTCTTCCATGTATTTTCCTCTTCTACTCTTACATGGGGGTATTCCAATTTGAGATCTAGCTTGGTAAAGTACTTGGCATGTTGCAACAAATCTAGCAAGTCATTTATCATGCATAGAGGGTGTCGATTCTTGAGGGTGATCTTATTCAAAGCTTCATAAGCAATACACATTCTCCAAGTACAATCCTTCTTAAGCACTATGATGATAGGTGGCCCACAAGGTGAGGTACTTGGTCAAATTATTCCTTTATCCAACAGTTGATACCAGTCTTTCTTCACTTTGTTTGCTTCCAATATGGATTGTTTGTACAGTCCTATGTTTGGTAATGGAGAGTTAGGAAATCATTGTATCTCATACTCCACTTCCCTCTTAGGTGGTATCCCTTTAGGTTCTTAGAACATTTCTCCATACACCTATGAAAGCTCCTCCAACTAGTGTTTTTGTTATGTACAACCCTCTAAAGATGCCTTTACTTTTACAGATTCACCTCATTAATTCTATCTCAAAAAAGGCAATACAAACTTTCTCCTTGAGCTAATAAGTTTCTTGGCTTGGTTGGCACTTACAAGAGAGATCTTAGATTTACCTTTGTGTGCGTTGATAATGAAGGACTTCCCATCCTTGACCATCACATCTCTCATGTACATGTAGGGGCTTCCAAACACTACACCACACACATCAAGTGGTACCACGTCTACCTTTGCCTCATCAATGCAGTTTGCAATTATGGAAAATATGATCTTACACTACTTAGTGTCTCTAAGCGTTACATCCTTATTTACCCATTTCAAGGGGTATGGGCAAGGATGGTCATGAACTTCCAATCCAAGCTCACTGACTAGATTCTCTACTATGAGGTTGGCAAGCAAACCAGACTTGAATAGAACATACACTTTTGTCTTTTTGACTTGGATCTAGATATGGAAGAGTTTAGCCATCTCCTTCTCTTCCTTGGGATGGAGGCTACTCAAGTTCACCTCCTCCATTATAGTGCATACAATATTCTCATCCATCTAAGCTACTCTCTACATGGCTACCTAAATCCATGGCTAACATGTTCTTCTTCTTGGCCTTCTTGTGGTACTTTGGATTTAGCGCTAGATGTAGTTTGCAACACTTATCTTCAACATGACCATCAATATTACAATTGTTACAATGGTTGCTTGGATCCTTGTACTGATGCACAGTGGTTGTTGTCTTTTTAACCTTTCTTTTCCACTTCTTTCCCTCCTCACTTAATTTGCATGGAACCATTTGGTTGTCCTCTCTTCATGCCCATCTCTCAATATTATGCTTGCATACAAACCTCATCAACAATCCTAGGTTTAAAGAATGTCACCTTCCTTTTTAAATGATTGTGGAGACCACTGAGATACTTGAGGAGTACATACAGGTTCTTGAGAGATATTTCCAACATAATGGCTTGTTTTATAAACTCAATAGTGTACTCTTGAACACTTTTCCCTTGCTTTTGCTAGAAGTAATGCGAATAGATCCATTGGTCCTCTTCATACCCAATAAGGTAAATTTGGGACTTATTGAGAGTTTTAAACACTTCCCACTTAGTTACTAGGGGATCACCCTCCAATCTAAAAGTCTGTGTAGTTTTCCCACCAAGTTTGGGCATGCCCCCCTAACTTCAATGGGACAAATGATATATTTTTCTCTTCTCCTATGTTATGCACATTGAAATACACTTTTAACTCTTACAACCAATGATTCAACTTTATAGCATTGATATCACTTTGATAGGGTTTGATGTCCACTTCGAACAAATATTGGGAAGATGTGACGCCAGAACTTGATCTCTCTTTCTTTAACTCCTTCTCTGGTCCTTTGTCTTCAAATTTCCCATTAGGTCAAGTATCTGAGTTAGAGCTATGAAATTCCCCGAAAGGTCTGAATTTTCTCTCTAGAGCCACTATTAGGATCTCCATATTGCATGAGATGTAAGGATTTGTGCTTCTAGTTTTGTAAATCTCTTCTCCAATCATCCCTTGGATTGCTACTATAGTCATCCACCATGGCTAGAGTTTGAGATTTATTTCTTTATGTTGAAATATTGTAACTTCGAAGAATATTCTAATTATATTTGAGTTATTATCTTATAGATCAAATCCCCTTTTGTGGATTGATCATGTTGGGTATTGTATAAGACCAAATACCCTTTTGTGGATTGCTCAAACCATATTTATATGGTGGTATTTGTAAAGTCAGCCCCTAGGATTTATAAAGTGGTTTTAACCACTCTTGGAAGAAGTCAACCCTACTAAGTGAAGAGACATAACCCTAGTGCCTCCTAAACAAGTATTTTTAAGTGAGGATGCCGCCTCAATTGTTCACTCACTCACTCACACTTCCAGTGCACATCTTTTGAAGGAAGTTGCAGTTGCAAGAAGGGGAAGAGAGGTGCATGCTCAGTCCTAGTTTATTTTTGGTGGATTGGTCTTAGTCTTGGCATTGTATTGGCAATATATTATTGAGGAAGTTTTTGTTGGGTTTTTGTTAATGCTTAAGCCATTATTATAGATGTTTGCATTTCATTAGATAACAATAGCATAATCCAAGATCACTGACAAATGCATAATCACAAGAGACACAACATTTATCTTGGGAAACCCTCTAGGGGAAGAAAACCCAGCAAAACTTCCATAATATAGATAACCAATACAATGCCAAGAGATCTCTTAAACTAATACAGAAAGTCCTCTCCCAGATATGCGCCACTCTCTCTCTCCTTCTCCAACAACAGATCTGAAACTTGTCTCTCAATGAGCAAGTGAGTTGTGTGTCTAAGTGAGGCATTGGCCTCTTTATTTATACAAGTCTGGCACGTGTGAAGTGTCTCTTCACTGGCAGGGACGACTTCTCAAACTGGGTGGGTAAACCCACCTTTATTATATTTCTGGGCCTCTTTAATATCTGTTAAGGCCGACTTCTTATTCTGCCTATTATAATCGTCTTTTGACCAATCCACAAAAGGGGATTTGGTCCTATTACAATA
>ML789105.1:182298-196159 GCA_009831015.1 Picea engelmannii | reverse complement strand
CAGCAGATCTGAAACTTTTCTCTCAATGAGCAAGTGAGTTGTGTGTCTAGGTGAGGTGTTGGCCTCTTTATTTATACAAGTCTGGCACGTGTGAAGTGTCTTTTCACTGACAGGGCCGACTTCTCAAACTGGGTGGGTAAACCCACCTTTATTATATTTCTGGGCCTCTTTAATATATGTTGGGGCCGACTTCTTATTCTGCCTATTATAATTGTCTTTTGACCAATCCGCAAAGGGGGATTTGGTCCTATTACAATAATCGACATGATCAATCCACAATGGGGATTGATCCAATGAATAACATATCAAATAATAATAAGAATACTCTTTGCAGTTACATTATTTCAACAGTTTTCTCCCCCATGAGGGTTTCCCAAGATAAAATTATATGTACCTTATGATTGTGTTTCTTTTAGTGATCCTCTTTATGCTATTGTTTTGGAAATGCATTGAATGCTCTAGTAAATTGAAAATAATCTAATAACAACATTAAATTTAACATGGTATCAGAGCTTGACCGAATAGAGCACCTTTCACTGGGTATCTAAAAATGCCATTGTTGTCGTACAAGGAAATTAGGGCTTCTTACTGAAGAGGAATTTTTGACTAAAAACCATCTAGAAAAGTGTGGCCTACCCTAGCACATCTTTTGGCAGCTTAAGCACACCTTTTCAGTGGCTAGAATCTCTGAAAAGTCAAACCCTAGTTTTGACTGTTACCAAAAAACTAGAACCAGTACTAGAAGTAGCAGTCCATATTTGTGCGGGTCAAGTTTCAAGTGGTAAAACTTGGAATTTTTGGAAACAATAAACTCCAATCAACTTGCTTCAACCCAGTGCATCTCCCGGTAAGTTCAGATTCATTTTCTGAGCATTTTCATTTTCTGGTCATTTTCCTAGCTCCAGGTCAAGATGTCTGCAAGCACCAAGCTTGTTGACAAGTTATAACGTGTGAAAAAATTTCGTGCTTGGAAATACATAATTGGACTCATCCTTGAAGAGAATGACCTAGCAAAATTCATAAAAGAAAATGTACCGGAACCCGAAGAAGATGCAGCCAAAGTGAAGTACAAGAAGGATATGATTAGGGCCAAAAGGATAATTGCAAATTCCATTAAAGATCACTTGATCCCTCAAGTGTCTTCTAAGAATACTCCAAAAGAGATGTTTGATGCCCTAATCAGAATGTATGAAGGAAAGAACATCAATCGAAAGATGAACTTGAGAACCCAACTCAAGAATACAAAGATGCAGAAAGGAGAAACAGTTCAAGACTATTTCTCTAGGGTTACTCATTTCAAATAACAGTTAGAAGTAATTGCAGACAAATTGGATGAAAATGAACTCATCATGACAACTCTTAATGGTCTCACAAGACCTTGGGATACCTTCATCCAAACTATTTGTGGAAGAAAAGAGAAACACCAATTTGATAGTCTATGGGAAGAATGTGTTCAAGGAGAAGCAATAACAGCCAACTGAGAAGCCGTACTATTAAGGAATGAAGATCAAGCCCTAGCTGCTCATGCTAAAGGAGGAAAGAAAAGGTCGCATTTCCAAAAGGAGACCCACCTTTATAAAGAATCTCACTCCCCAAAGAGATTCACCCACTTCCATAAAGAATCTCACCCTCCAAGGAGATTCCAGAAATGTCATAAGGGTCAAAGAAAAGAAAAATATTTCTCCTCTTATCAATGTTATCATTGTGATAAGATGGGACACATTGTTAAGAATTGTCCTGCCAGAAGGGAAGAATACAAGAAGAGAAATAACAAAAGACATCATGCCCATGAAGTTGAAGATGATGAGTCACCCAAGAAGGTGACTAAAGAAGAAATTGAAGATTATGTCTTGTTTTCAGCTCTTTCAAGATCTGTGACACTTGGAGAGGATACTTGGCTCATAGACAGTGGTGTCTCTAAGCACATGACAGGACAGAAAGACATTCTCTCTAGCCTTACAAAAAAAGACTTCCCCCAGAAAGTTTCACTAGGAGATGATTATTAGTACCCTATCAAAGGAATGGTAGAATCCACCTACAAATTGAATTTAGGAACTTCGATGAGAATGAAGGATGTCCTTTATGTACCAGGTTTGACAAAGAACTTACTTTCTATCTCAACTCTAGATAAGAAAGGTTTCAGGGTTGCATTCATAGATGGTGAAGTTCTTATGTGGCCTAAAGGAAAAACCATAGAAGATGCAGTTGTTATTGGAACAAAAGAAAGTGGTTTGTACAAGTTAAAGGGTCACTTAGATGTAGCTTTGACTCACTCTACTGTAATTCCTTGCGAACTTTGGCATAGAACACTAGCTCACATCAACTACAAAGCCTTACCATATGTAAGCAAGGTAGTTACAGGTTTACCAGAACTAAAGGTTGATCATGAAGGTGTATGCAAGGGATGTGCACAAGGAAAGAACATAAAAAATCATTTTCCAAAGAGTGACAATAAAGTAGAAAGAATTTTGGAACTTGTCCACTCAGATGTATGCGGTCCAATGCCATCAACCTCTCTAAGCAGGTATGTATACTATGTATCGTTTATTGATGATTACTCTCATTAGACTTGGGTTTATTTCTTGAAGTCAAAATATGAAGTACTTGGAAAGTTCAAGGAATTCAAAGCCTTGGTAGAAAACCTCTCTGAAAGGAAAATCAAGATACTCAGGTTAGACAATGGATGAGAGTACACTTCAAATGAATTTGGAAGCTTTTGCAGAGATGCCAAGATTAAGAGGGATCTCACCACTCCCTATAATCCTCAACAAAATGGTGTAGCAGAAAGAAAGAATCGAACAATTATGGAAGCCGTGAAGACAATGATTCATGATCAAGATCTTCCAATGCACTTATGGGCTGAAGCAGCAAAAACAACAGTTTATGTCCAAAACAGATTATCCCATAGTGCACTTGGATTCAAAACCCTCGAAGAAATGTTCACCGGAAAGAATCCAGAAGTAAGCCATCTAAAAATATTTGCTTGTCTAGTGTTTGTACACATTCTGAAAGAAAGAAGAACTAAGTTGGATCCTTCAAGAAAGAAGGGAATATTTGTTGGACACTGTGAGGTCTCTAAGGCCTTCGGAATTTACATACCAGATTACCATCATATTGATATCAACAGAGATGTAACCTTTGATGAAGATGCATCACTCAAAAGATCAAGGAAATGCCAGCTTGAAGAAGTATATGAAGAAGAACCTATAGCTCCCAGAGTTGCAGAACTAGTGAAGGAAGTTACAGTTACTCCTCATGATGAGATTCTAGAAGATCATGATATGATAGAATCTCAAGAACCTCCACGAATGGCGATCTCTCACAAAAGAAAGCCAGCTTGGGCGAGGTAACTTATTCAAGATGGAGAGAAGTATGGTGCCCCAGAAGGAACCATGAGACAAAGCAAGAAACCTAAGCCATTCTCCAATTATATGGACTTGATGTGTGATCTCATAGAAAATGAACCTACTTGCTTTGAAGAAGCCATTTAGAAGAAAGAATGGATGGATGTCATGACAGAAGAATACCAGTCCATTATAAAGAATGATGTATGGGAAGTAGTTCCCAAACCAAAGAACAAAGATGTGGTATCTTCCAAATGGATATACAAGATAAAACATGCAGTAGACGGAAGTATTGAAAAATATAAAGCAAGATTTGTGGCTCGTGTTTTTTCTCAAAAGGAAGGTATTGATTATGAAGAGATGTTTACTCATGTAGCTAGATACACTTCTATCAGAACCATCATAGCTCTTGCAGCCAAAATGAAGTGGAAGTTACAACAGATGGATGTGAAAACAACCTTCTTAAATGGTGTTATTGAAGAAGAAGTGTATATAGAACAACCACGAGGGTTTGAATTTGAAGATAGAAAGACTCATGCCTGCAAGTTGAAGAAAGCTCTATACGGGTTGAAGCAAGCTCCTAGAGCTTGGTATGGCAGAATTGATAGTTTCCTGACGAGCTTGGGCTTTACCAAGAGTAAATCTGATTCTAACATTTACTTCAAGGTTATGAATGATGAGCCAATTATATTGCTACTGTATGTGGACGACTTATTCTTAACAGGAGAAGAAAATCTCATCACAGATTGTAAGAAGAAACTCGTTGCAGAGTTTGAGATGAAAGACCTAGGCTTGATGCATTATTTCTTAGGTCTTGAAGTTTGCAGAGCCTAGAGAAGATATTCCTTAACCAAGGGAAGTATGCAGTTGAAATATTAAAGAGAATTGACATGTTGGAATGTTGGAATGTAAATCCATGAACACACCCATGGAAACACAGTTGAAGCTCCCAGTTGATCCTTCGTCAGAGTTGGTTGATGCTACTCTATATAGACAGAATATTGGTTCGTTGATGTATCTGACGAATACCAGACCAAATATATGCTTTGTTGTGAACACCTTGAGTCAGTATCTGGTAAAGCCCAAACATGTTCACCTTGTAGCTACAAAGCATGTGATGAGATACCTTAAGGGTACGTTGGATTATGGTCTATGTTATACTAGAGATCATGACTTCAGACTGTATGGTTATATTGATTCAGATTGGGCTGGAAGTGCTTCTAATAGAAAGAGCACTTCAAGATGTTGTTTCAGTATGGGGTCAGCCATGACTTCATGGCAAAGCAGGAAGCAATCCAGTATTGTTCTCAGCACGCCAGAAGTGGAATACATTGTAGCATGTTCTGCCAGTTGTGAAGCCATATGGCTTCGGAAGTTGTTGACAAGTCGGTTCGACTTGGAGATGGAAGCCACCATGATTCTATGTGATAACCAGAGTTGCATAAAGATGACGGAGAACCCAGTGTCCCATGATAAGTCGAAGCACATAGAGATCCGGTATCACTACATTTGTTATATGGTGCAGAGGGGAGTTGTAAAGCTCCAATATGTTGGCACAGATGAGCAGGTTGTAGATGTGTTGACCAAGCCTCTGTCTCGTGTAAAGTTTGAGTACTTCTGAGACAAGCTTGGTGTTGTCTGAAAGAACCTCCCTCGAAAGGGGGAGTGATGTTGATGATACTATGGTATCCTGACCAATAGCGGGTAGCTCCGTTAGTATTTTATATCCTAGGGGATTGATCATCCCTGGGCAGATCTCGAAGGTCTGGTAAGGACGGTCTGTCAGAGTACCTGTGCATGTATATTCCAACTATGGTCAATAGTGATAGCTCCGTTAGGATTTTATATTCTAGGGAATCTTTTGATTCCTGGGCAGATCACGAAGGTCCGATAAGGACGGTCTGTCAGAGTACCACGTGGTAGCTTGTTAGGATTTTATATCCTAGCGAATCTTATGATTCCTTGGTAGATCCCGAAGATCCGATAAGGATGGTCTGTTAGAGTACCACAAAATGTTGTTGCACCTACCTCATTTTGTTGCCATATGATGATGATGTTGTTGTTTCAGCCTTGTGTTGATGATGTTGTTGTCTTAGCCTCGTGTTGATGATGTTGTTTCAGCCTTGTGTTGTTGATGATGTTGTTGTATTAGCCTCATGCTGATGATGATGGTGTATCAGCCTCGGGTTGGTGATATTATTGTTTTAGTGTTATGCTAATTGATGTTGATGTTTCAGCTTCATACAAATGATGATGATGATGCTACTCCAGCTCCATGGTGTGAACAATGATGATATTGATGATGAGAAAAACTTTTGATGATTTGTAGATATGTGAGTCAGTGTTCCAGATGTTGATGTTGTTTCCCTCTCTCTCTCTTGATGATGTTGTATTGGGTTATGTTAGTAGAATACCCTTCTCGTTAAGGGAGGGTGTTGAAATATTGTAACTTCAAAGAATATTCTAATTATATTTGAGTTATTATCTTATAGATCAAATCCCCTTTTGTGGATTGGTCAAACCATATTTATATGGTGGTATTTGTAAAGTCGGCCCCTAGGGTTTATAAAGTGGTTTTAACCACTCTTGGAAGAATTCGTCCCTACTAAGTGAAGCGACATAACCCTAGCGCCTCCTCAACAAGTATTTATAAGTGAGGATGGCACCTCAATTGTTCACTCACTCACTCACACTTCTAGTGCACATCTTTTGAAGGAAGTTGCAGTTGCAAGAAGAAGGAGAAGAGAGGCGCATGCTCAGTCCTAGTTTATTCTTGGTTGTTTGGTCTTAGTCTTGGCATTGATTGGCAATCTATTATTGAGGAAGTTTTTGCTAGATTTTCTCCCCCATGAGGGTTTCCCATGATAAAATGTTGTGTACCTTGTGATTGTGTTTCTTTCAGTGATCCTCTTTATGTTGTTGTTTTGGAAATGCATTGAATGCTCTAGTAAATTGAAAATAACCTAATAACAACATTAAATTTAACACTTTAAGCCAATTTCTAAATCTTGGAATATCCCATAAAAAACCTAAAGAAAACTATTATGATACCAATATGATCTATAAAGTACCATGGCTATTCCATTGAATAGTTCATCACAACAAATCTTACAAGTTATTGCAAAACATTACGAGGTTATCCTTTATTATGCAATGTTTACTTATGATTAAAACTCAATATTACAAGCATAGAGCTCAAAACACTGGAATAACCTAAAAATAATGAAAGGAAGCTACAACAACAAATAGCACACCATCCACACAATAAACAAAGGGTGTACCCTGGAAATCCCAATATGGAAAAAATCTAGTCAAAAGATGAGGACTATGCCTTGCTCTTTTCTTCTCAGATATCAAATGCAAATACAAAGAAAGATGGACTCACTATGGAGTTGTTATAGACACAATGGCTTGAATGGTCGCTACAGAGTCTTCTACTTCCTTTGTTCTACTTATAATATCCCACTCCTTAGTACTGTGGTGGTCAAAGCATAGGTCAACTTGTGAGAGGCATAACTTCCTCATACATACTCCGATTGAGGTGATTTTTTCACTATTGGAGAGCCTACAATGAGTAGAACAATGTCAAAGGGATGCAAACTTTGTTCACAATTTTTTTACCCCAAAAATAATCATTTAATGCTCAAAACGAGCTTCAAAAGTTTCAAGACCCCAAATCACCAAAATAAGACGTTCTAAAATTGGCCCTACAAAGCCATAGCTCCAATTTTTCCATTCTAAAAGTACCAAAACGGATGACAAATTATACAGTGATCGGTTCTAAATCAAAGAACAATTAACCTTTCACCATAAGTATTAGGGTATAAGTGGCACCTTCACTCTTCAAGGAAATTGAGAAGGCTAGATAAAAAATTCTCTCTTTATGTAAAGGTTTTCCAAATGATTCCAAGACATCCTTTTCAACTAGGTTCCACGTCTTCCTAATTATCATCAATGAAGCATAAGAAATTGTTGGATAACAATGAACCTTATACAATATTTCTTGATACATCCATAGCACTAATAGGTTATGCAATGATGCTATTTCTCACTAACATTCTCTAACCTCTATAGATATGAGTTAAAACCTTTTAGATGGAGCATATATAAAATATAAATGCATCTTTTAGGATGACTTAATCTCCACCCTCTTTTTGAACATTCATAATTTTATCTTTGCCATAGAAGACATCAAAGATGATTATTTAGCTACTTTTTCAGTTATCTATAAATTCACCTTAGCAAACAAAGACTACACTTTCTATGCAATAAGCATACACTACCTGGACTTCACTAAGCTTTAAGAGGTAATTTGTTCACATAACTTTTTAATGCACATAGTAATTTAATTCTTGGTTTTGAAATTTTAACACAACCCTTGTGTCAACCTCAATTATGTCATCTTACAGGTGTCATCAACTGCATTTCTAAAGAGTCGCACTTGAAATGCAGCTTCTTGATCCTATTTTCAAGATCATGTAAATATGAGTTTGATAGTTATGTTCCAAGCTTTAGACATTTAATGACTACACTTCGAAAGAATTGCTACATTCATGTCCTGGCATATTATATGCTGCAAGCAATTTGTCCTTTTAGTGTATTTCTTTTCTGTTGAAACCATCTTTTAATTTAAATCTCCCTAGTATGGGTTGTGTTGTTGTGTTGTGGAAAAACCTCATGGTATCACCCCCTCTTCTCTTCAATATCTGGATGGAGGACAACTCAACTACCATCTACAGTAATAGATTGTAACCCAACAGAAATGCAAACCTCAGCAGAAGTAGAACTAGAAACCTCACAGTGAATTCCACCTTGAATTAGTTCATCCAAATTGATTACACTAACCCACCAGGGTTTTAAAGAAACATCTATATTTAAATCTTTATTACTATCAAAGAATACCAACTATAAGCTTAGATCTTTTATTTTAAAAGAAAATAATCTTGATAATTGATCTCTAAATAGCATTGCAACCTGTTCCATGTGAAACTTTTTCTTCGATGATTGTCATCGTGTTACACTTTGCTTTATATTTCTTCAATGTTTTTATGTTTAGCCTTGTAAATGCTTATGTACTCACTAAATATATAATACATGAATGGAATTCCAATCCAATTCACCAATTTCGATTCTTATTAATATTACATATGCGTTCTTCTCTTTAGTTTTAAGAGTAAATTTTGATAATAGTGTCAATATCACAACAGGAGTAGGAATGATGTATTTTCTGAAAACAAGTTACAATAAGTTTCTTAAATAAAAGTTCTATCAGACAATTGTGTTTGAAGAAATTTGAAAAGCCACTATTGCTCTAATACTAATTGACTAATGAGGACCCCATAGGGTCTTACGTCTTTCTAGGTAACTTGATTGAAGATAAGGTGACAAACAAATATGTTTCAACTTTGGGGTTACGAGCAAACTGGACCCAATTGATAAGAACATAAACGGTCTTGATTATTTCAGGTTAAGAGCAAATCGGATGCAATTGATAAGACCATAAGAGGTATAAATAATCAAGAATATTTTTGGAGGAAATTTAAACTATCAATGCACCATGCTAGAACGTTGGCAAACAATTTATAATAAAAATAGTTTTCATACGACTTTGATGCCAGGTAGGAAACAAAATATTTGTGTACACTTGATGATCCTGTATATAGTTGCAACTCAATTTACACCAACATACAAAACTAATGGTCCTTGATTAAAACCTCAAATTGTCAGGCCTTCACATGAACATATGATATCTACAAAAATCGCAATGGATCATTTTTACGTGTGATAAAGCATCAGCCACAATAACTGTATCCAATATGAGAGACATGTCTATTTTAGATCCTACAGTTCTCTGCTTACAAGACTAATGAACATATGCAATAATTAAGGTATTGAGTTATTGTAAACATTTATCAGAACATACAGAACAGAATGCATAAATTAAATAAAATTTTGTATATAAATTATAAGTAGACCAATTGGAGATCCTTAATTAGTGCACAACAGGAACTATGGAATTTGGACTTGTATCACCGATGAATTCCATTTAAAGATGATATACAAATGTATCCCAATTTTCATCCTACAAAATAACAGAGAATTAGTTCCAACAAGGAACAAATTACAAAATGTCTTTGAGTTCCCTGTTACAAAACAATTTACAATAGAAAGGCTTTCTTTTTCCTACCAATCCCAGATGATGACTAAATCATATATCCTATATGGGATTGTTAACATTCGCAATGTTAAAAGACTAAAAAGGATGGGAGAAAGTTCTCAAACAATGGCAAAGCTTGTCTTTTTTAATTAGGCAGAGGAATCAGCAGATTAATGGGAGCAAGTTCTCAAACAATGGCAAAGCTTTATCTTTTTTAATTAGGTAGAGGAATCGGCAGATTAACTCTCTCTGTCCATTCAACTCAATGTATGTGATGGGCATTATTTTTTTAATTTTATTGATATATAAACTATTGAAATATAATTAATCAACACCCCAGTGTTTGATCTAATATAAATTAGATCCATCATATCAAGAATGCCCACTTCATCTTATAACATTTTTCAATGCATAACAAAAGTTCTCTTTGATGTCTATTCACAGATCTTTCGATGAATTTAAGTTATGCCCACATATGACCTTCCAATATCGTTTGAAATCGCTCCAGTGAACTCAGGATATCCTCTCCTGTGACCTTCAAATGTCATTTCAAAACTGATCTACAACTAAGAAATTTGCTGAAAGTAACAATTATCGAGAAGGCTCACGTGATACTGTTAAAATTAATGCAGCTGCTAGAGCCATTCTCCGGGAGGATGGAAAAGACCCTAGCTGAGATCTAGGGCCCCCAATATACTCCTGGGGTTCTTGGTCTGGGACCAAGTAGTTAGAGGCATGGCAAAAGACCCTAGTGAGGGCCCCCAATGTATTGTTGGGGTTCTTGGTCAAGGACCAAGCATTTTGAAGATATAAGTCCCTAGATGTGTTTCAGGGAATCCTTGCTCGTGCTTGGATTGATGCTTGGTTGTGTACCTTGGTGGATAAGACCCTAGTTGTGATCTAGGGCCCCCAGATGTGTTCTAGGGTATCGTGGTCTGGGACCATGCAGTTTCTTGGTTAAGTACCGAGCCGAGATGATGTGTGATGTTCTTCTCTCCCGGGATGGTCCATGAGACCTAGGCGCAGTTAAGAAGAAGGACATGATCACATCATTGACCTTCCTCTTATGCTGGGATGATAAAAGCTTATAAGTTATCATGAGATTTATGTGAACATTTTGCCATTGAAGAAGAACCCCCTTTGACTTTGTCTTGTTACTGTTGCATCCCCTTGCTTGAGCCACGTCCTTCTTAAATGTTTATGTGGTTTTGGTCTTTGCTAGCCACCTTGACTTGTTGACTATTCTGATTAATATTTTATGATTAAAATATGAATTAATTATTTTATTTTTGTTTAATTGTTGGGTTTTAACCTAACCCTAAAATTAGGGCTATTTTGCTAACCCTAATCTACCTACCTAAACTATAAAAGGGAGACCTCTCCTCTCACATTTACATTCATTCCTCTTCCTCCAAGCTAAGTCTTGGTCTGAGTTTCTTGTTGCGGCTCCCTTGTTCTGGTTGTTTTGTGGTGTGGCCCTCCTTGGATCAGGCTTCCTTGCTGGGTATAGGGTGCGGCCCTCCTTGGTTCAATCCCTCTTGTTGGGTATAGCTGTCGCGGACCCCTAGGGTCTCTTCTTCTAGCCTGCCGCTATTTCTTCTTGCCAGTGCCATCACTTTTAGGCTGCCTTTGCTTCTTCACTGGTGCCACCTGCTTGCTACCACAATCTCTTTATTGGTAACATTTGTTTGTTGATCCTGTTTAGTTGTTGGTGCCTCTTGTTGGTGTCGTTGTCCACCCTTTTGTGACCTGTGTATGAAACCTATATTACAACAACTAGTAACCTAATCAGGGTTTGTTGTAGCAGCCCTAAATCTGCCTTGTTATTTCTGTCTACTGCTGTAGAAATTCTATATTCTTGGACAGTTTTTGTTAAGCCTGTTAGTGGCCTTCCTTTTCAACCTCTAGATTGGACAGTGGTGTTTTTGTTTCAGCCCCTTCTTGATGACTGGTATGTTGATTGGCTTTCTGATAAAGTTCTTCTTGGAAAAACTATTCACAAGTTTATGATAAGATCTACCCCTGAGGGTTTGATCCATGACACCTAGAGCTTTTTTTGAGCATACAGAAAAGAGAACAACATCAAGCACATCAGGTAAATCTGTTCTTTGTTTTTGCTAAGGTAATGTGTAGATCTGTTTTTTGTTTTTGCTATTATGGTAATATTCAAATCCATTGTATTATTTATGTTATTGGTTTACATCAGAATCTGTGAATATATTGCTGATCCAAAACTACAGTAGTAAATAAAATTTAAAAGGGATATTTATGTTTCTAGTTTTCCCTTAAAATTCTAACATGGTATCAGAGCTTAGGGCGTGAAAAGAGCTCAACTATGGCAGACTTTTGACCCTGCATAGATCCACACCTAAGGATTTGTTTTGCAGATCAACAGTAAGTTTGTTTTATATCAGATCTTGTTTTCAGTATGGCTTCATCTTCATTCAAAGCAGAAGATAGGCTTGAAGGGGCTTTAAACTTCAATGCCTGGAAGGCTAGGGTTTTTAATATCCTAGAAGAAAGTGACTTGGATGAGCTGGTTACCAAGGTGATGGAAGAACCTACTTCAAATGTAGGAAGACCGGCCTATAAGAAGAGACAGGCCAAAGCCAAGAGGGTCATTTTTTACTCGGTTAAGGAAAACATGATCTCTTATTGCTCATTTAAGGACAACTAAGGAATGCTTTGATGCCCTAGCAAATCTGTATGAAAAGAAGGCCCCAACTAAGAAGAGGACTTTGAAGAAACAACTATGTACATTAAAGATGGGAAAGGATGAAACTATCTTTGCCTTCTTTTCCAAAATTTCCCAAACAAGAGATCAACTTGCAACAATTGGAGTTGCAGTGGATGATGATGATCTTGTACAAACAATAGTAGATGGTCTTCTTGAATCATGGGAGACATTTCTCTCATCAGTCAATGGAAGAGAAGTTCAACCCAACTTCGAGAGATTATGGTTTGATTGCCTAGAAGAAGAGGGTAGACTTAAAAGAAAAAATGAACCATCAACGGTGAAAGACCATGCTCTTTCAGTCAAAGCCAAGAAATGGAAGAGGTTTCCTCAGCAGAAAGGCAAAGGTAAGAAACCCCAAGGTAAGCACTCTCACTCTCACTCTTATTTGTCTAAAGTAAGATGCTTTAATTGTAAAAGGCTCGATCATTATGCAAAAGACTATAAGAACCCTCCTTCAGAGCAGAAACGGAAAGGAAGGTTCCATGCTTCAGTTGCAACTAAGGAAGAAGAGCCTCAAAGAAGGAGAACCAGAGCTGCTACTAAAGAACAAGAACAGCGCAGAGAAAGTTATCTTGTTTCAACTCTCTCTGGTATTGTCACCAAATTGGAAGAAATTTGGTTAGTGGATAGTGGGGCCTCCAAGCACATGACAGGCTTCAAACATAGCCTTGTGAACTATCGAGATAAGAAGTTCAATATGAAGGTAGAATTGGGTGATGATGGCACCTATGACATCAAAGGAATTTGTTCAGCATCCTTTCAGCTTCAGTCGAGTAATGTATTTCATATTGAAGAAATTCTTTATGTTCCTAGATTAAGGAAAAATCTTATCTCAGTTGCAGTTCTAGAAAGTAAAGGGTACTCAGTAGCCTTCTCCAAAGGAAAAACTCTTATGTGGCCCTAAAATGAAAGTATGAGCCCAACCATGATAATCGAAGCTCAAGAAGGTGGACTTTACAAAGAAACTGGTCAAGTTATTCAAGCATTAGCTCATGAGATGATCAACCCCTGCGAACTATGGCACAGAAGGTTTGGACATCTAAAGTTCTAAACTATAATGCTCTCCCAGGTTTGCAAAAGATGGTAACATGTATGGCAGTTTTTTCTTTTGAGCATGATAGTATTTGTAGAGGTTGTGCTCTTGGTAAAAATACAAAGAAAGCTTACCCTCACAATAACAGAAAAACTAATGATATCTTAGATCTTATTCATTCTGATCTTTTTGGACCTATGGCTGCTCCGTCCATGAATGGTTGTCTTTATTATATCATTTTTATTGATGAATGTTCTCATAAAACTTGGATTTATTTTCTGAAAACTAAAGATGAATCTTTCAGTAAATTTCAGGATTTTAAGAATCTTGTTGAGAATCAGACAGGTAGACATATCCGAGTTTTCAAAACAGACAATGGAAAAGAGTTTGGCTCCCACATGTTGAGATTTGGGTACCTTGGAAAGTGGTCCCCTTGTGTTTGTGAGTTTCTAAACACATGTGGGAAGTACTTTGTACCATGTACCATGTACTTTATGTCTAATTTCACTTTGACTTAGGAGATTTAAGTCAAAAGTGAAATTTGGTCATTTTAGCCTAAAATGACAATTAATTCACTTTGTGGGTGAATT
>ML789105.1:133653-168126 GCA_009831015.1 Picea engelmannii | reverse complement strand
CCACAAAGTAAATTAAATGTCACTTTAATAACTTAGGTGACATATTTCACTTTTAACTTAAACTCCTAAGTCAACGTCAAATTATAACATAAAGTAAAGTAAAAAGGGCAATAGTCTCCCCTTTTGTGTTTAGAGACTCACAAACACAAGAGGACCACTTTCCAAGGTACCCAAATCTCAACACTCCCTCTTACCGAGGAAAGTGTCATTCACCTCCCAATCTCATCCCTGCAATGGACATGGTTGCATGCTGGCAAATACTCGGTGATAATGGTTGTACCCTGATCATCAAAAGTGGTCTCTGACACAGATTTGCTCGACCTGCATGAGCTGTAGATGAAAGTGCATCTCCACCTATCCAAGATTACCTAGATCTTGGACATCAGACCAAAGATCTCAACCTTGGCATCTCACCACGGATTTCTACCTCCTGGCATCTCACCAACGGTTTCTACTCTTGGCATCTCACCAAGAGTTACATCTCTTGGCATCTCACCAAGAGTCTCTCTCCAAAGACAGTACGTCAGAATGAACAAAGCCAAATATCCCCAGACTTCCAGGGAGCCTTCCTCATCAAACCAGCAAACAAATCAAGCCAAAAATGCTCTCTTACCAACTCCACAGGGTCCCAAGCGAAATGTCCCCTCTTTCTTTGACCAAAACAAAAGTGGGCAACCAGCAATGAATGTTTCCAGTAGCGGTACAACCACAAATCAGCAAGCTGCCCAAGGTAAATCTGCTCCAAATCAGCGAGCTTCCCAAGATAATATTGCTGCCCATACAGTTGATTTTGCAGTTTTCTCTATTGAGGCCGAATTAGCCAAGGTAAAGATCCCTATCCCCCTCAAAGAGTTGGCAAAGAACCCTTCTTATCAGCAATCCATTCGAAATTTATGGGTTGTCCCGTAGATGAAGCGAATCTCAATGATGAGATTCCTGAAATCTTCCTAGATACAAGCAGACGAGAGAAAAACCAAATGCCTTTTTTCATGTCATTACAGATTAATAGTTTAATTTTGAGGAATTGCATGCTTGATTCAGGTGCTTCAACTAACATTATGACATTATAAGTAATGAATTAGTTAGGCTTGTAGATTACTAAGCCTTATAGAAATGTTAAAGTTATGGATGTTAGAGAAGTTGAATGCCTTGGTATTATCAAAGACTTAAAATTTCGCTTGCTTGCATGTCCACAGAGGCGCATGGTTATGGATGTGGTGATCACTGATTGCCCTACTCAATGGGGGATGCTTTTGCCTCGTAAATGGTGCGTAGATGTGGGGGGAACCCTGCAAATGGATTTGACTTATGCTGACATCCCGATAAAAGACAACATAAAGATCCGTGTCTTCAGAGAATAGAAGATGCTCCACAATGTGGAGAACCCAAAGATAGGAGACAATGACCTTATGTATCCTGACATCAAGGAACCCGAAGCTCAGGAGGGGGATCTAGGTAACTACATGCTTACGGATGATGTAGATCCCCCTATTCCTACAATCCCAAAGTACGAGCCCAATCAGGTATGGCTTATGCAATTTGATGGTTCTAGTTCTTACATTGCGGTTGGTGCAGGTATATTTTTCACCGCACCAAACGATATGATTTATCCATTCTCTTATCGCTTAGAGTTTCCATGCACTAACAACATGGTCGAGTATGAGGCTCTTTTTCTAGGTTTGAAGAAAGCAAGGAGAATGGGGGTGAAATCCCTCAGAGTTGAGGGAGATTCTGAGCTGATTGTGAAACATGTACGCAAGGAATGCGAAGCGAGACATCTGCGCATGAGAAGGTACAGGAACGCAGTACAGGATGAGATTGAGTTATTTGATGCATTTAATATTTCTCATATTGGTAGAGAGATAAATAGGGAGGTTGATTCCCTTGCTAGGTCAGCCACTTTGTTTGACCCCACTCTCGCTAATCCCTACATCCAACATCTATTTTGAATGGGTATCAAACATTGTAGTAGTGAGGAAGAAGAACGGGGAGATTAGAGTATGCATTGATTTCAGGAACCTGAATAGGGCATGCTTAAAAGACAACTATCCTTTTCCCAGCATGGACCACATATTGTAGACAGTTACAGGCTCAAAGATGATGTCCACGCTTGATGGATTTTCAGGTTACATCTAGGTTGCAGTGGCCATGAAGGATCGCCACAAAACCGCTTTTGTTACTCCTTGGGGCATTTACTCCTACATCAGGATGCCTTTTGGCCTGATAAACGCTAGTGCAACATTCCAGCGAGCTATGGATCATGCATTTAAAGATTTTTTGTTTAAATTCATAGTTGTTTATCAGGACGATATAACTGTGTATTCTAAAAAGAGGTTTGATCATATCTCTCATTTGCATGCTACTTTTGGCAGGTGCAGGAAGTTGGGCATTTCACTCAACCCCAAGAAGTCCTTCATGGGTATGTTTGAGGCCAAACTATTTGGCCACATTGTTTCAAAACAGGGAGTGTGAATCGATCCTGAGAGGGTCAGTGGCATATAGGAAGTTCCTTTGCCTAGTACTATAAAGGGTATTCAATCTTTTCTTGGGCAAGTGAACTTTGTGCTCAAATTTACCCCCAACTTTGTAGAGATCGTAGAGCCCATCACAGATATGCTAAAGAAGGGGCAGGACATGGTTTAGAGAGAGGAAGGGAAGCAAGCTTTTGAGAGCATCAAACAAGCTCTTTCTCACCCTCCTAATTTAGCTAGTCTTGATTATGCACGTGATTTTCAGATATTTTCTTTTGCATTTGATCAGACTATTGCTTGTGTTTTATTGTAGAAAAACACAGATGGGCATGAGCAGTTGATTGCATATATGAGCAGGGCCTTGCAAGGATCTGAGCTCAAATACAAGCCCATGGAGAAACAGACCTATGCTATGGTCAAAGGGTTGGCCCATTTCAGGCCTTATTTTTAGAACTCACACATTGTATCATACGTCCCTTTTCCTGAAGTCAAAGATATATTGCCTCAAAAAGAGTGTTCAGGACACAAAGGGTTGTGGGTGACCAAAATACAAGAGTATGACCTGGAGGTAAAATTTGCTAAAACTATTAAAGGCCAAGGATTAGTTGCGTTGATGACTGAGAAGGACTTAGAACCTGAGGTAATTGATCAGGTAAATTTTATTTCTGATGATTTGCAAGTTTTTGATTGGTATCGTGACATTATTTTTTACTTGCAAAATTTTTCATGTCCTTCTAACTTCAGTAAGACGCGGAAGTGATCTTTACAGCTCTGTGTTGTTAAGTATTGTCTTTGGCAAGGTCGCTTGGGATGGAGGAGCCCTCATGGGTTGATATTGAGATGTGTTTTACAGCATGAGACACATCAAATCATGATTGAGTTGCATGCGGGGTAGGTGGTGGTCATTTCTCTGGTAGGACCACCGCCCATAAGATTATGCGTGTCGGATACTATTGGTAGACTCTATTCAGAGATACTCATACTTTCATCTGCGCGTACGAGCCTTGTCAGAGGTTTAAGGGCAAGCAGAGACTGCAAGCCTTGCCCTTAGATCCAGTTGTGATAGAGGCCCCCTTCCAGTAGTGGGGGTTGGACTTTAATGGACAGATTCCACAAGTTTCTAGTGTTGTCCATTCTTGGATATTGGCAGCTACTGATTACTTCACTACATGGGTGGAAGCCATTCCGCTCAGGACGTTATCCTCTGCTGCTATTATTCGATTCATGGAGGAGAATATCCTCACCAAATTCGGAGTCTCGAGGAAGATTACGACTAACAACGCCAGTGTATTCAGATCAGTTGAGTTGGTGGTTTTCTGCTTGAGGTTTGGTATCACTCTAGCCCATTCAGCTAACTACTACCCACAGGGTAATGGACTGGCAGAATCCTCCAATAAGAACTTGATCCCTTTTCCTTCCCCTCTTTCACTCATGCGACCTAACTTTCCCTCATTCCCTTAACCTAGGCGACCTATTTCTCTCCATAAGGTTCGCCCTTCCTACCTTTTTGGCCATAACATCCTCATACCTAACCAGTTTTGACCCATTCGACCTCCATTCTTCTCCAGATAACCCCCATATTTGACCATATGACTTGGGAAAGGTTCGTTCAACCATTTTTAGTAGGCATTCATGCAGTGACACATGGCAGGTGGACAAATTGACACTTGGGCGAGGAATAATGGCTAGCTTTTTGCCCAGTTTGGAAACATCAAGGCGAATTCTTCATGCATTTAGCTATATATGCAACATTCTTCCACAGTTGACAGGTTGATCACTCTATTGCAGGAGTATTACTACTCTCTCATTCTATTCTATCTCTCATTCTAGCTTCAGATTCTCAGTTTCTTGGAGATCATTGTAACAGTTCTTGGCTTTTCTCTGTGATGAAGCCATTCCTCTGATTTGACATGAATAAAGAGTCTTATGTGTTGATTTTGGCCTAGATTTTTGATGTTGCATTGGATTTCTAACTAATTGTAGGTATTTTAAGTTCATCTTTCACTAGGGGTCGATTTGGCACCTTTGTAGCGCTCTTCCTTCTTGATTTACTGTCTTTTTGCATTATAATGATTCGCTATGCTTAGGGTTTTCCACCAAAATTCATCTAAAATCAATTTTTATGCAAGTTTTGGGTGAGGTTATCTAACCCTCATCCCAAAACCATAGTGTGCTTGTTTGATTTGTGTTTTGCAGGTTAAATCTCATCCATCAAGCAGCACGCCCTAGGGTAGCCTCCCTGTGGTTGGCATGCACCAACACAAAACAAGAGGGGTGACATCAATTGTGACCGTAAGATCCACCCCTAAATTAAGCCTAGTTTGATTCCCTCAATCTACAACCGACCTAAAGCCTAGGGTGTCAGATTTAGCCTTAACAGGTCTCCATCACTTCTAAGGGCTTCTAGACTTCTTCTAGGGTTGACATCAATGACAACCAATTTTCCAACAATCTCCCCCTTTGGCATTGATGGCAATACTCATACTCCCCCTGTGACCATTGCTCCCCCTATCTTCAAGTGCTCCCCCTGTCTTCATGGTTTTTTATCTTTCTCTCCCCCTTTGACATCAATGGCAAAGGGTAACTCCCCTTGACGATTTCTCTCCCCCCGTCTTCTTTGCATAAAATCGTGTAGATCACTATGGGGCAGAAACTACTCTCATTTTTTATCAAAGATACTCAAAGGTCTCCCTTGGGAGAGGTCTGGTGAAGACATCTGCAATCTATTCTTTTGTCCCAATGTACTCCAACTTGATATTCTTTTTTGTGACTTGTTCCTGTAGAAAGTGGAACTTGATAGGAATATGCTTGGTTTTGGAATGCATCACTAGATTTTTGGAGATACTTATAGCACCGATATTGTCACAGAATATTGAAATAGGCTCATCATATTTTACTTGTATGTCTTGTAGGGTTTGCTTCATCCAGAGAACCTGAGTACAACATGTTGTTGTTGCAATATATTTTGCTTCTACCGTAGACAAGGATACTAAGGATTATTTCTTACTTAACCAAGACACCAGACAATCACCCAAGTATAAGGTTGCTCCATTAATACTTCTATCATCAATGTTTCTGGCCCAATCTGTATCTGTGTAGGCAACCATAGTCAGCTCATTCCCTTTCGGATACCACAATCCAAACTCTATTGTTCATTTGAGATATCTGAAGATCCTCTTTATTGCCATAACATGAGTTTCCTTCGGTGTTGCTTGAAATCTTGCAATCTATCCAACTGCTTGCATCACATCTGGTCTTGAGGCTGTCACATAGAGTAGGTTGCCAATCATCGATCTATAAAGTCTCTGATCTGCTTCCTTGGATTCATCATCTTTGCTCAACTTGCAACCAGTCACCATGGGAGTACTTACAGGTTTGCAATCTTCCATTCTGAACTTCTTCAACATTTCTTTGATGTATTTGGTTTGGGAAATGAAAATACCTTCATCTAGATGAGATATATGGAGTCCCAAAAGGAAAGTCAACTCACCAAGTAGGGACATTTCAAACTCACTTTGCATGTTCTTGGCAAACTTCTGCCTCAACATTTCATCATCACTTCCAAAGATGATGTCATCCACATATACTTTGATGATAAGTATGTTGTTCTAATCCACTTTTATGTAGAGATTTCCATCTGCATTACCATTTTTAAATCCTTCTTGTTGCAAGTACTTGTCCACTCTTGAATATCAGGCTCTAGGGGATTGTTTGAGTCCATACAAAGCTTTCTTCAATCTGCAAACATAATCTTCTCTTTCTTACAGTAAAAACCCTTTTGGTTGTTCGATACAGACTTCTTCTTCTAATTCTCCATTTAGAAATGTTGATTTTACGTCATCTAATAGACTGTGATTTTTTTGGAACACGCATAAGCCAAGATCATTCTAATTGCTTCCATTCTGGCGACAGGAGCAAAGGTTTCTTCAAAATCTATTCCTTCAACTTGAGTATATCCCTTGCATACTAACCTTGCTTTGTTTCTGGTTACCTATCCATCTTCATTTAGTTTGTTTCTAAACACCCATTTTGTACCAATCACGTTTTTGTTCTTAGGTCTTGGAACCAGTTCCCATGTTTCATTCTTCTCTATTTGATTTAGTTATTCTTCCATGGCCTTGATCCAATGTTCATCATTGTTGGCTTCCTCAAAGCTGCTTGGTTCAACTGTGGATAGTAGTGTTAGATGTCTCTGTTCTAGTGCTTGTTTGCTTCTTCGGGTTTCTATTCCTGCATTTTTATACCCAATAATTTGTTCTAGTGGATGATTCTTCCGACACCAACATTTAGGTGTCTTAGAAGGTGTTTGGGGACCTTGCTAATTGTCTTCTGCTTCTTCTTGCTCTCTTTTGGTTCTTCTTCTTCTACTACTTCTTCTTCTTTTAGTCCCACTTCCTGCTCTTTTGAATTTTTGCTTTCTTCTCTGGTCTTCAACACATTTGTTTCATCAATATTTACATTGATGCTTTCCAATATTTTGTTTAGCCTTAGGTTGTAGCATTTGTATGCCTTGCTTTTGCTTGAGTATCCAACCAGTATGCCTTTATCAACTCGAGAATCAAATTTTTCAATCTTGTTATCTTCTCTTTTTATATAACATTTGCTTCCAAACACTCTAAAGTAGTTGGCGTTCATCAGTCTTCCCTTCCACAATTCATATGGATTCTTGTCATTGTTACTTCTAAGCATTCCTCTGTTCAAGATATGAACATTTGTATGTACTGCTTGTACCCAAAAGATATCACTCAACTTGGAATCTTTCAACATGGTTCTGGCCATTTCCTGTATAGTTTTGTTCTTACTTTCAACGACTCCATTTTGTTGAGGAGTCCTAGCTGCTGAGAATTGCCTTTTTATTCCATGTTCTTCACAAAAGTCCATGAATCCTTTTGATGTGAACTCACCTCCATTTCTTGATCTCAAGCACTTGATTTTCAAATCAGTCTCATTTTCAACCATCTCTTTGAATATCCTAAAACATTCAAATGCCTCTAATTTTTTCTTGAGAAAATAGACTCCTGTCATTCTTGTATAATCATCAATAAGTAGCATGAAGTATTGTTCGCCATTCAACCTTTTTGTTCTCATTGGTCTGCATAGATCGGTGTGTACAATCTCCAATGGTTTTGTTGTAGAGTATTCCTTTGTTCTGAACTCAGTTCTTGTTTTTTTTCCATGTAGACAGTGCTTGCACATAGTATTGGTTGGCTTTGAAATTTCAGGCATTTCTCTTACCAATTCCTTTCTGTTGATTTTGACAAGATTGTAAAAGTTCATATCACCCATTCTTCTATGCCAAAGCCAACTTTCATTTTCCTTTCCCAAAGCAACATCTTTCCTTTTCAATCTCATTTAAAATGTATATGTTGTTTGAATTCCTTATTGATGTCGCCACCAACTTGCCTAATCCTTCTTTTGTTATCTCACATTTCTTTGAATCGAATAGAAGTGTATGTGCTTATCTCACATTTCTTAGAGTCGAAGAGAAGTGTGTGTCCTTGGTCACACATTTGACTCACACTTAGCAGATTATGCTTCATGTTTTCAACAACTAGGACATTTTTTTTCATGGCATCTTTACTTCCAAGCTTGATTGTGCATTTTCCTATAATTTTGGCCGAGTTATCATTGCCAAACGAATCTGATCCATTTCTTTCTTTCTTTAGAGTTACAAACCTATCCTTGTCATCTGTCATATGCTTTGAACAACCATTGTCAACGTACCAATCACTTTTTTTGCTTTAGGCTTGAAGAGAAATCAAACACTCTTCAATATTTAGTTTATCCTACTTCCTTTTCTATATCTTTGATGGTTCTTTTACATGACTGTTAAAATCCTGCTTCGGTTCCCATGGAGGAACAATCAACCTGCAATATTTGGCTATACGTCCAAAATTGTTGCATTTGTTGCATTCTACTTCATTATTTAATGAACCAAAACTGGAGTAGTTTACGTTATAAGCCTCGTGAGGTTTTCTGAGATAATTACTCCTAGAGTAGCCTCCGTAGTTATTTTTGTTTTTAGCATAGGCTTTACAATTTATAGCCTTGTGCCCAAAGTTATTGTAGGAATAACATGATCCAAGAAAGATAGTTTAAAACCTGAGTGTGGGAGATTTTCTAGGTGGTGCAACTCTTTTATAATCTTCTTCTTGAATGATCTTTATTGCCTGAATATTCTCCTTTAAAGGCTTGCATTCTTCCCTTTTGATGGGACCTTTGATGACTTCTGCATAACTTTTTGTTTTTCTTCTTTTTCTATTGTTCTGGATCTTGAATCGTTCTCAGTATGAGTTTGTCTATATCCTAGTCCAGACTTGTCATCACATGGCCTTTGATTGTTGATGATTTCATCCAATATTTTGGTGTTGTTCCCAAAGTTCTGTCGAACATCCTTCTTCTGAAGTTCCTTTCTTAGTGATACTATTTCAGCTTCCAAAGACTCATTTATTTTCTGCTTTTCTTCCAACTGATTTTTTAGTGTTTCTTCAATCACTCTGGCTTCTTCCAACTAAACTTTTAGATTTATGATGATCCGTTAGACCTCTTAAGAATTTTTGTTAGGGTTTTGAGAACTTTCCTTTAGTTTGATCAGTTATTCCTTGAGGGACTTGTTTTTCTTCCTTTCCCTTTTTAGCTCACTCAAAGCGTCAATTAGTTCTGCCTCAAGATCCACTTCGCCTTCTTCATAATCTTCTTTGTCATTTTCAAGGGTTTCTGTCTGAGTTTCCATTGCCATAAAGAGCATTCTTTCTGAATCATTGTCACGATCACTATCCTCGTCAGATGAGTGTTAAGGCTAAATCTGACACCCTAGGCTTTAGGTCGGTTGTAGATTGAGGGAATCAAACTAGGCTTAATTTAGGGGTGGATCCTACGGTCACAATTGATGTCACCCCTCTTGTTTTGGGCTGGTGCGTGCCAACCACAGGGAGGCTACCCTAGGGCGTGTTGCTTGATGGATGAGATTTGACCTGCAAAACACAAATCAAACCAACACAAGACGGTTTTGGGATGAGGGTTAGATAACCTCACCCAAAACTTGCATAAAAATTGATTTTAGAAGAATTTTGGTGGAAAACCCTAAGCAAAGCGAACCATTAGAATGCAAAAAGACAATAAATCAAGAAGGAAGAACACTTCAAAGGTGACAAATCGACCCCCAATGAAGGATGAGCTTCAAACACCTACCATTAGTTAGAAATCCAATGCAAAAACAAGAATCTAAGCCAAAATCAACACATAAGACTCTTTATTCATGTCAAATCAGAGGAATGACTCCATCACAAAGAAAAGACAAGAATTGTTACAATGATCTCCAAGAAACTGAGAATCGAAAGTTAGAATGAGAGATAGAATAGAATGAGAGAGTAGTAATGCTCCTGCAATAGAGTCATCAACCTATCAACTGTGGAAGAATGTTGCATATATAGCTAAATGCATGAGGAATTCGCCTTGATGTTTCCAAACTGGGCAAAAAGCTAGCCAGTATTCCTTTCCCACGTGTCAATTTGTCCACCTGCCATGTGTCACTGCATGAATGCCTGCTAAAACTGGTTGAGCGAACCTTTCCCAAGCCATCTGGTCAAATCTGGGGGTTATCTAGAGAAGAATGGAGGTCGAATGGATCAAAACTGGTTAGGTATGAGAAAGTTATGGCCAAAAAGGTAGGATGGGCGAACCTCGTGGAGAGAAATAGGTCGCCTAGGTTAAGGGAATGAGGGAAAGTTAGGTCGCATGAGTGAAAGAGGAGAAGGAAAAGGGAAAAAGGAAAAAGTGGAAAGCTAAAAGAAAAAGCTAAAGTAGGAAAAGGAGAAAGTTGGTAAAGGGAAAAAGCTAAAAGCGGAAAGCTAAAAACTAAAATCAAAAAGCAGACAACTCGCTCAGTTTGAATTTTGACTTGCTTTTAGAACGCTTTATGACTTTGGAAAACCACTTTGCTTTGTCCAGTTTTTATTTAGCAAGTGTTGGGCTACTTAGTGGGCCAGGTTTTAGGAGGAAAAGGGCCCAGATTTAAGCATGTGGGCCCCACATGGGTCGCCATCTCACCCTACCACATCATCACCTGTGCCACCTCATCACCAAAAAACAAAGTTGTCCAAATACCATCAAGTTTATACTCATTGGAAGCAGAATTGGACAAGGAGCAAGAATATGCTATCAAATAACTGATGTGAGGGGTCAATAAGATCCTCATGGGAAAGAAGTGTCCCATAATGTTGCAAATCTCTCATACTCAAATCTGGAACTGAAACCTCATCCTGTAATAACTCGGAAATCACTGAAACAAGCTCTGAACTCAACTCATGTAAAAAACCATCCTCTAACTGACCAAAACAAGAATCAATATGCCTGGAAAACCTCTGAATGATGGTCTTGTGCTATCAGGAATAACCTCTGAATGTCAACCTGAAAGGATAGACTGGCCCTTTGGCCATCCAAATCTCAAGGGTGAGATTTTGGGGTCAACAAATGGCGACTTAAGGGGCGGGACCCCTTGCGGGTCTCAAGAACCTAGAACTCATCTCTGCAACTAAAACCATCCGATGCCAATGATGCTGAAAAATTGATGCCAAGGGAGTCAAACTGATAATCATAAAACCTACTGATTGATACCAGTAACTGGTCCATTGGGCCATGTAGTCAAGCCCAACGAACAATGAAACTCAAACCAAAATACCTCTGAAAATCACATGAAATGGAAAATCTGATATGAAAGTTGTTATACTCTGAAACTACTGCCACTCGCGAACCAGTGCATTGCTCTATGTGTTAGATGCGTTGATGTCGACACAAAAGAGGCAGTCACTTAGTCAGAGGCCAATAAGGTAAGCTCCTGCTAAGTGCGAATGTCACCCACCAATGATGACAATGGGGCCTAAGGCACGAACACACTCTATCATAATGAAAAATGATCTGGACTCGAATCATGACAAGAGTCACCTGATCAATGCCCAATGATACTCAGCCATGTCAGGTGCGAAACGATTGCCAATGAGGCTTGCAGCCATTAAGGTGTTCAACACTCCTGGGTTGCCTGTAGATAAGGTGTCGGTGTCGATACAAGGTAACCTACTGAAAAAGAAGCAATGATGACTCTCCTACCCCGATGCGAAGTGAACAAAGTGAATCAAAATGTGTGGTGGATTAAATAACTCAGACTCGGTATCATATCCCTATGCTGGATGAGGGGACTCTGTAAGATGGAAAAACTCAGTGAAGTAATGATGAAAAGACAGACACAATCACTTATGTCTTTCATCCTACCCCCCTAAACTCAATGCTCAGGTGATGAAAAAAGGATCCCTCATCCAGTCTGACACAAACATTTGGCATGAGGCCACTGACAAGTATAAAAAGGCATCTAAAAAGCACAAAATCTTTGGAAAAGCAGAAGGTCCTCCTAGAAGGAAACAAAGCACGGAAATGTACTAATCTAACACAACTCAAACAACATGCTGGCAAAGGGAAAGTGGACCAACGAATCTAGTCTAGACTAAAAATTGGAAGGCAGCAAGGAAATCTACTCTAGACAAAGAAAAGTGATCAAAATGGAAGAAAGCAAAACATCTAAACTAATTCCCGCAAGTACCCAAAAATGTTGAAGGACTTAAACCCTTCATTGGAAAAAGTGTTTAAGACGTTGCCCATTGACAGGCAGTTGCATGACATCACCATCCAAATCGGCAAGTTGAAAGGTGTTGCGCCCCACTGAAGCATGGACATTGAATGGACCCAACCATAAACTATCAAACTTACTGTGGTCTCTTGATTTCTCCCTTCTCTTGTCCCACAGTAAGACCAAATCACCAACATGGAACACTTTTCCTTTAGCTCTCTTATCAAAGGCTTTCTTTACCTATCTTTGAAGATCAATGAAATGTGTCAAAGCCTTTGATCTATCCTCCTCAAGCTGAACTAGATCATCAAATCGACCATGCAAGGCCTCCTCATTTGTAGTGAACTCTCTAATCAGTTTGTGGACTGGAATCATCAAGTTAACTGGTAGGATTACATCAACACCATAGACCAACTTGAAGGGTGCCTTACCAGTTGACTGCTTCTTTGTCACTCTGTCAACCCACAATGCATACTTGAGACTGCTATCCCAAGCTCTCTTGTTTTCTCCAACTGTTCTTCCAATTATCTTGATCAAGTTCTTGTTGGAGGATTCTGCCAGTCCATTACCCTGTGGGTAGTAGTCAGCTGAATGGGCGAGAGTGATACCAAACCTCGGGCAAAAATCCACCAACTCAACTGATTTGAATACACTGGCATTGTCAGTCATAAGCTTCCTCAGGACGTTGAATCGGGTGAGGATATTCTCCTCCATGAATCGAATAATAGCAGCAGAGGATGATGTCCTAAGCGGAATGGCTTCCACCCGTCTAGTGAAGTAATCAGTAGTTGCCAATATCCAAGAATGGCCAACACTAGAAACCTGTGGAATCTATCCAATAAAGTCCAACCCCCACTACTGGAAGGGGGCCTCTATCACAACTGGATCTAAGGGCAAGGCTGGCAGTCTTTGCTTGCCCTCAAACCTCTTACAAGGATCGCATGCACGGATGAAAGTATGAGTATCTCTGAATAGAGTCGGCCAATAGTATCCAACACGCATAATCTTATGGGTGGTGCTCCTACCAGATAAATGACCACCACATACCCTCGCATGCAACTCAGTCATGATCTGATGTGTCTCATGCGGTAAAACACATCTCAAAATCAGCCCATGAGGGCTCCTGCATCCAAAGCGACCCTACCAAAAACAATACTTAACAGCACGGAGCTCCATAGATCGCTTTTGCGTCTTACTGAAGTTAGAAGGACAAGAAAAATTTTGCAAGTAAACGATAATGTCACGATACCAATATGAAACCTACAAATCATCAGAAATAAAATTTACATGATCAATTACCTCAGGTTCCAAGTCCTTCTCAATCATCAACGCAGCTAATCCTTGACCTTTAATAGTTTTAGCAATTCTTACCTCCAGGTCATACTCTTGTATTTTGGTCACCCACAACGCTCTGATTCCTAAACACTCCTTTTGAGCCAATATATTTTTGACTTCAGGAAAAGAGACGTATGCTACAATGTTCCAAAAATAAGGCCTCAAATGGGCCAACCCTTTGACCATAGCATAGACCTGTTTCTCCATGGGCTTGTATTTGAACTCAAATCCCTGCAAGGACTGTGCATCTATGCAATCGGTTGCTCATGCCCATCTATGTTTTTCTACAATAAAACACAAGCAATAGTTTGATCAGATGCAAAAGAAAATATCTGAAAATCACGTGCATAATCAGGACTAGCTAAAGTAGGAGAGTGAGAAAGAGCCTCTTTGATGCTCTTGAAAGCTTGCTTCCCTTCCTCTCTCCAAACCATGTCATGCCCCTTCCTCAGCATATCTGTGATGGGCTTTACAATCTCTGCAAAGTTGGGGGTAAATTTGCACACGAAGTTCACTCGTCCAAGAAAAGATTGAATATCCTTTATAGTACTAGGCAAAGGAACTTCTTGTATGCCACTGACCCTTTCAGGATCGATTCGCACTCCCTCTTTTGAAACAATGTGGCCCAACAGTTTGGCCTCAAACATAACCATGAAGGACTTCTTGGGGTTGAGTGAAATGCCCAACTTCCTACATCTGTCAAAAGTAGCACACAAATGAGAGATATGATCAGACCTCTTTTTAGAATACACAGTTATATCGTCCTAATAAACAACTATGAATCTAAATAAAAAATCTTTAAATGCATGATCCATAGCTCGTTGGAATGTTGCACTAGCGTTTATCAGGCCAAAAGGCATCCTGATGTAAGAGTAAGTGCCCCAAGGATTGACAAACGAGGTTTTGTGGCGATCCTTCATGGCCACTGCAACCTGGCTATAACCTGAAAATCCATCAAGCGTGGACATCATCTCTCTGCCTGTAATTGTTTGCAGTATGTGGTCCATGCAGGGCAAAGGATAGTTGTCTTTTAAGCATGCCCTATTAAGGTTCCTGAAATCAATGAATACTCTAATCTCCCCGTTCTTCTTCCTCACTGCTACAATGTTTGACACCCATTCAGAATACCTGATCTGCTCAATGATTTTTGCTTCATATAGCTTTTGCAGTCCTTCTGAATGGTTGGGGCGACTTTGGGGTTTATGAATCTAAGTCTATGTCTGAATGGTTTGGCATCTGCTCGGAGAGGGATCTCATGGTTAAGGACGTTCTGGTCAAAAGTTTTCAACTTGTCATACGACCAAGCGAATACATCCTTGTACTCATGGACCAAATTGATGATCTCTTTTCGTTCTTTCTCTATGCATGCTATACCTATCTTGATGTAGCGAGGAGACTCCTCAAAACCCACATTTATGTCATCAACCTACAAGAAAACATCAGTTGTATCAGTTTTCTTTATTTTATTCAAAAATCTATCTGATCTATCAAAAATATTCTCAAGAGGAACTAAACCAGCAGGTATATGATTAGATCTCAACTGAATCCACGGAATCTCCTTCCCATCCTGCACCTCATCAATCAAACAATCAGAAAAGTCTTTCTCACAATGCATAAAATTTAAAATTTGCTCTTCATCATCAAAGACTTGCATAGCAGTACTGTTATCAGGAACATGCGAGTGAAAAGATAACTCAACTAGATGTCGGATGTAGGGATTAGCGAGAGTGGGGTCAAACAAAGTGGTTGACCTAGCAAGGGAATCAACCTCCCTATTTATCTCTCTACCAATATGAGAAATATTAAATGCATCAAATAACTCAATCTCATCCCATACCACATTCTTGTACCTTCTCATGCGCGGATGTTTCGCTTCGCATTCCTTGCGTACCTGTTTCACAATTAGCTTGGAATCTCCCTCAACTCTAAGGGATTTCACCCCCATTCTCCTTGCTTTCTTCAAAGTTCAAACCTAGCAAAAGAGCCTCATATTCGACCATGTTGTTAGTGCATGGAAACTCTAAGGGATAAGAGAATGGATAAATCATACCGTTAAGTGCGGTGAAAAATATACTTGCGTCGGCCGCAATGTAAGAACTAGAACCATCAAACTGAATGAGCCATACCTGATTGGGCTCGTACTCTGGGAGAGCAAGAATAGGGGGATCTACATCATCCGTAAGCATGTAATTACCTAGATCCCCCTCCTCAGCCTTGGGTTCCTTGATGTCAGGATACATAAGGTCATTGTCTCCTATCTTTGGGTCCTCCACATTGTGCAACATCTTATGTTCTCTGAAGACACGGATCTTTATGTTGTCCTTCACCGGGATGTCAGCATAAGTCAAATCCATTTGCAGGGTTCCCCCCACATCTGCTCACCATTTACGACACAAAAGCATCCCCCACTGAGTAGGGCAATCAATGATCACCACATCCATAACCATGTGCCTCTGTGGACATGCAAGCAAGCAAAATTGTAAGTATTTGATAATACCAAGGCATTCAACTTCTCTAGCATCCATAGCTTTAACATTTCTATAAGGCCTAGTAATCTGCAAGCCTAACCAATTCATTACTTCTAATGTCATAATGTTAGTTGAAGCACCAGAATCAAGCATGCAATCCCTCAAAATTAAACCATTAATCTGTAATGACATGAAAAAAGGCATGTGGTTTTTCTCTCGCCTGCTTGTCCCTAGGAAGATTTCAGGAATCTCATCATTGAGATTCACTTCATCTACGGGACAACCCATAAATTTCGAAACGGATTGTTGATAAGAAGGGTTCTTTGCCAACTCTTTGAGGGGGATAGGGATCTTTACCTTGGCTAATTTGGAGCAGATTTACCTTGGGCAACTTGTTGATTTGTGGTTGTACCGCTACTGGAAACATTCTTTGCTAGTTGCCCACTTTTGTTTTGGTCAAAGAAAGAGGGGACATTTCGCTTGGGACCCTGTGAAGTTGGTAAGAGAGCATTTTTGGCTTGATTGTTGGTTTGATGAGGAAGGCTCCCTGGAAGTCTGGGGATATTTGGCTTTGTTCCTTCTGACGTACTGTCTTTTGCGCTCTTCTAACCTAGCCATGCGCACCTCCTTAGCTCTTTGGATTTCCTCTCTCCTGGCAGGCCATGCAGTAGGTGAATCTAAAGTGGACCTGGCCTCCTGGTTAAGGGAAGAATCGATCTGAAAGACACCTCTGTTGTGAGACTGGATTTTTTATGAGGATGCATAGGGGTGCTCTCGAGAGTCCTCCAACTCCTCATGGAGCTCTCTCATCATGTTGACCATGTGGTCCTCATTACTATCTAACCCTAGGAAGACATGCGCATATTGGGCAAAAAGATGGCAAGTATCCTCAGGGTGAGGCGTCTCACAAGCTCTACAGTAAGGGCTTGAGAAAAGTGAGTTTTTCCCTACAAAGTTCGCTCCTGGAGCTGGATTGGGAATTTTAGGGTTTTCAAAATTCCTATGGACCTGAAAGTTTCTCCTCTGCTAATTGAAAGTCCTTTGGGATGAAGCAGGTGGATGGGAGGGTTTATCTTGGACACTAAGCTTTTGGACAAGGTCTTGTAGCACGCTCACAACTTGGGGATTGTTGAATAAGTCATCCTCCTCTTTCTTGGGTTCTTTCTTGAGTTCTAGAGGAGGTTGGGCAAGAGGTGGGGAAGGGGTCTGAGATGCTTTTCGGCCTTGTGGATCTAGCAGCTCTTGCAATGAAACATTGGCTTGATTTGCAGTGATGAAATGCTTCTCCATCTTGAGGGCTTCTTTGAAAGTACTTTCCAGATCATGTGGTTCCTTCTGTTTCAAGAAAACACCAAATAATCCATCAAACTGTTCAATATAAAAGATTAAAGCACTAGCAGGATTAGGTCTAACAGTATGTGGAATCTTATAATATGCTTTCATAAAACATGAATTAAATTATTCCATGGATTCGTTTTCATCTTTCTTAATCAAGGAAAAAGATTTAAGGAGAAAAGCATTGTCCTGTTTGTGAGACCATTTGTCCATGAATCTGTCATGAAAAGTAGTCCAACCATCAATATTGTTCGTTGCAAGAGCTTTGTACCAATCTCTTGCATCCAAAGTCAATGACTATGCAAAAATCCTCATGACCACATCTTCTTCAGTCGTGCCTATGTTTTCCAAATACTCCAAGACAACTTTGTTGTGGGATACTACAGTGATGGCGTTATTCCCAGCGAACTTAGGCATGTATTTGCCATAATTCCCAGCAGGCAAAGCATTCAAAGGATTTGCTACATTGGCCAAATTCAAGGGCGTATACAGGTTGAGCATGAAGGCAACCCTAGGTTGGTTTACTCCTGCCATCGGGAAAACTGGTAAAAGCAAAGGGTTCACTTGTGCAACAGGGGTAAGAGGAATTAGGGTTTGTGTAGATGATGAAGATGAGGAAAGATGTGAATCTACAACAAGGATCTGTGGGGTTGGGTTTAAACGGGTTGATCTACGTAAGGTCCTCAACAAAATCGCTTTAGATCTACGTGGAGTCGCCAAGTGAACTAAATTCACCAAAATGTTGTCTACCAGGGCTTAGAACTTCTTCCCCAGCAACGGCGCCAATTTGTTAAGGCTAAATCTGACACCCTAGGCTTTAGGTCAGTGGTAGATTGAGGGAATCAAACTAAGCTTAATTTAGGGGTGGATCCTACAATCACAATTGATGTCACCCCTCTCGTTTTGGGCTGGTGTGTGCCAACCACAGGGAGGCTACCCTAGGGCGGGCTGTTTGATGGATGAGATTTGACCTGCAAAACACGAATCAAACCAACACAAGATGGTTTTGGGAAGAGGGTTAGATAAACTAGCACTTTGACCATCCAAATCTCAAGGGTGGGATTTTGGGGTCAACAATGAAGAACTATCTTCTCTTGAGTAGAGGAATTTCTTGAAGACTTTTCTTTTATTTCTTTTTTGATATTTCTTTTCTTTCTTGGGAACTTCTTCTTCATCACTTTCTGAATTCTTAGCATAAGAACATTTAGCAGCAAAATGACCAATTTTACCACAATTAAAGCACTTTAAGGGAAGCTTACCATTGTATTTGCCGGTTCCTTTCTTTAACCTCTTCACAAAGTTGGCTATTTCTTCGTCTTAATCTAAATTATCGCTGCAACAAGAGCTTGGCTTTGACTCTTGATTATTCTATCTTGTATTCTTGGATGCCTTGAAAGTTGCTTCCTTCTTGGATGGATTATCTTGTTCTGTTCTCATTCCATAAGTTGTAAGTATCCCATGTAGCTCGTCCATGCTCAACGTAGCAAGATCTGTTCTTTCTTCTAGGGCTGAAATATTAGGATCAAATCTCATTGGAAGAAACCTTAGTGTCTTTTGAACAATTACCGGTTCTTTAATTTCTTCTCCTAATCCTTTAATAGCATTCACTATTTCATCAACTCGTAGAAAATAAGCTACAATATCTTCATCTTCCTTCATTTTCAGTTGTTCAAATTTACCTCTATAAGTTTGAAGCTTGGCCCCTTTGACTTTAACATCTCCTTCGTAAACATTTTGAAGTTTGTCCCAAATGTCCATTGCAGAGTCGTGATGCATAACCTTGACATATATTAAACTGGCCAGGCCACTCAGAATAGCATTTGTAGCCTTTGAATTGTTTTCACTAAGTTTCTTTCCATCTTTATCTGTTGGGGGAGTGGAAGATGCCTTATATCTGTTTACTACTGCTTGCCAGACATCAAATCCTTGTGCTTGCAAAAACGTTTTCATCCTTCTTCTCCAGAAGGCATAGTTTTGACCATCAAACACTAGCATTCCACTCTTGGTGCACTCCAAGATCTACCTTCTAGTGATTACATTGTTCCTAAAGAACCTCGCTCTGGTACCAATTGTTGGAATACTGAGAGGGGAGGTGAATCAGTGTTCTACAATTATTACCATTTCAATCACAACATGTAATCATTAAATTTATCACTTGCGATTCCATTCAATATATGTTGCATTCAAGATATCATAAACATATAACCACAGATACACAGTACACAATAATTTTATGTGGAAACCCAAATGGGAGAAAACCACGGAATGCTTTTTAATGTATCAGAATATTACATCCACCGGAAACACCAACTTCCAAAAATTTTCAGCACCAACCTCCCTGATTTATAGGCTCCAACCTAAAGGAAGCTACATCTCCATAGATTCTTCAACTTCAACTGGAAGGAGGCCCCAACCTCCTAGTTTATAAGCTTCAATCTGAAGGAAGCTACAACTCTCGTTCCTTGCCCCTTCCTTCCTCCCTTGAATATAAATAAGAGAATCAACCTATCATTTTTGTTGTCACTGATATTGATATATCATCATCATCAAAGTTGATACAACCACATAAAATTTATGCCAAGATCTCCAAGAATATCCTCCAAATCATGTGCTCAAAATCACCATGATATGCATCAAACCATGTGCCAAGATATGCCTCAAGTATGTGCCAAGACCTCCAAAATATCTCTCATATGCCAAAACATCCAAGACATGTCTCAAACATGTGCCATAACCTCCAAGATATGTCTCAAAGCATATAGCAAAACCTCCAAGATACAAGACTAAAAATATATAGAATAACATACCTTTCAACATGTGAACAACCTGGTGCATGAGATATCAAATATTCAAACTTTCCTCAACTTCAACATCAAGAAGAATACCTTCCTCAAAAATTTCCTCAACCTCGCAGGACTGGACCGAGCAACAGGCGGGGCCTCGCGTGACGACACCAGGACAACCAGTGGGGTCCTCATGGGACACCCTATTCTTGACCTGCGGGGGTTAGCTCAAATAGGGTTTCCCAGAAACCCTTCGCACATCTACAACTACGAGAACTCCCTCCTTCGCACTGCTCCGCTACTTCACTTGCGATGAGAGATCATACTTGCTTGATTGAAAATGAGAGACTCTTTCATGGATATTTATACTTTTTCAAGTACCTCATTTACTTGACTTTAGGGTCGACCTATAACTTTTTGTTGCAACTGTTTTTCTCCTTTTGGGGTTGACTTGTAACTTCTTGTCATTAGATCTGGGGCTTCTTCACTTGCTTTCGGGGCTTCATCTTTAAGAGATCATATCTCCTTAACCATGAGGAATCACGTGGCGTGCCACCTACCGTTAGAAACGGTTTGATGGGGACTCCCAATCTATGAGGGTTTTGCATGCAATTACGATGTCCTTCATACTTTTTTTCTTCAATCAACTTCGGGCTTCATGACCACACCTCTAGGGCTTTCTAACCATATTCTCAGGGTTTCTTTGACCATACATTGTAACTTCTTTGCTTAACCACTAGGGCTTCTTATAGGCTTCTTCAAAGCATCTTCCCATGAGGGTCATGCTTAGAGCTATGCCATAAGGGTCTCCATCACTTCTAAGGGCTTCTGGACTTCCTCTAGGGTTGACATCAATGACAACCAATTTTCCAACAATCTAAGGGATAGTGGAAGATTACATACAAACACCATCAACAAGATTCAATGGAAACACACAATAATAATAGATAAATCTCCTCTCAAGATCTTTTCACCGGGCCTAACAAACACAGGTACTCCCAGGGGTTCTTCAATCACATAATTTGCCTATTTAAGGAGGATAAGCAAATTTAAATCCTATTTTGTACACTAGCGGTAACTTAACAAGTATGCAACATAAAACCTACAAAAAGCACAGTGATCTTGGAAGCATTCTACTACAGTGCAAGATTAAAAGTGAGAGTGACCGAGGTCATTATAAGAGAATTCAGAATAAAATCAACGAAGCAAGAAACACAACTCCAGAATGGAGTGTAACAAAGAATGTTATAAAGGACTTGGAGGGGAAGGCACTAACTTAATATTGAGAAAATAGATACAGTTATCTGCAACTTCACCAGCCAACGGACATTGGGTTGAAGTAAATAAAACAAAGTTGCACTTCAGCTAAACACTAGTGGAAGAAGAGGTGGAAAAATACAAAGGACCCACAGATATGAAATGAAATAAATTTTATCATGATCATTCATTCCCAGAAGAACCACATAAGATTTATGGGATGTCATAAAAAACAGAGTACATAAGATTTATATTGCTATATAAGATATGCATTATGCAAGTCTAAAACATATATCTCTCAATTTATCAATAAATTAGTAAACTGTTTCTTCTCTGCCTATGTTAGAAAGAATATTTTCTCTATATTCCAATAGTAAAACTCCTAGAGAAAGCTCCCAATATGCTTGGCTGGAAAACTCAACAATGTATTCATCTTCCTGGGCCACAGTTGATGCATTGAATACTTAAGCCCGATTTGGTCATATCACAATTTAACGTGGTTGAGAAAATTGCCAAGTTTGACCCATGCTCATGAGTCAAGCTCAGCTTCTTGCCCAAACTGAGCCAGACCTGGATTTGACTCACTGCTGGTGAGTCAAACACATGTGGGAAGTTAACCTCATGGGCAGAAAGTTAAACTTGCAAACAGGGTTGGAATTTGAAATCCAACCCACCCATCAAATTTGACAGTTTAAACCAATTTATCAGATGTATTGTGCATTTCAACGAAGTTTTGTGATGGGTATTGAAGAGCTGTGACCGTATTTGATGGCTAAATTGCCCCGTAACGGGCAATTTACCCGTCAAATTCCATCCTTGTTCGCAAGTAATCACAGGTCAGAGTCATTGCTGACGAGTCAAACTTGTGGGCAGCGAGACAAACTCATAGGTCAAACTCTGACCTATGAGTGACTCACAAGTTTTTCATGGCTTGGCATGTTTAACTCGTGGGCCCAACTGAATAACTTGTTGGTAGCATCAGGGGTTCCACCTGTAGCTCAACTGGTAATCCAGCCTTCTCTGGTCAATAGAACTCCGGGAGGTCATGGGTTCAAGTCCACCCAACACCTCCACAGTCAACTCTCATTTCTGTTGTCACCAGTGGCTTGGTACACTGTACAACGTCACGGTGAAGGATCCCAAGTTGGGTGAGAAGTACAGAAGTAATGGGCCCCCCATGTGACAGCCAGTGGGTTATCTATGACTACCCAGGGGTCTACACCAAAGCAATTGTGGAGATTGAATCTCCTGAAGGCAAAAAACATCATTTCTGCTCTGTTTTACCTGCTTCTTTCCAAAATTTTCCCAAGTTCCAAGTCTGAGTCAAACTCTTACACGTGGGCCCAACTGAATAATTTGTCAGCAACATCATTTGTGCTCTGTTTTACCTGCTTCTTTCCAAAATTTCCCAAGCTTTTCCTAGTCCAAGTCAAACTCTTACACTCTGACCCAGCCAAGTCATTTTCTATTCCAACTTTTTCAACATTTCAATTTAATGACACATTAGTTTTATCTTTGATCACTTGTTAATGGTGTAGTCTAAACATTCTACGTTTTTACTTTTGCCAGCCACTATCACTGGAATCCGGCAAATCAATTATTTGCGAAATCATAATTTTACATTGTTTAAATCACATTTTTGAGTGCATAAATCGATTCAGCACCCTCAGAAGGCTCCAGGGCACCGTGAACATGTAATATCAACCACTGAAATCTGCAATTCCATCCATCTTTCTAAATTTCTGGCCAGATTTTGCACAAAACTCATCAATTATTTGCGAAATCATAATTTTACATTGTTTAAATCACATTTTTGAGTGCATAAATCGATTCAGCACCCTCAGAAGCCTCCAGGGTACCGTGAACATGTAATATCAACCACTGAAATCTGCAATTCCATCCATCTTTCTAAATTTCTGGCCAGATTTTGCACAAAACTCGTCAATTATTTGTGAAATCATAATTTTACATTGTTTAAATCACATTTTTGAATGCATAAATCGATTCAGCACCCTCAAAAGCCTCCARGGCACCGTGAACATGTAATATCAACCACTGAAATCTGCAATTCCATCCATCTTTCTAAATTTCTGGCCAGATTTTGCACAAAACTCATCGGAAAAAAGTGACCAAGAAAAGGTAAAAAAAATAGAACATTTAGACTATGTCCTTGTTAATCAAATAGGAGACATTTGTGCTCTCTTATTTCCAGTTGTTTTTAATCTTTCTATTTCAATTACCAGGTTATGTGAACTCGTACCTCTCCTACATATAAAGGATTATGACACCCAATGTACCCTGCATGGCAAATATGTTTCTGTAGTAAACAGACTTCTTTACAGAGAGCTACAGAGGACCTGGTCGAGTTTTGTCTATGGAAAAAGCATGCAAGCTAAATCTACGGGGCAATAAATCCATCCAACTGAGTCTAGATTACAGAACTTAACTCCAACGAAGAGTATTCACCAAATAATAAGCCAGGGATTATATCTGGCAGATTGATAAAATATCATAATTGGAATTTGAGTTAGGTTTTTGAATGTTCCAAGGCTGGTCCCCACTTCGAATATGGAAGTGGGTGCATAAACAACACACCAAAAGGCATATTCAGTGGGAACAACCAATGACAGACTAGGTGTAAAGGATACATTTGGTTTATCTGAACATTCAGATTCGCTCAATATCAACGACCAAGTAGCAGGTAGTGTACAGACGAATACCATTAACAAGAATAGCAACAACAAAAAATTACAACTGCATAGAATACAACATACTTGGAGAATGATGGAGTTGAACGGTCTGCAAAAGAGTAATGTCACACAGCTTGATCGTCGTCTCCGCATCTGCTCAGGGGTCCCGACCTTTTGCCTAAATAGTGCATTGAAACATTTTCCCAAATAAAGCTTCCAACTTTTGTACATTACAAGGATCCTAAAAGATTATATCATCGAATTGTAATTGTAAGTTCAAGTTCATTTTGTTGTTAATGTTGGTGGAATATTATTAATGTTGTGATTACTTGGTTACTTCCATGCTATAGAGAGTGAATTTATTGGGTTACTTCCATGCTGAAATAGAATCTCTTTAAATGGGGTGTATTAATAGATATGGAGAGATTTATTAATAATGCTATGCATAAATATGAACAAACATTCATTAAATATTTTTTTTTATGTTTTAAAAATAAATTAAAAAAATTCAAATATTGAAAATTTAAAAATATATATAATAAAACAATTTGTATTGACTTTAACTTAAATTCAATATTCTAACATTGTAGTTTTTTAAAACAATTTTAAATGAAGGTATATAAGTTTTTAATATTGAAAAGATTCCTTGATAGAAATGCATGTATTTTTAAGGCTCTTCCATGTTATGTTATTTGGTGAATTTGGCTACAAGAAATAGGATGATCTTTGAAGGATTGGAGGCAAATCTAGGAAAACTCCTTCATTGGATTATAATATCCTTTGGTGAAGGAAGGAAGCCCCTAAAACAATCACGTCCAAGGATCCCTCAAGCCCCTAATATAAATCAATCTATATCTTGGGGCTTTTTTGATGGAGCACGTCAAGATTCTCCAAGTGAGTGTGGAGTGGGAGCCATTTTCTTTCTCAAAAGTTCACATCATTTTTCTTTGAAGTATGGGGTTGAGCCCGACACCAATAATAGAGCATAAGTTTATGCACTCTGGATCTTGCTCAAAGTTGTGTTTGAACAAAAGGTGAAAAGGATCCAGATTATGGGTGATTCTAGATTTGTACTAGATTGGACAAATGGTAAAAGCAACATCACTAATCTTCTATTAGGGGCTATCATGGATAGAATTTAATTGTTGAAAGGATATTTTGATGAAATTTATTTTATCCATGTTTATAGGGAGTTCAATCACAAGGAATATACTCTTTCAAAAGAAACATTGATAGTTCAAGAAGGTGTGTCGATCAAACAAGAAGTCATGGATAATACCCCTCAGACAGTTGTGCAGGAAGTTTTGTTTGATTGGTAGTTTGTCATCTTTTTTGTTGTGAACTTGTATAAGAACTAAGGAAAGTTTAGTTTATGTTTTTAGATTGTTTTAGATTTTATGATGAAAATGTTTTTGTTAGTTCATAAGGATTGTATAAGGATGTAATGTTAAGGCAAGGCTACAAGAAGCAGTAGGTCACTACAGTATGGGGTGTTTTGGTATAAGGGCTTGGAGACTAGTACATGTGTATTTGATTTCTTATTTGAAATATCAATACAAATATTTTTTCTCGGAAAAAATTAAAATTAAAATTGACAAGGATCATGTAACTTAAACTATGATGAGATTTCCTTTTGAAAATGTTATAAAATTAAAATTTACCTTGTTATTAGCACCAAAGTCACCAAGTACATTTCTTTCACTACTTAATTAAGAAATCTTAGAATGCACCTTAGTTTGTTGTTAGCTTTGACCTTTGCTCTAGATCCAATATTCCAACAACCTAGCTCTCATTAACAAATTTAAATGAAGGAATATAATTAATTTTTATAGTTGTAATTAAAAAAGTGAGCATGACTAAAAACGATTCAATGATTTGAATATGGGAAGAACATGTGACTTCACTTCTTTGTCTTTTGTCATTTAGATCATCTAATCATATAGATGAGCAATATCATATCATTTCATACTAGTGTTATAATTAACAATGACAAGGCTCATCTAACTTAACTTATGGTGAGATTTACTAAATGTTTTAAAACTAGAATACACTTTGATGTTAGCGCCAAAGTCATCAAGTGCATTTCTAAGCCTAAAAAGTACCTTAGTTTAGAGTGGGGGATTATTGTCTACACCAAAGCCATAAGTCCATTTTTTTCCACTACTTCATTAAAAAAGCATGAACTAAAATGAAAGTTTAAATAGACATTGCCTAATGAACCAAATTTGAAAATATGTTCAAAATTAACTTTGTTTTTATACATAGAGAAATAAATAGACCTTCAGTGATCCTGATTGTTGTGGACTTTACTTTAATTAAACCTTTTTAGGATAATCTTTGGATTTTCTCTTGAAGAGTACATTTTTATCAAATGTGATTTTAATATATTTGATATATCGATTAGACTAAAGTGAATGGATTTTTTTTGTTTTTGTTTTCTAGTATGTTTGTGATCTGCAGAACTAGAATGTGGCTGAGAAACCGCGACCCAAGGGCATATAAGCCATCAAAATCACTCAAGGATTGCACCCAGCCTGGGCCACACCAACCCTTATCATAGATTGATTTTTTGGTGTCTTCTCCCAATAGTTGTGGGTTTCAAACCTAGGTCGCCATGCAGAACGAGGACCATCAAAATCGATCGCTCTATCAGGATTTGACCAATGTGAATGGAGTTATAAAAGTCTTTAAACTCTATGGTTGTAAATTTGCTGTGTATGCTTTTTCATTTAACTCACTTAACTATATTTTCCCTTTTTCTAGTCTTGATGGTTAGCTCAATCTGTTGGTGCCACTATTGCTAGGACATTGTCAATAATCCAACATGTTATGCAAGTTCCCAACTCAATTCCCATGGGGTCGAGTGCACTAAGTTTATGCCACTCACATTACACTAGGCATCATCCTCGAAATGAGGGGAAGTGCCCAGGAGTTTCTTGGGGAATTATTTCCAAGGAAAAAAAAAATTCTAATAAAATGCATATTTTGAGTTCCTTCCCTCTACCTAAAGTAAAACGAGAAAGTTTTGGTCCTGTATCATGGGCATAGCCACCCCTATGATGAATTGATTCTTTCACTCTACAACCCCATTATGTTGTGGGTTGTATGGAACTATCAACTCCCTCTTGATTCCTGCCTCCTTGCAAAAACCCTCTAACTCCTTGGAGGTATACTCTCCTCCATTGTCCAATCTCAAGACCTTAATATTCTTCCTTGTTTGGTTTTCAACTAGGGATTTGAACTCATGAAACATGTTAAAGACCTCATCCTTGGTATTTAAGAAGTAGATCCAAGTCTTGTGAGAGAAATAATCAATAAAGGAAACATAATGTGTGCTTCATGTCATTGACGCTACTAACATTGGTTCACAAACATATGAATGTACTAGGTCTAGAATCCCCTTAGACCTATGCTTACTACTTGGGAAAGCATCCTTGGCATGCTTGCCAAGCATGCACATCATGCTACTCAATATTGAATTCTAGAAGACCTATGACTATCTCTCTTAGAAAAGGCAATGCCTTGTGATGTAGATGCCCCATCATCTTGTGCCACAACCGGCACAAGTTGTCACTATTATGTACTAAGGATCAGACAAGTTCACCCTGCACCTTGTACAATTTACCTTCTCTAACCCCTATTACCTAAGTTGTATCTTGGATAGATTCCTTCAGTTTGATGAGGACTTGTTGGTTCTCAAACTCCACTGCAAATCCCTTATCTTCCATAATCGAAACTAAAAGCAAATTCTTCATGAGACCTGGTACATATAAGACATCTTCAAAATCTAAAGAATTACCTGACTTGAGATGGAAGGGAATAGTACCAACTTCTGCTATCGGGTACTTGTCATCATCGCCAAAGTCAACTTGTACTCATGAGTCATGCTTCTTCAGACTAGAAAACAACCACTAGGTTGATGTCACATGCCAATATGACCCATTGTCCACATACCACACATTCCTTGGAATTGTGTTTGTCATAAGGAAAGATACCAATGAGAAATCCTTCTCAAAATTGGTAGCAAACTCGTTTATCTAATTTTCTACAGAGGTCACTACATGCTTCTGTTGTTGCTTCCCTTTACCCGTCTTCTTCTTTGGACACTTTGATGCATAATGATCGTTCTTATGACAATTAAAACACTTGATTTTACTCAAGTCCTTCTTTCCTGGTTGTGAGGCTGACTCCTCACTCTTTCCCTTACCCTTGTTGGGTCCTTTACCTTTTCCCTTATTTGACTGACCAAGTAGAGTTGGGTTCTCATTACCATCATTCTTATTGGCCTTTGACTCCATCAAAATCTCCTCCTAGATACATCCATCCCAAAGCCTCTCAAAGTTACGAAGGTTTTCCTGAGTGAAAATACCTTTGACAAATGGTTCTCGTGAAGCTAGGAATCCATTTTCCACGTTTAGTAACTCTACATCTTCAAACTTTTCCCCAACCGCTGCAAGTTGATCACAAATTTGTGTGATATTCATAAGGTAATTGGTGATCGTGTATGATCTGGTCATCACTATGGATCTAAGTTTGTTCCGCAATATCATCTTCATGTTTATGTTCTAACTATGGTAGAGACTAAACAAGGCATCAAACATCTCCTTCAATGTCTTCTTCTCATACACACAATCGGATGATCCTTTATGGAATGCAAGATCAACTTCTTGGCCTTCACTTCCCTTTTATTGTGAGCTATCAATTGCTTTAGATCTGTAGGCAGAGTAGGAACGTCCTTGACAATATCTCAAAGATCATTCTCTTCTAATAAGAGTGTAGCCCTCACCTTCCATGATAAGAAATTCAAGGCACCATCTAATTTGTTTGTCCTTATACCTAAGGCTAGATGATACCATCTCTAAGATATACTACACAAACTCCCAAATATGAAAATGAAACTTTGAAACTCTCTCACTATTGGTCTGTCTTCCCTGCAGTTGATATATTGAAGGAAATCCTAGAGGATCTCGATTAGAGAAATTAGCTCTGATACCATGTGAAAATTCAAGCCCTAGGTGACCAAAGGCCTTATGATCTCAATTAAACAAGTAATTATTGAATTTAATTAATACTAAAATTAAATTTTATACCATATCATTAATCACACAATAGATGAAAATTAAATAGCGAAGCAAACAAATCAATTTCACACATACACGAGTAATTACTCCTTCAAAACTATTTTTTTCATTCATTCGAAAAACTTACAAGGAAACCTCCACAAGATTCTTAAAAGCAACAACTACATGGTTATCAAAATCACCTTGAACTGAGCTTGTATAGCCTAACTAAGAGGTACAACCTACTAGAAAAAAATAGAAAAAATAGAAAATTGTTGTACGTCCTACATGACAACATGTAAGGCCTGTCTATACCACTGTACAGACTTGTGCATACAGTTGTACGAGTTCATATGGTGTTGTCCATATGATTGTACAAACTTTCATAGAACTGTATAGATTGATATCTCGAATTGTGTGTTCCATAGAAACGCATCTTCCCTAGTAACCTACTCTCTCTCTCTCTCTCTCTCTCTCTCTCTCAATTTGCTCAATTACTCATGTGTTTGTGAACTCTCTATCTTGACATGTCTTTATAATTTTAGCTAAGACCAAAACCCTTATCTATTTTTGAGATTAATCCTAGTCAAAGTCATGCATGCATGAAATATAGTTTTTAGACTCAATTGTTGAAAATAAGACTTTCACTTTTTAACTAATGTCAATTACAAAATAGAATTTACTTTTCGAAAATAGAAATACTTTTCAAAAATATCTCAAACTACTTATCGCATGTTCACATAGAATGTATGCGGAAGTTATTGTCTGAGCTCTTATTCTCAACATCTATGACCTCAACCTCGATTTGCCTGCTAGGTTTTTCAGCTCTAAGTTGTATAAAATTGTTGAGAATGTCCAAACTTTGCATAACACATTGAATAGGAAGAATAAACATGTCATCAAACAGACTGACATTCCTAAACAACTGGATCCCCAAAGTAATTATTAAATGAATTACTTTGACGCTCTTCACAACCACATTCCCACCCCATCTCCCAATACATTCTTCAATGAAATTACCACTCCATACATTTGTTAAGCTCATGGAATGTTCTATCTCCTCCCAAACCTAAACAATATATGAACATGAAATAAGTAAACGTAGAATTGATTCATCATTTACTTTACACAAAGAGCATCGACTAGGCCCACTTTTGTTCCCTTTTTGCAAATTATCCCATGTAAGCAGTGTGTTATTAAGAGCCAACATGTTAGGGTCTTAACCTCTCTAACCCCTTGAGTAGTTAGATTACTATGTATTGTTATGTATGGAGGTTATCACTAGTAAGTAAGGCCCATGTAGTAGTGTGAACACAATTATTGTAAGAAGTCTTACTGGAAGGCTCCGCCTAGTAGAAAATTATTTCCCCCCTCAAAGAGGCAAGTGAACATTTCTTCCATATCAATAAAGGTATAATATTTTTGTTTATATTTTCTATTGTGTTTTCAATTCTATTTCTTTCATAAATAGATTTGAGTAATATCTGCAATTTCTGCTATGAATATTTCTAATTGTAACATCACACAACCACATATAAGTACAAGATTTTAGAGGGCCCTTATACTTCCAAATCTTTTTTCACCACCAAATCAACTCTTCATTAACAACACCTTCATATATTACCTTGTAACCAAGATTTGGAGAATAAGAACTCCTAATTGGATTCATTGACCAAATCAATTCATCATCTTCTTCTTTAATCCTTTCATGACTAGATATGAGAATTGAAATATACCCCTCCCATAACACAACATGATCATATTTAAGACCAGTCTCAATTGCTAACTTCCATTCCTACCTCCAAATAGTTGTGAGGTCAACATCAACCACCTTAGAAAGAGTAAATAATCCCTTCTCCATATGGGTGTTAATGAGATTCTCTAATAGCCTATAATTTTCACCATAGCCGACCCAAGGATTTTCTCCAAGCCTTATCATGTGACCATCCCTGACCTTTCATACCAACCAATTTCTGAATAAAGAAAAAATCTTTTATTGTTTCCTTCTAGGTGATTGAACCATATGGAAAGACTTGACTCAAGATCCTAACCAATCCTTAACTGAAGTAGGATTAATATACTAATGAATGAACACCTCACACCATAATCATTTGCTTGGAATTGACATCCAAACATTTTTTGCAAAAAGGGCTATTGCAAATCGATAAATGTTTTTTAATCCCCACCCTCCAATCTCCTATGGGGTTGTTATTCTTTTCTATTTAACTAAGGGTATGCCCCTCTTTTCCATATTCCTTGACCAAATAGATATGCAACTTATTCTCCTCAACTTATCCAAAATCCCTTTTTGAATAAAAGCTAATGTCATCCAATACATAGGGATAGTTTTGATTACAGATTTTACTAGTATGAGTCTACATGTGGCAACCGATGATTACACCATACAAAGAGTCTCTTCTCCACCTCAACAATTAGCTAACCATGATCCTTTCTCCCATAGTCATTTGCCTTTATGAAAAACCCTATATATTTTAAGATACCTTGGAGTTCAATCTATTGAAAAGGAAACAACTTTGTAAAGAATCTAATATCCTCGTCATTTACACTTGAGAATGAAATAATAGATTGCCAAATATTTACCTTCATTCTTATTGTTATACAATACAAATCAAGAGTCTCCTTAAGTTTAAGAGCATCCCTTCCAAGCCATTAGAAAATAGAAGAATATCATCTACAAACAATGAATGAGACAAGGACACTAATCTTCCTAGACTTATACCCTTCAGAGAGCCTACTCTTTTTTCTTCTATCAAAGCCCAACTTAAACCTTCAACAACTATAAGAAATATTAAGGGTGATAGTGGACATCCCTGCCTTGACCCTCTTCTAGGTTTGAAAAAACTTGAAGCAAATCCACTTATCAAGATGGAAAAAGAGATTCTAGAAACACAACACATAACCAAATTTACAATCTACACACAAAAGCCAAAATGTGTCAATATTATCCTCATATATTGCCAGGTAGCCCTATCATAATATTTTGATAGGTATATTTTTACCACCATAGCTGACATCTTCTTAGTTTTTATAGAGTGTAAGCCTTCATGTGGTTTCCTAATTGCCACATAATCTATCTACGTGATAAAAATCCAAATTGCTTATGAGAAATGGTCTTTGATAGCAATTCCTTCACCCTCAAAGTTATAATCTTTGCAATAATTTTATAGATGCAGTTACATAATGAAATATACCTAAATTCTTTAAAAGAGGTAGGATTGTCTATCTTTGGTATGTGCAATAAATGTCGCATTAAATATTATCAACATCCTTCCATTGGCTCCAGATTCATTTATAACCCTCATTAAATCTTCCTCAATCACCTCATAAAATCCTATAAATAATTTCATTGGCCACCCATCAAGACGAGGACTTTTTTCCTTTTTGAAACTATGAAGAACCTCTTCCAACTCATCTTTTGAAACATCTTCCAATAGTCTCCCATTATCCTCTTTGATTACACAACAAGGGAAGTATGATGTCATTTGAACAATCTTAGCTATAATAGCCCTACTATCGTTGTTTGTAATTATGGAAATAAACTATGTTAGGAGTTTTTGAAACATCCAACGTTTCAAGTGGACACTCCACCCATCACCAGAGATTGTTGAAGCAATACATATGAAAAGAGTGGTGTGGTAGGGGGATATATAAAGGTGAAGATGATATGACTATTAGGGAAAAGGATAGGCATGGCCGTTATAAATTAATCGTTGTGAAAAAGAGAGTTATTTTGTTATTATTAACAAGTGTTGCATGGCAACGTAGTCCCTGCCGGGTTGGAATGAGAGTAAATGTGTGGGTTACATGTTTCAGTACATGTGGTATCCATGCATAATTTAGTATTCCCGAATTAATTTTATTTGAAATTTATAAAAAATTATTAATGTCTGATACATCAACGAAGGTTCCTAGTATCTAAGTTTGATAGTACATGAAATATTTAATACATAACCCATGTAACCCAACAATTACAGAGTCGTGGGTTGGCGGAGTCGGGAGTTCACATTTTTCATTTTTCATTTCCAACCTGTTCCGTGATATACATTTTTCACCCAACACTTCCGTCATATACATTTTGCACCCAACAACTTTGTCATATACATGATACTGAGTAATTTATAGAATATTATAACAATATATAACATTATAACATTATACCAAGATTTATAGTAATTTATATAATGTATAATGTTATATAAAATTACTATAAATCTTGGTATAATGTTATAATGTTATATATTGTTATAATATTCTATAAATTACTCAGTCTCATGTATATGACGAAATTGTTGAGTGCAAAATGTATATGACGGAAGTGTTGGGTGCAAAATGTATACGACTGAACATGTTAGACATGAAAAATGAAAAATGTGAACCTATGATTCCGTAATTGTTGTGTGCAAAATGTATATGAAAATGTTGAGTGCAAAATATATATCACAAAACAAACTAGACGTGAAAAATGAAAAAAAAAATAAAAAATCACCTTTATTATCATAAACAAAATCAAAATTTTAAAATTCCAAATTTACATTTAGAAACGTTAAAAGTAATATAATATTGAATAAAATTTAAATATTTGTTTATACTATTCATTAAGTAAAAAATATTATAGCATTATATAAATTATTATAAATTTTGGTACAATGTTATAATATTCTATAAATTACTCATTCTCATGTATATGACGGAATTGTTGGGTGCAAAATGTATATCACAAAACATGATGAACATGAAAAATGAAACATTTGAACCCCTGCCTCCCCCAACCGCTACTTTGTAATTGTTGGGTGCAAAAAGTATATCACGGAACAAGCTGGACATGAAAAATAAAAAATAAAAAATAAAAATAAATTTCACCAATCAAAATTTCAAATTTACATTTAAAAACATTAAAAATAATATTGAATAAAATTTAAATAATTGTTTATACTATTCATTAAGTAAAAAGTGTTATAACATTATATAAATTATTATAAATCTTGGTACAATGTTATAATATTCTATAAATTACTCAGTTTCATGTTGGGTGCAAAATGTATATGATGGAAGTGTTGGATGCAAAATGTATATCACGGAACAAGTTGGACATGAAAAATGTGAACCCGCGACTCAACCAACCCGAGACTCCATAATTGTTGGGTGCAAAATGTAAAAATGAAAATTAAAAATAAATTTCAACTTTATTATCATAAACAAAATCAAAATTTCAAAATTCCAAATTTACATTTAAAAACGTTAAAAATAAAATTTAAATATTTGTTTATATTATTAATTAACTAAAAAATGTTATAGCATTATATAAATTACTATAAATCTTGATACAATGTTATAATATTCTATAAATTACAATGTTATAATATTATATAAATTATTCAGTTTCATGTATATGACGGAATTGTTGGGTGCAAAATGTATATCATGGAACACGATG
>ML789105.1:87137-128834 GCA_009831015.1 Picea engelmannii | reverse complement strand
ATGAAAAATGAAAATTTAAAATAAATTTCATCTTTATTATCATAAACAAAATCAAAATTTATATTTAAAAATGTTAAAAATAATATTGAATAAAATTTAAATATTTGTTTTTCCCCGGATGGAGTGTTAGTGCGAGACAAATGGCGCGAAGAGAGAGAGCGGTTAGGTCAACAAGGCAAGGAGCCATGTGATGAACTCGTGCCAACGACCGCCACCTCGACCCTGCATTAATTCGACTTCACGTCGCTGCAACACCATTAACTCTGGAGTACCCGACCCTCATTACGAACTTCTCTATGGCTTTTCCATCTGTAAATGTTTCTCTTCCTCGCTCGAGGACCGACTCCCACATCCCTCCGCTGCCCTGGCCTGGATTAACCTGGACTTTCATGGTGTTCACAGCCCTTGGCCCTCTCCAGGCTCTCTGCATTTTCCTGGAGCACTTAGCCATTATCTGCCTTCAAACGAAGAACATTATGCCGCGTCAAAGAGGAAGGCCGTGAAGAGGCTCTCCATGGCATCCTCCTCGGCCCCGAACCTCTATTTCTCCCCCTGGTTTTCCCTCCACGATCTCCTCGCCGCCTCTGCAGCCCGAGCTGGCACCTCTCGCCTCCTCCACCCCGCCTGCCTCCCGGTTTGAATGCGTAGTCATTACAGACAGCTCACCGGGCTCTTTTTCACGATTTCTTGCCATCCCACCGAACTCCAGAACCAACGAACCTTCCCTTGCACTGATAGCTTGCTCCTCACAGCCTCCCATGGGGGCGCCACCTCTTTTTCGAAGTGCCCAAAACAACGTGTACGCGTCTACTGACTCCATTCATGATTCGCAGCTGAAAGAAAGTTTGACCATTCTCTATGGTCTGGTCTTCGAATTCCGTCAGGGAATGGAGGACCTCCAATTCCGACTACATATTATGGATGGAAAGATCTCGACCCTCCTTCAGATTTTATCCACATTCCAGGATGCTTTCCCCCCCACTCCAGAAGGCGTGACTTCAGCAGAGGAACCCCATGCAGAGAGAGACGTCAGGAATGCTCAGCCGCAACGTTCAGCAGAGGTCGTTGTGGAGCAGGTCAAGCAAGAGGAGACAGAGGCTGCGACAACTACAAGCCAACATGTGTATAGTACGCCTGGAGAGGTCCCGCCAGCTGCCAACAGGGACGAGAGAAACGTGGACGATGACATGCATTTGGAAGGCAAAGGGACACCCATTGAAGAGGAGCCTTGGTACGCGACTGTTCTAGCCACCTAGCCAGCTTACTCGCCAAGTGTATGACCCCACAGGGGTTCTTTTCTCTTTAATAGTTTCTTCTCTTAGCTGTAGCTTAGTCATCTTAGTTCTGTTTTATAAAACTGTTAGACTATTAGATGTTAGACCTACCCGGCTGACTGAACTAGTTTCCCCTCTATTGGGGCAGTTCAATAATTACAGTGCGGTTGTTTTCAAGTTTTTGTACCTCTGGTCTGGTTTTTTGAAGGCCCTTTATATATATAATCTCTTACTTACAAAAAAACAAATTTAAATATTTGTTTTTACTATTAATTAAGTAAAAAATGTTATAGCATTATATAAATTACTATAAATCTTTATACAATGTTATAATATTTTATAAATTACTCAGTCTCATGTATATGACGGAATTGTTGGGTGGAAAATGTATATGACATAAGTGTTGGGTACAAAATGTATTTTACGGAACAAGATAGACATGAAAAATGAAAAATCCCAACCCGACTTGTAATTGTTGGATGAAAAATGTATATGATGGAAGTGTGGGTTCAAAATAATTGTTGGGTGCAAAATGTATATGACATAAGTGTTGGGTTCAAAATGTATATCACGGAACAGAAAAATGAAAATTAAAAATAAATTTCACCTTTATTATCTTAAACAAAATCAAAATTTCAAATTTACATTTAAAAACGTAAAAAATAATATTGAATAAAATTTAAATAATTGTTTATAATATTCATAAGTAAAAAGTGTTATAGCATTATATAAATTACTATGAGTCTTGGTACAATGTTATAATATTCTATAAATTACTCAGTCTCATGTATATGAAGGAATTGTTGGGTGCAAAATGTATATGACAGAATTGTTGGGTGCAAAATGTATATCATGGAACATAATAGACATGAAAATTGAAAAATGTGAACTCGAGACTCCTCCAACCCACGACTCCATAATTGTTGGGTGCAAAATGTATATGACGAAAGTGTTGGGTGCAAAATGTATATCGCTAAAAGAGGACATGAAAAATGAAAAATAAAAATAAATTTCATCTTTATTATCATAAACAAAATCAAAATTCCAAAATTCTAAATTTATTTTTATTTTTCATGTCCAGCCTGTTCCGTGATATACATGTTTAGTAAACATTTAAGGCTTTGAGGCATGTTAGGTAAACATTTAAGGCTATCAAAAACATTTAAGGTTGTCAGAACCGTCAAAGGGCCTCACACTGTGTAAACATTTAAGAAAGAATGCGTGTGGAAGGCTTTGCTTACGTTAAGTACTTAATAATAATAAAAAATAGACAAACCTTGGATACTCTAGCATATCATACATTCGGATAAATTTAGCTAGCAGAAAATGCTAAGACAAACATTTGAACTAATGCTAGCATTAATTCACCTTCAAGCAATGCATAAAAAAATATATGATTCAAAAAGTCTGTATAGATAAAAAAGTTTGGATATGCTAACATATAAAACATTGGGAATAACGAAGCCGGCAATAAGACCTCCAATTTATTATCCAAGTAGATTCTGACATATATGGTACTTTTTATTATATAAAAATCAATGTTTTTTGTTCCATAGTTCAAACATTAGATTTTATGCAAATATTTGTGGTCAAAGGAAAAACTAAAACCAGGTCAACCAATTATCGATTGCTATAGTCCCTCTATGCCTACGACAGAGACTAATAAGGTAAAAGTAAATAATAAAAGGTTAAATTTTAAAGCTAAGAGAATATTTAATCAATAATAAGTATTAAATAATAATATAGTTAATCAAATATAATTAATAAATAATAATATAGTTAATAATAATTATAATACAGTTAAAAATAATTAATTAATTGAAATTAGTTAGAGGCCAGGAATTGAAATATAATTGAAAAACAGAGTTATTTTGTTAGTATTAATTATTGTATAAAAGGTCAAATTATAAAATAAGATGATAGTTGATCAATAATAATTGTTAAATAATAATATAATTAAGAGTAATTCATTATTGGAATTCGTTAGAGGTTAGGTATTGAGGACAAAAAAGAATTAAAAAAAATTAAAGGATTTAGGAAGGTGGAAAATCGATTAAAAAGGGAAAGTGTGAATAGATGAAAAGTTGAATAATAAATTTAAAAGAATGGTTAGTTAATAATAATTATATAATTAACACTAATTAAATTGTATAGTTAATATTAATTACATGCTGATTATAATTAATTAGAGGTTAGGAATAATAATAATTGAAAATTAATTGAAAATCATGGATTTATGATGATTAAATTGATAATTATGGATTTAGGATGATAAAAATTATTGATTAGAGATTGGAATGACGAGAATTTATGAGAAAGGTGGGGGGGTTGCACGCTAATAGACGAGAAAAGGGTGGCACAGAAAAACCATAAGAAAGTTTAGTTTGATTGTCTGATGCGATGAATGACAGGTTTCCAAATTGGTTAAGTTTATACCCATCTTCACAGTTAAAATTCTTAGATGTTTTTCTATTTCTAGAGCTTCGTGTATGACTTGAGAAGAGTAATGGGATGTTGATGCCATGATTCTGGCTTTGTCAAATTGCTCCACCCCTATTTTTTCAATGTCTTCAAAACTTGTAACTATATCCCCATTATTCCTCTTAAGCTTCCATATTGTATTAACATTTTTTCAATGATTTGCATAATGATGAAAATACTTAGTATTTCCATTATCCTTTGCAAGCCAAAGAGCTCTACTTTTTAACCTCCAAGTTCTCTCTCTATCCTCCAACAACTTCCTCTTCCTATGCTCCAATCTAGGATAGGGTGAGAGAGACTCCCAAAATGTGATCCATCACATTAGAGCAATAGTTGAGAGGTATATTATCATCATTGGGTGGGTCATGCATGAATGCATTCTAAGGGTGGGCCACATAAGGCACCTCCCAATAGGTAGGCATATGTGAGTACCCAAGTATGAATCTCATATGATACAACATTTAAGTGGGCCTTATTCTTTATTATGCCCATGGGTCCCTCCACATGGAAACCATTTATTGGGTGATGGGATAGTGGGACCCTCTTTTCCCCAGCCTCTTCAATGTGTTAAGTCTCAGGTAGTTCTATCGTGGTTACTTTCCCAGTTGTCAATCAAAAGATCAGTGAATGATCAAAGTCATTGAGGTTTATAAATCTCCCTCCTCCTTGACACATAATTTTAAATCTTGCTCAAATCGGTACGTACCAAGTGTCCAAACCATGTGGTCCCTACTTTCCGTACCCACACTAATGTTATGCTACCTCGTGGCTCAAGTTCATGAAAGCTTATTCCAATTTTGGTTCCATAGAGATTTTGAATAGGGTCCACTAGTGATATGTGTTTATCATGTCCATCAATTTCTCTTTAGACCAAATATGTTTCCCTCATATCAATGTGACATTCTTATAACTTAATGACAATTGGGAAAATTCATACACACTAGTCTACGCCTAAGCTTTCCCAATACACCCAAGCCTAGTCTATGGCCTTCTAATAGTCTAGACATTCATGATGACCCTAGAGTATGGTGAATAATTTCATGTCCTCCTCATAAAATACCTATATTTGGCCCAATATTGAAGTTGGGATTTGATACCACAATGTGGAGTATGTGCCCAACTCTCCCATCAATGGGATGAGTAGCCACTAAATAAGGCACTTGAATACTGGTCCTCGAAAGACTATTTCACAATAATCCACACAAGGAAGGTCTCTCGTTGAGAGCCAAAATTATATAAACACATGCAACAATGAGATAATTAAAGTAGAGGGGAATTAAATGAGCATGGGTTAACAAGTTTCATGGAAGCGAAGTTCCCTTATTAAGATTTAATCATAAATAGACACATAGTATGCAACTCCATATATTTCCATAACATATAATAAGATTATAATTTGCATATTCATAAACAAGGATGGAACACTTATCATTTAACATTAGATAGTTCAAGAAATGGGATGTGTACGGGCAATTTTCCACCCAGCTATAGCTATCTACTACAGATTCCACCCCCAATCCAAGCTTTAAGGCCACCAAGGTGAAGAAACCATCCTACAAGCTTCTAGAACATTGAACCCAACCCATTTTATCTCATGCTTATTAAATTTTCTCATTACATAGAACTCTAAGTATCTCACTTAGCCATTAAATAGTCATGACACTCTCATCCACTACCCTACACAACACAAGGAAGATCTTTCATTTCTTTACCCAGTTGTCCCTAAGGGATATTGTTTCCTCTAGTGCTCTTTAGTGTGGGTTGAAAGAGCTCAATTTGTTAAATGCTTTCTTCAAATACCCCACAACAATAATATTGGGCTTTCAAGCATCCACATTGTAGTAAATACATAGTGGATGAACATTTCCTAACTTTTCCAACCTCTATGCTCTCTTAGAACCATTTATATCATATCCAAGGTATGAAAATTACTCTTTCACAATGTTGATTTGGGTAAATGTTATGTACCTGAATAGATCTGAGGATAGATATCAAAATAAACCCACAATATCAACAAGAATAATCCAAACCATTTACTAAATACTGAACACAAGAACTAGGAAAAACCCTTGAGGTAGGGTAACACCATGTATTATTCCTTATGGAAGGAATGCACTCCTCAAGCAAGTATTGCTTGTTACAATGACCATATTATTCACTATGTTTCATTACATTGCTTACACTTCTATATATAGCTCTCTCTATCTTCTATGAACCTTCTAGAGAGCCTTCTCACATTTATTACATCTAACTACCATAGTGGGTCTTTATCAATATAGTGGACCTAGTCCATCCTACATTGAAAGACCCCATTCTCATATATTAAATGAATTCCACTAATAATAAATAACCACATTCCCATTGGGTACCTCCCCAAGTACCCCATATTACCTCCCTGGGTATACTACATTACATATCCCTTCACATGTTTCATCMTCGAAACATGAGAAGAAACCATACAATATGACTCGCTAAGTAATGTAGCCAATTGGTACCAAGTATGACCATCCATCCATCATAATGGAAGTCAAACATGATGACCATCTGTTGTTTTTCCACCCTGAYCTTGATCTACATTATGTTGGTGTTTCCATGTGATTAGTTATCTAGCTTGATGTCTTCCTGTAGTGCTAGTAGGCCTCCATGCACCTCTTGATCRGTTTCCTTTATGGTTTCCTGTTGGTGCATAAATGTGTTGATGCACACGCCCTTGCCTTGATGATTGTTGTGTCTCTATATGATGTGGATGGCGATATACAACAACTGTAGGAATGTGTTCTCRTTTTTTCAAATCTACAACACATTGTGCTTTTGAGTCAAGGACCTCCTTAGMTTCCCTATTATGTTCTTCCTGTGGTTTTGTTTCATCTCCTTYTGTAGACGTTGTCACTGATTGATCTTCATACTCGATAATAACTTCTTTGTTGGCCTCCGTGGGCCCATCTTTCTTATTAAGAGACACATCCTGCAATGTGATTTTCTTTTTTTTGTACCACAACTTCAAAAACGTCTTTTGCACATTAATATTAATGTTACCCATTGATTCTATCGAAGGATATCCCAAAACAATATCCACTTCATCCATATCCATAACATAAAAATCTGAATGCAACACATATTTATCCACACTAACCTTCAAATATTAAAAAAATTGAACATTTTTACCCCCAACCTGTGTGCTTTGGATATTCTTTGTAGGAATTTGCAATTTATTAATCAACTGAACATTGATAAAATTTTGTTGGCAACTAGGGTTAATAGAAACAATGACATTTTCTTTGTGAATACAACCATGAACTTGTAATATAGATTTGCCACCTGAAAATAACTCTTGTTTCTCCCTTTAGCAGCATGAGACCATTTATCTAAAAGAAAATTTTCAAGTGCTTCATCATAAAGTGTCATCAATTGGCTATAGCTATGTGATTGCCACCAAATGACTGCATCACCTTTTAAATAACACGATACCCAATGTTTCCAATTCTCTTTCGAAAATGACTTCAAATATTTTATGAATTATTCAATATTAGGGCCATCATATTTTCTAGTAAAAACATATTTATTGGGATAAATATTAAACAAAAACTAGGATTAAAAATAACTTACTGCAGAAAATCACAACTTTTTTTGAAAAAACCCTGAAAAACTGTTGAATTTAAAATGCTCATAACTTCACTTCTCGGACTCTGTTTCGGTCGATTTGTTTTTTGAAATTGGGTATTTTTCCAAGAGGAATTCAAATATCCAATTTGTTTGGACAAATTCTACACATAAATTTTTATATCTGAACCTAAAGTGCGCTGCCATCTTCTTCTTTTTTTCCCTAGAAAAAATTTGCAAAAAGAGCAAAAATTATTCCCTTCTTTGGCCAAGGAAAGTGCTCTGATACCAATTGTTATGTACCTGAATAGATCTGAAGATAAATCTCAAAATAAACCCACAATATCAATAAGAATAATCCAAACCATTCACTAAATACTGAATACAAGAACTAGATAAAACCCTTGAGGTAGGGTAACACCATATATTATTCCTTATGGAAGGAATGCACTCCTCAAGCAATACTTGCTTGTTACAATGACCATATTCTTCACTATGTTTCATTACATTTCTTATACTTATTTATATAACTCTTTCTATCTCCTAGGAACCTTTTAGAAAACCTTCTCACATTTATTACATATAACTACCATAGTGGGCCTTTATTAATATAGTGGACCTAGTCCACCTTACATTGAATGACCACATTCTCATATATTAAATGAATTCCACTAATAATAAATAACCACATTCCCATTGGGTACCTCCCTAGGTATATTACAATCAATTTCTAGATTGGTTTGTGGTTAGGAATGGAAAACAACACATGCGAGTCTAGAGCAAGAACGTGAGAATAATCCTCTACATGAACGAAATGAGAGGGTTTTGGGAAATGATGGTTGACATTCATTCTGACATTAGTGTTAAGATATTTAGACACTTATGAGTTAGCTAAGATCAACTTGGTCTAATGTGTCTTTAGGTAAAGTGTATTTCTTTAGTGTGTTTCTTTAAGTATGGTTTTGTAACTAATTAATAGGATGGTCACAATTATGTTCTACACATAAAGTAATCAAACAATTCATCTTCTCCTCAGTATTAATGACACTTGATCCAAGGCTTAATTGATGATTGGTCCATGATATCTACCTAAAGAGCATGGAGGGTTAATTATTGATGATCGATTGTGATAGATGTTCATGTATTAATCTATCTTCTTTTTGCATTAATATATTTTCTCAAGTAGTTATGTTAGTCGGGTCCTTAGACTATTTCCCCTTTGTTGGAAATACTGAGAAGGGGGGGGGGGTGAATCTGTATTATATTTTCAAACAATTAGTTATTATTTTATTATTTTATTTATCATCTCAATAGATCAACAATGGACTTGTATTTAAGAATCAATTATATAAGTATACTTAACAAGAATTACAAAGTTTATAAAGAATAATCCGCGATCATGAAGGACACCAATCCTCTTTAGAGCACCAACTCTTGGATACACAAATCCCCTTGTTCAGGGCACCAACCCTAGGAAGCACCAACACCCTTGTTTTCATACTTTACTTAGTAAAGGATATGAATCCTTACTTGCTCCTCCCTTCCACCCACACTGCATAAGTATCTTAAGTTTTCATTCTTGGACTCTTCTTTTGCTTTTGATCTTTTGATCTAGACTGCAAAGACACTTCTTCTTCACATTTCTTTCTTGCTTATATAGTCTCTCAACTGGTGTGAGATTTGAAGTATTGTGTCTCTTTGTTTGAACCATTGCACCTCTTCATTTAAATTAACAATAATAACTTCTATTATTATTATTATTATTAATAGTTTAACGAATTCAAATCCCTTCCAAATTGTTCAACATTTTAACCCTTCACTGATTATTTTCTTATTTCGGATTTGAATATCTGCAGATAAGAACTTCCTTCAAATCATTCTTTTCTTTGTGATTGTAGGCAAAAAAACCACGGGCTTACCTGCTAAGTATTGTCCTTAGCACTGGTGATGAAACTTTGTTACCTTGAGCACTCACATGACCAACGACATAACCTTGTCATTTGGGCTTCGTCCCTTCATAACTTTTTCTCTTTTACCAAACTCTTGTTATTACCGAAGAGATATATTTCAGAGTGTTACCTTCTGGAGCAGTTATATCTCATGTTGGCTAATCCAATGGCTAGCATTACTCTCGAAGTTCTTAGATCAACAACCTAGTCTAATCCTTGTTCAATTTGCACTGTGATGAGATCTTTTCCATTGATCTTGATCCGATGGTGTGGATTTAATCTCTTGTTGAATGGATGATTCTTGCTTATTTGGAGGATAAAACAAAATCGATGATCATGACTTAATCATGAGTTGATATGAACGATTCTCGTTCACTCTAGGACTTCGTCGATTCGTGACTCTGGGTTACTAAAACTCTGAAGCAGTTCAATTTCTCCGGAGGTTTACCCATCGAATAAGTCATAAAACAATGGCGACTGCTTGCTGTCAGTTAACACCTCATATTTACTCTATTCTTCCACAATGCTTGATCAACGGTCGAGAATGCTCTCGAAGTAGATCAATAATTAGCATTACTTCGTGATTCACGCTTACTCTATCCTTCCATTGTACTCGATCGAACGATCAAGAAATATTCTAGAGGATCTTAGATCAATGACCAAATGTTAATTCGCGACTTTGACCTTCAGCGCTTCAGGTATTTTTTCTAGTAGGAGAAACTGAACATCCCCGGAGGTTGTAATACCGAAGTGATGTGGCATGCTAACATCACCAATGATGATGTGGACCTGTAGTGCGTGTGCCATGTGTCACCTTGATTTGTGACTTTCATAGACCTTATGTGCCATATGATTTTTGACACTTGTCACCATCTGATTGGGCCACATGTCCTTGCTGATGTGATCATGCTGACATGGACCTACTGTTGTGTCACATGTCTTATTTTGATCTTCCTATTAAATCAGATGGCTGGCGAGATTTCGTGATTATGAATTTTCACTTCGTGGCTTCAGGAACTTTGACACTTTTATATCAACCTTCAATCATCACCGAAGTGCCTAATAGGTTTTTCCACTGTTTGATCTTTCCTTGTCTTGATCCAATGATCTTTGTTTACTCGGGGACTTCATGTATTTAGCCCCACTTATCTTATCCTTCCACTTTATGTCGATCGATGATCGACAGGATTTTTCAGCTCTTCCTCTGATCCAATGGTCGACAAGAGTTCGTTACTTTGGGGCTTCGACCTTCGGGTATTCCTACATGATTCATACTTCTTTTCGTTGGAGTGGTCAACGACAGAGTTGACTCTTGATCCATCGGTTGAGAGATCACCCCTAGGGATATTATATCGATGGTCTGCATGAGTTTGTTTACTTCGGGACTCCAAGATATTGTGGCTTACCATGTCCTTCCACTATACTTGATCGAATGGTTGAGAATTCACTCGAAGTCCCTCCTTGATCTAAAATCTGGCGAGATTTCACGACTTCATGATCCTGCCTTGTCTCCAATGTTCGCCGAAGTTTCAAAGTGCCGAAGTTATTTTGTCTACTACTTGATCCAATGGTCCATATTTCTACTACTGTAGATCTGACGGTTGAGATTTAATCCTTCCCATCCTCTGACTTCACCTTGATCTAACGATCCTGGATTGTCCCGAACTGAGAATGAACGACTCTTATAACTCGATCCTTTACAAGGGATTCTTCTGTGTAGGCTCTGGCTTCGACGCAATCTGATGGTCCAGGATTGTCTCGAGAACTACATCAACATACATGATTCTTCCTTGATTCTTTTGGAGTTTATTGTGGGGATTTCAATCCCGATAACACTTTTGTAATGTGCTCTCCCTTCTGAGATTTCCTTCATCCTTTCCATGCTCTAATTCTATGTGCGTATTCTTTGTAGAATCTCCCCACTATCTCTCCTAAGCTTTAGGAACATAGGATCATTTGTTGATAGTATCGTGATCAATAATGATCACAAATTGCTTTTTCCCCAAGGTGATCTCCTTTTTCTCTTATTACTGTACATGTTTGACTCATGTTGCCATAAATGACAACACACAATTAATAATGCCAACACCCTTTTGAGGGTTTTAAACATGTAAATAATGGTGTACTAATCCTTGATCTATGTGTGTCAACAATTGCCTTAAGGTGTTCAACATGTGTAGATATACCTATTTTTTGAACATGGTATCAAAGCTTCTAAATACTCATTCTCATTTTTTATCAAGATCTTGAACTTCTATCATTGCATGCAACAAAGGACTTCTAGATTTTGTTGTTTTTGAGCATTTCTAGGCTGAGTGAACTACAACTCCGATATGTTTGGAGCACTATTTCTAATTGGAAACCCTTTTCTTTTCATCCAAAAAGGTTTTTCTTTGCCCAAGATACAATCATCTATCTTAGATCTAAAGCTATACAATTCCTTTCTTATTTTATTTTTAAACCTCTTTTATGTTGTTTTAAGTTATTATTTTGGTTTCTTTGTTTATATTACCAAGTTTCTTTCTCCCTAATCTATGTATGATCCTTGTCATGTGCCTTGTGCAATCTTGGCAAATCAAAGAGATAGAGAAAAGTATTTTATGAACTATGTATTATGTTTTCCTTGCCCGCTATGTGATCTTAGAAAATAAAAAATGCAAAGGACAAGTTGCGTTTTATGGCTAGGCTAACTAAATCTAAACTTGAGAATATAAGGCTCCATTTTTTTTAATTGGAAATATTTGTTTGTTTTTGTGTGTGATGCTGTATGAAGTTGTTTGCAGGAAAAATAAGAGTTTTCAAGGTAAGCACACACTTCAAGGAGGCCAAGATTAAAACAAGCAAACAAGTGTTCTCCTTTATAACATTTGAAATACTTTTCTTATAACTCAATTGGTTGGAAGTTACTTTATAGAAATAGAGGTGTTCAGTTTAATCTTAAGTTATTTTTTTGTAAAAGTGCATGCAAATCAAGTTATAAAATAATTTTATTATAAAGTGCAACGCACTTAAGTAATAATTTTTTAAGTGAATCACTTAAAGTCATAAAATAATTTTATTGTTTTTTTTTTAAGTTATTGTTTGTTTGCAACTTAAGTTATAAAGTAATTTTATTGTAAAAGTGAACCTCACTTATGTTACAAAGTGAGTAACTTAAGTTATAAAAGTAGTTTATTTGTAAAAGTGAGCTTATAGGACAAAGTTATAAGAGGGAAGCTTTTTTTACCTTACAACTCAACAACCTCATCGTGTACCCACTCTCACGTGGGCCAACCTCCACCAGTGACATGTCAAATAAATGCCTTACTAGTAACAACAATAGTGGCTAAGTTACTTGTGCATTTACTTTGTCAAACCAACATCCAAATGCTTACAAGATTCCTTGCATTGTATGTGTAGGTCTTATAAGTTATCTTTATCGTTGATTCCTATGATGCTTCTAATTGATAAGAAGTTAAAGAAACTAACTATTAACTTGAAGCTAGTACTTGTTATCTACATATATTTATAGCAAACTCATACTCATAATTAATTCCTATATATCATCATCCACTATGTTCTTATGAAACTTCACACACACTTGCATGATTAAACCAAATTATATAGTGTTGGAAAATTTTGAAGAGTAGACTAACTATGAAAATATAAATTTTAGAGTTAATCTATGACATTACAAATGCTTGGATATAAGATTAAGCTACAAGAATTTGAATATAAAATATGAGCTATAAAATTACAATATTGTTAAGCTATAAAACTAAAGCTATAGGATTACAATTGCTTGAATATAAACTTAAGCTACAAAACCCACAAAAAGTCAAGTTAGTTAATCTATCATGAACTGCAAAGGAAATCATAAACTATAGAGTTCAAATGCACTTCAAACATAAAGAAAAACTACTCTAAATAATACAATGACTACTCTCATGGAGTGGGCCCTACCTCCTTGGGGATAGGGTACATAAGTAAACTAAATCACTACTTCCATATTCTCACAAACTCATATACGTAAACAAAAAATGAAGTTCATGTCATTCGAAAAAATAGTTGAAATGTATGCAAGTCTATTCTTTATTCTCCTTCGTAGTCTCATTATCCTTGAGAGAGAGAGAGAGAGAGAGAGAGAGAGAGAGAGAGAGAGAGAGATGCTCTTGTGATAAATTTAGAGCAAAACAATTATAATAGGATTTGAATGTCTATTAAGAATATACCAAGGTATCTAGACATTCTCTACATGGGAATCACATATTCCCTCATGGATTTTAACAAACTAGTGACAATGATCAAAATAACATTCAATAGCATGAATAAAGGAAGTATTAATTCAACGGTTTGTTATGCCTCTTTATCATTGCTTGGTTGGGGTGCACATATGTTATGTTGGGTTATGAATTCAAATCATCTTGTATTAACTCCATAATTGACTATTTGATTGGTGATCTTTTAGTAATGAATTTGTGGCATCTCTTGTAAATGGTTGCTCAATTGGTGGTGCCATGGAATCTTCATCATCTGTCGAAGTGTTTGTGCAACTGGTGGTCCCATAACATCTTCCATGGTAAACCTGTAGGCATATACAAATTTCCTTCAAACCCTTATATTAAGGCACCATTAGTGTTTCAAACATAAGAGAAGTTAGATAACACACAATTTCTTTTAGATTCAATGAAAACTCCTAAAAATGCCTCTTAATTACCTTATTGAAATAAAATTTATCACACTCATTGTGATGGGAAGTAGTAGAGGATATCATGGGAAAAAATGATAGCTATGTAGGGAAAAAAGGGTAAATGAGGAGGGCACAGAGATGGTAAAAAACATGCCAAAATTGGGACTTATCATCTCCTCCAGACTGATGTTGTTGCATGTTCCTTGTGCAACTAGATCTCATCATTTTGATTGTAGAAGGCTTACATGGACATTGCTCCAATTGAAATCTACATGGCCAAATTTGATTGGATCATAATACCCCAGTCTCCTTTCAGTGGTTTCCCAATTAGCAATTTCTTCATAATCATTCCAACTTTCAACAACTTTGTATCAAGATGTGGAACACCAAAAAAATGGGTAATGGAATTAGAGACAAATTGTTACACATCAAATTGCCACACTTAAGTACCTCACCCTAAGTGTCGCAAGTGTCATAAACATGTCACATACACTGACACCATGAAATAACATATGCCACAATCCCTAGTCAATGTGGATGAGAAATATATTATATGAAGGTCAAAATACTATGTGCACATGAATTATTTATTAATATTCATAAAAAGGAAATTAATTTTGTGTGAGAATCCACCTCACATTTAGTTTTCTAATCTCAAGGAGAGGTTGAAAATATCATGGATGGTTGAGATATTTTCTCAAACGAAAATCCTAATTCGGTGGATCTTGAGAGATATTTCCTCCTTAAAATCCTTGAGAGATATTTTCTCCCTAAAATCCTTGAGAGATATTTTCTCCCTAAAAATCTTGGAGATCCCATTTTAGTGGATCTAGTGAGTGATCTTCTCCATGGTGGTTAAGCCTCCAAATCCTATATAATGAGGGMTTTCCATAGAGACGAGAGGGGATATTAGAGGTATCAAACCTTTGATTATGGAGAAAGGAGGAAGCTTGAAGATATCAGACTTATGATCGTGGGATTCATGCAAGGGTTTGGACGAKGAGAGCTTGGAGGAGTGTTGCATCATCATCCATGTTTGTAAGTATTTTATTTGGGTTCTCATTTTAATATACTTGGCCTATTTCCTTCAAGCTTGTGTATTCTTGCATATGCTTGTCTATTGTTCCTTCAATATTTGTAGATGAATTTGTTTAATCTAATCTTGTAGAGTAGGATTTCTTTGTTTCTCTTTGTTGTCTATTGCATTGCAGGTATCAAGTTGTGCTAAGGAGTTTGGAGATCAAGCTCGGATTGGAAGCAACGAGGAAAAACTTTCGAAACTAGGTGCATCACACTTTTTTTCTCTCTCTCTCTCTTTCTGATTAGTTAAACTAAATTCAAAGGGATGTTAGTGTCCACTTGTGTTTTTTTGTCTTGGTTTAGGGGTCAATAATACAAGGCAAAGTTCACTTGTCTGCAGGGGAATATTTTCGTAATAGAAATTGGCGACTCCACTGGGGAAGAAAATTGACTTGTCTTTCCTTGGAGCGTCTGATATTTTTCCCACCTTTAGATCTCATTTGTTGATTATTTCTTATCTACTTCCATTTCTCTCTTCTTCATTGAAGATTTCACAGGGTCTTTGGAATTTTTTTTTGAGTTTTTGGGAAGGGAAGTGCTCCTCTACTGTGTACACCAGAGCGTTGATTTTAGGATCAATGCTCCCCTATAGTGTATACAAGATCCCTATAACACTTTGCCCCTTTGGAACTAGGAGCGTTGATCTCCTTTTCTAGGTATTTCTACCCCTTTCTGCTCACTTTTTCTCAGTTTGATCCTAAGGGGATTTTTTCTCAAAGACCTTTGAATACTCTTGATTTTTTTTTTCTAAGAGTTGGGCATTTATCATTCATTTTTTTTAATCCTTTGGGTTTGTAAATTTTCTCTTAGTTGTGATCCCCTTGGGTTAACATGATCCCTTGGTTATTTTTTCCTTTTGAGTTTATTTGATCTTCCTCTCGTAAAGCTTTCAGATTGCTTGATTGTTTAGGACTATTCATCAACTAAGGTTTTCAAAGGTTGCTTGGTATTGAGCCTTCTTGTCTTCATTTGAAACATCTCGCTTTTCTGGATGATTATTACTCTTTTGACAACCTAGCTTGATTTATGTTTCTTGTTGCTCTTCGTTTGAGGATTTTCATGAGTGTGTATCTTCTTTTTCTTTTGCATCTTCGAGATCTTGATTGAACGAGTTATCATACTTGTTTCTTTCAGTTCTCATTATCCTTTAAGTGCTTTCTTTGTTTTAAATATTTTTTCTTCGTGTCTTTTGTATCTGCATCTGACTTTTTCATTTTGATTGAAAGTAATGAAGCATTAAAGGATTTGCATTTGCTTTCTTTTAAAATCAAATAAAGAAGATACTTGCGTTCTTGCTTTTGGGTAGTGTAGTATATTGCATTTAGAAAATTGCATTTGGGAATGGGTGTTTTTGTTGAAGAAAGTTGAACCTCTTCTCCATCCCGTATGTAGGATTCATTGAAGAAAAGGATTTGCATCTCATTATTCTGCATTCTTTTGGAGTCGAGTCTAAAACATCATAAGTTTCACTTTCACACCCTTGAATAAACAACAACCCTAAAATGAAGTGCTTATAAAATTGATCAGACGCTTTTATATTATCTGGTAGTAAACTTGCATTAGCTTAAAGTGTCAGGATTTGGAATAGGTTGTGAGGATAACTTTCCAAATCCATCAGAAAAACATAGAATCTTGTGCTAGGGAGTGGTAAATCCAATTGTTCGTATAATCATAGTCGAGATCCCCCTCTCACATAGGGGTTAAACATGAGGTTGCGTGTGGGAGAGCAGCAGATATTTCCCCTCTGTAGCTTAACCCACGTAGTAGAAAAATCGTATATTGGGGGTTCTTCCTGAGAAACAAATGGTTTTATTTGGTCTTGGAGATTTGTGAATCCTGAATCCATTCGGGGTTCTCAATAGTATTTTGGTCCACTTGTCTTTAGTTCTCTTGAAAAATTTTGGACTTGTTATCCTTCCCATACGTTCCTTCCCGACTGTTGCCCGGAGGCTGACTGTGAGTTGGTAACCTTAGTGGCCTACATCTGTAGGGTTGATACACAAGGTGACGATGAAGGGGAGTCTTCATTGTACCTGGGTCAGACGTCGATCAAACTCACTCGGGCTCCTTGGAGGGTACACCCAAGGGTAAAAACGTGTGGGAACTTGCACTAAGGCATAATTATGTTAAACAGGTTGTCAACATAACCGATCCACCTGCTCTATCCCAGCCCCTTCCTATATTGATCTCGCAATGTTGGATTTCATCAACACCCAATGGTTTCATTGTGGGAAGATTTGTTTGATTGTTTGCTTCTTAGATTTGTAGGGTGGGTTGTTTTTTGTTTTTCTTAGTGGACCTTATGTCGAGTCATTGTCAATGGCATCAATTCCTGGGATTACCAACGAAGGAACCCATTTTCCCAAGGAACCTTTCACCTTTCCTTCTTTTGGAAACATTGGTCCTCCATGCATTGCCACACTGAGTCTTTTGGGACCCACCATCGGGTTACTGATTTGGTTGTTCCCCACTCCGGTAATCTTGACTTTTCCCAGTGCTTTGAATGCACTTAATGCTTCGTATGTAAGCACACTTCCCACAAATCAGCCTCATGTCGACCTTTCACTTTCTTCACCCGTCAGGTCTCCTTCCCTTTCTCCTCCTTCACCTAATGAAATCTCTAAAGCAAGTAGCCAGGTTGATAAGAAGAAGAAGAAATGGAAGGGGAAGAAGAAGAAGAATCAGAAAGAGACCAAGCCTCCAACTGCATTAGGTCATGTTGGATCTAAGAAACCAACTACTATTAATTATACTGGGAGTGTTGATAAAGTCGACAAGTCTAAAATGAAGGATCCTAAACCCAAATTCCCTTGCAGGCCTTGTAAGGGTGACGACCTTACGAGGGATTTCCCTAGTCTCCCCAAGGTCTTAGAAATGTGGTCTTCCACATCATTAGCCCCTACTAAACATGCTAGTGACACATCGTCAACTAGTGGCATTAAGGTTGGTAAGAAGAATAAAATTGTCAAATTTCCTTGTATGTTATGCGAAGGTGATAATTACTCTCACCTTTTCCCTCGTACAGACGAGGCTTCTTATCTTTTGGAAAAGATTCAACTTCTAACTAGTTATCATGATAAGATCTCTCCCAAACCATCATTAGTTGATGGAATGGTCAATCTGGTTCCATCTTTGGTCAGTCCGGTTGATCAGGTGGTCAATCTGGTTTCATCCTCGGTTGAACCATTAACCCAAGTAGTAATCCAGTTCCATCATCGATCAACTCGACTCTTCATTTGAAAAGTGAAAACCAAGTGATTGATCCAATTCCATCATCGATCGATCCCACTCCTCCCTTGAAGAGTGCAACCAAAGTGGTCGATCCGGTTCCATCATCGATCGATACCACTTCTCACTCAAAGAGTGAGGATGTCGCTCAGGTCTACTCATTAATATTGATTCACCCGGACAAGGGGGAACTTTGCCTAACCCGATGGCACCCCCTTCAATCAATTAGATGATTTTTATTAATTGGAATCATTTGACAAAACCTCGTCTTCCTTCTTGCATGCCTTTCCAAATTACCATGCAGATTTGTGATAGGAATATTCCTAACACTATAATAGATGAAGGTGCTTCTGTTAGCATCTTATCCACGAATACTTGACAAGCTTTTGGCTCCTCACAACTTGCGCCTGTGACTCATAATCTGTTGACCTTTGACAAAAGAGTTAGTCAACCTTTAGGGATCCTTCCTCAGTTTCTGGTTACTTTGGGAGGAAAAATGGTCTACGTCGATGTGATGGTAGTTCATGACCCCTTGGACTTTAACCTGCTCCTTGAGCGAGACTATGTCTATGTTATGAGAGATTTTGTGTCCACTCTCTTTTGAGTGATATGTTTTCCTCACAACAGAAACATAGTAATGATCTATCAACTTTCATTCATTGACCCTCATCTGATGGTCAACCATATGCCTTCCTTGAACGATCCATACATGCCAACGATGTCTACCACATTGGAGGTCAATTATGTAACAACTTGCCCCATGTGTTCAACCCCGCATGAGATGGAATCTCTCCCTTCTCCTAACTTAGATCCGATAGTTGACATGGTCATCTCTTCGATAGGGCTATTAGATCCGGATCTCCCTACCCTTATTGAGGCTATCGACATGTATTTCTTCCAGAGTGTTTTTCTTCCATCTAGCAAAGATCTCCTGTAATCCATGGTTGATGTTTGTCCCTTGACATGTATTCCTTACAGAGCATTGTCCTATTGGAAGCCATGATAGAGGATAGGTTGAGCATAGTTTTTCTTCTCTATGGCAAGCTCGTTAAAATATGAAACAAAGGTTTTGAGCATATTTTTGCTTCTATGTGGAAAGCTCATTAAAAAATGAAACAAAGTTTTTGAGCATAGTTTTTCTTCTCTATGGTAAGATCGTTAAAAAATGAAATAGAGGTCTTGAGCATAGTTTTTCTTCTCTGTGGAAAGCTCACCAAAAAATGAAATAGAAGCTATGAACATAGTTCTTTTCATGTGTCAAGCTCGTTAAAAAATAAAAAAGTTACCTCTCCTATCAAGTCTAGTATTTTCACTAGATCTCGTAGATATCGAGTCGAGTCTTTAGCTAGCTCTCGTAGATGTGTAGTTTAGTCTTTCATTAGGTCTCGTATTTGAACCTTCCTTTCATTCATATTTGTTAGTTGACCTTTTTTCCTCAATCCGATACAAAAATCGGTGACAATATAAGCGTCGACAAATGAAACAAAGATTGGGGGGACATGTCTCCAGCCTTTGATTATCATTTTGGAGTTAATTCACTAGATTTTCAAGATGGGGGTAGAGTACCAACCATTCATGAGTATCCCTCAAAACCTTTGGAAATTACATTGGGAAATTACAAACATAATTTAATTTTGTTTCAAGCTTGTGTAAAAATGAAACCAATTTTGAGCTTAGTCTTTGTTCTTTCTCATGCTCATAAATACATGAGAATGTGACCGAGTACACTTTTATCACTTTTTCAGACTCGTAAAGGTTATATGAAAAAGGAACCCTCTGGAGTCTCCTTTAAGATCTTTTCAGATTCTCTAAACATGAAAATATTTCCGAGTGATCTTGCTTCCTTTCACACTCGTTAAAAGGTTTGAAAGGACATCTTTCAAGTGATAGTTTATCTCTTTTTTGGCCTCGCGAGACTAATTACGAAAAAGTAGCACTCTAATCAAGCATGATTAGAAGAGTTCTTCCCTGTATTGTTTTACAATTTTTTCGGGCTTGGGAGACTAAATTTACGAAAAAGTCATACATGGAGTCGCCTTTAAGTTCTTTTCAGACTCTCTAAACATGAAAAATCACCGATTTTTCCTTCTATGGACTCGCTAAACTAGACATTGAAGGACCCATATGGGAACAAACCCTTACTTCTTCCAATTCGTTAAATGAAGGAAGAGGAACTTACCGAGGGTGAGTTATATTGAGCATGTGTTACCCTCCTTGATCTCATTAAATGAGAAAGAGGTACTTATCTATTTGGCTGGGGGAAAAATTGAAGGAAGTGGGTCAGGTTTTTGGGAATCCTTTAAGGAAACTATTGTCTCCCTTGAACATGGCACCTGTTTGCGTCTTGTCTTATAGTTGGGTAATCCGATTGTCTCTGAGTCTACCAATTCCATGTGTTTCCATACTTTTTCGTCCAGTCAAAGAGTGCTCTTATTTTTGTCACATTACATTTTTGGTACTCGTCGAGTCAATGCTGCCAAGTTAGTTGTCGTGCCTCATCATGTTCAAGGGAAGTTTCACTTCAAACCATCCATCTACAATATTTCCAATTTCCATTTCCTGTGTCATTCCATATCTCATTCAATTCACCATCTTACATCACTTTCCTGTGTCAGTTTTGTGTCGATGATGGGGGATACATCAAGGCCCACCTTCAATGAGTCTTTTTTTGTCAACTTCAACACATTATCCAGGAATTAGACTTAGAAACCATTCAGTACCTTGGGATCTGCATGCCTCAATGGCATGCCTCCTCGCTTTTGACAACATGTTTACATCATTGACCTCTGATTGGATGATTCTACGAATGTTTGACCTCAACTCATTTATTCACACTTGTTGGAATGTACTAGGGTACCTTGGGAGTCATTTACATCATTGGTGATTTCCCTCACACTTGTACGGTTTACCTCAATGATCGGTAATCAAGTGGTTTCTACCATGTTAGACATCAAATCATCTATTCACATGGCTAGATTCGTACCACATCGGGATTGGGAAGAAGACCTTGGGTTGAGTGTTCACTCTATTATCTGCTTTGCCCAGGTTGTGAAGGAGATCATTTGAGCATGATGATATATATATTGTCACATAGATCCACATTGTATTGGTCCATGGCTATGTTTTATCATCTCGTAGCTCCAATGTGTATTTTTCGTGGCTATGGCCAGTTCATGTCATGGAGGTTTGGATCCACATTGTATCTTTGGTGGCCATATCCTTAGTCAATATATTTCATGAATCATGATCCAGATTTTATGAGAAGAACGAAATGAATACAGATTATTAACAGATTCTTAACACAAAATAACAGAGATACAGTAAAACTGGTTTTCTATTCAATAATGAAATAAGCTGAAACTGTAAAATGCAGCGGAAACAAGCTTGTTGGAATGGTGGCAGCTTATCTCTGAGAAGAGATGTGACGGCTGTACTCATTCACAAGAAGATGATTAAAATGAGGCTATGAAGGCCTTTTACCATAAACAGGAATGCCAAAAACCCTAGACATCCAAAAACCTAACCCTAGGAGATGAAGCGCCAAAAGACATGTGGGCCCCGTTTAGGTAAGTTAGTACATTAACTTCCCCGTGTCGTAACTTTTGCATACGGTCTCCGTTTTAGGCGTATGATAGCCCTTTGGAAAGGTATAATCGAGGAGATTCATTTTGGGGCCTCAATCATGTAATAGTCTATCATTAAGAATCTCTATCCTGAAAAACCTTCATTTAGGCCCTAAAAAAGGCCCCGGAAGTGAAAACTGCTAAAAATAGTAAATTGCCAAAATTGCCAGAAAACTATTTTGAGCCAATTGGAAAAGGTGGGTGGCCACTAATATCCATCTGGATCAGATCAACAGTGTATTGGTCGACGACCGTGCTTTGAGTAATCTCGTATTCCAAGCATAGGTATGCCTGCCTCAGAAATGGAACATATCTTAATATTGTTTGATGGTTGTTTGCAACTTCTTGCAGGTTCTCCAACTCCACACTATTTCATTAAAGAATTATAAAGTGTTTTGACCATCGATTTCTCTTCTGATATTACACTTTAGGGGGCATTCTATTACACATCAAATTGCCACACTTAAGTACCTCAACCTAAGTGTCTCAAGTGTCATAAAAGTGTCACATATACTGACACCATGAAATCACATATGTCACAATCCCTAGTCAACGTGGAGGAGAAATATATTATATGAAGGTCAAAATATTATGTGCACATTAATGATTTATTAATATTCATAAAAGGAAATTAATTTTGTGTGAGAATCCACCTCACATTTAGTTTCCTAATATCAATGAGAGGTTGAGAATCTCATGGATGGATGAGATATTTTCTCAAAGAAAATCCTAATTTGGTGGATATTAAGAGATATTTCCTTCTTAAAATCCTTGAGAGATATTTTCTCCCTAAAATCCTTGAGAGATATTTTCTCCCTAAAAATCTTGGAGATCCCATTTTAGTGGATCTAGTGAGTGATCTTCTCCATGGTGGTTAAGCCTCTAAATCCTATATAATGAGGGCTTTCCATGGAGAAGAGAGGGGAGATTAGAGGTATCAAACCTTTGATTCTAGAGAAAGGAGGAAGCTTGGAGATATCAAACTTATGATCGTGGGATTCATGCAAGGGTCTAGACGAGGAGAGCTTGGAGGAGTGGTGCATCATCATCCATGTTTGTAAGTATTCTCTTTGGGTTCTCATTTTAATATACTTGGTCTATTTCTTTCAAGCTTGTGTATTCTTGCATATGCTTGTCTACCGTTCCTTCAATATTTGTAGATGAATTTGTTTAATCTGATCTTGTAGAGTAGGAGTTCTTTGTTTCTCTTTTTTGTATGTTGCATTGCAGGTATCGATTTGTGCTAAGGATTTTGGAGATCAAGCTTGGATTGGAAGCARCGAGGACAAACTTCGAAACTAGGTGCATCACACCTTTTCTCCCTCTCTCTCTCTTTCTGGTTAGTTAAACTAAATTCAAAGGGATGTTAGTGTCCACTTGTGTTTTCATGTCTTGSATTTAGGGGTCAATAATCCAAGGGAAAGTTCACATGTTCGCAGGGGAATATTTYTATAACACCAATCCACCAAGTTCCATTTATTCTTAGAGATTCCAAGTATAATGTAGCCCTATGTAATGAAAYGTTGGAATTTGGGTATCTCATAGGTTCTCCTTTTTGCAATGAAAGTGGAAAAGTTTCCCACCATTCATGTGYATACARGAGAGCCTCAATGACATACAAATTCACTATCTCATCATATTGGGTTAAATCAACTCTTTGATTTTGTCACATCTTAGTTGTATTCTTAGAGTCCTTGAAAAAATGATGGTCATCATTGATTATCATGGCAGTAAGAGGGAATTCTCCTCGAACAATTAAACTAGCAATGCTATTGACAATAATGAAAGGACTCCACTCTTTTTTCCATTACACTTGATTAACAATAAATGAATACAATACCCTTAACTAAACATCCCCAACATAAGCGTTGGAGTTTCATCCCAATTTTGTTTGCAAGAATAATTTGAATAGATATAAATCATAGAGAAAATAATGTTCTTGAGGAGTTGAGGTAGAGTAGATCATACCAAAATCATGAATTTGATTAATTTTACAAGGTTTCTTGTAGCCAGTTGATGAAATGTGAATTTTGTGTACCACCACTCATGGAGAAAAATAACATATGTCCTTGATGGTGGTCAATAAGAAATACCATGTAGTTCTAGGCCTCAAACTTTGTGGACTTCTTGTAACATCTGTTCCTCATGTTGTTTACTGGCTTTTAATTGTTCTTTCCATTTCCTCTCTTCTATCAAGTAACTATTGTTTCATTAGGTTTTTATTTTCCATATTTCATGCTAGTGGGTGTCCTTGAAAAGGACTCCTAAGTCATGTAATTCTTCCCCACCTTTCCATTTTTTAAGATTATTCTAAAGAGAAATGAACTCATAAGTGTTTAGGAGAATGCCATACAATATGCCATTCATAATTTTATTGAGTTTCAATTTGTTTGATGAAGTATAGTGGTGAGTATTCCCACCTATCATGTGGATGACCTGGGTTCGATCCCTAACTACGGTGCCAAAAATGATAGGTGAAATAAACACCTTACTAATCACAGTAGTGGTGGATAAGTTACTTGTGCATTTACTTTATCAAACCATGATTCACACACTTGTAAAATGCCTTGATCTGTATGTGTGGGTCTTAGAAGTCATATTTATCTTTGATTCCTATGATGCTCCTATTGATAAGAAGTGAAAGCAACTAACTATTAACTCGAATCTACTTATTATCTAAAGATATATATAGCAAAATCATACTCATATTTTGATCCCTATAATTCATCATCCACTGTATTCTTACCAAACTTCACATACACTTGCATGATTAAACCAAATTATACAGTGCTAGGAAATTTTGAAGAGTCACTAAATATGGAAATCTAAATTTTAGAGTTAAGCTATGGAATTAAAAATGCTTGGATAGAGATTAGGCTACATAAATTTGAAATTAAAAGTTTCTCTACATAATTACAATGTTACTAGGCTATAGGAAATTGAACTTAAAAGCTGAACTATAAAATTGCAATGTTGCTAGGTTGTAAGAAGTTAAGTTACAAAATTACAATTACTTGAATAGAAGCTTAAGCTACAAAACCCACAAATAGTCAAGTTAGATAATCTATTGATCTAGGTCGATATCAGTGGCCACCCACGTATTCTGTTAGAAAAATAGGACCGCGGAGCAATAACATAAAACAAATGCAGAAACAAAACATAGAATATACACAATACAAGAGAGACACATATTTACGTGGTTCACCCAGTGTGGGCTACGTCCACCAGAGAAATTGCCAGGGCCTTCGTTTATTATTATCCAAGAAATGAAGGGATACAACCTACAACAAAACCCGTTGTAACTTCCTCTTCTTTCTCTCACAGTATCCTCTCTCAGAATACAATACTCACCATCATACATAGCTGCAATACATTTCCCTCATAAAATAGGGTTGCCTTCTAGGGAAAAAAACCCTAACATAATTTCTACAGTTAGATCTGCGACCTTATAATGAACGGTCCAGATTTACAATGAAATTACAATATACTTTTACAAGGCAATTTTTCCTTCGGGGCCCCGCTTGCCCCCGAACCCCCCAGCTTAGGGTATAGGCCCTCGGGACCCCGTAGAGGGGGTACCCCTCCTCTGCACTCCCCCGCGTGGAAGAGTGTACATACTTATGGGGTGAAAAGTCTTCATGGGGTATAAACACGGCTGAAAAACACAAGACCTCTGATTCAGGAAGATAATCAAGCTCCATAACCAACATATTCCAACTGGATCAAAATAGTTCTTTGACAATTTACTATTTTTAGCATTTTTTCGGGTCCTAAACTTCAGGGGCCATTTTGAGGGCCTAAATGACATTTTTTTTCACTATCAGGCATCTCAATGATAATTGACAACATTATTGAGCCTATGAAATGAAGCTCCTCGTCAATACCCTTCCAACGAGCTATTGTACGCCGCAAACATAGATCGTATGCCAAAGTTACGCCCCTGGGAAGATGATACATCAAACTACCCAAAATGAGGTCCATAAAACTGTTGGCTTTTCATCTTTTGGGGTTAGAGATTTGGATTTTCTTTATGTTAAAAATACCTTTGGAGCCTTATTGTAACATTATATTTTTGCAAATGAGTGTAGCTATCACATCTCTTCTTAGAGATAAGCTGCCAACATTCTAGTGAGTCTTTCACTCTGTAATTCTACAGTTTTGTACATTTCGCTCATTAATAGAAATTGTGTATTACTGTATCTCTGTGTTTATGGTTATATCTATGATATATCTCTATTATATTATTGGATATATGATATTTATCTTTACATTTATTTATTATATCTCTGCTCTCATTTCGTGCTGAAAATAATTTGGATCAATGGTACTAGAGCAGGCTGCTTTTGATCGTTTTTCAGTGCAAGTCCCCAACGAGGTTCGAGTATAGCAGGTTGAGTCTCGAGCTTATCTCTCTTGAGGAAAATCTCTCTCGCACGCCCAAGAAACCATCCACGGTGGAAGAAAATAAAAATGACAGAGCAAAATATTCGATTAATCTGTTGCTTGAGTAAGCTCTCATGCGATAGAGGGACGAAATGATGGAGAATTTTACCCACATCCTTCAACGCTTGGCGATAACAACAGAAACATCTTCATTAAGCATCCACTTTGGAGGCACCTCTCCTTTCAAGGTACACGTTAAATTTGATATTCCCATATTTGAAGGTCAGATAGATGCAACTGCCCTTGAAAAATGGTTAAGTCTGCTAGAAGGTTATTTCTCTGTTCACAATTTTTCCGATAGGGAAAAGATCACCTTCGCACTCCTTAAGGCTCCCCCCCATGCCAAACATTGGTGGTAAGCTTACTGGGAATTTTTTTTCATAGAGGAGTCTGGAATATATGGGGTCGAGCCCACTTGGTATTTTTTTGTGGATGTGGTCAAGGAACAATATTACCCTGTTGGTAACTAAGACGACCAATACATGATATGGACCACACTATGACAAGAGAGGGGCCAAATAGTATCAGAGTTCACAAATACTTTCCATACCTTGTGAACCAAGTTGGGTATCAAATACTTTGAGTGACATCTGGTTCTAAAATATCGCGGGGCTCTGCATAGGTATATCCAAACCGAAATGGATTTTTTGGACATCTCATCACTGGGATCTTCCTATCGATATGTTGTCAAAATCAAGCAGAAATTTAGGCACCAGAACAAATGAGAGTTTGGGTCTGCAAATCCACAACAACCAAAGTATGGTAAAAACGGTCCTAACAACCAACCTCTAGAAAACTAGTCCAATAAGGGTAATGGAAAAACAAAGAAGGACACTAGAAAGTGGTGCAAGTTCCACAAAATCCCCTGGCACAACACTAATGAATGTTGCTCAAAACAATCATTGGTGGCTGAGATCAAAGAAAATGAGCCGAACCTTGATTCATAATCTGATTAAGAAAATAATGGGAGAAGATAGATCATTGAAGCAGACCCCACTGCTACTGTTGCGACTGCAACAATTCAACCAGAAGAACCAACAGATCCTGAAGAGGGGGAACATATTTTTCTTTCACAGATGTGGGTGAAAGGGACCCCACTACATTTTATTGTTGACAGCGGAATCTAGAAGAACCTCATCTCAGCAGAGGTTGTCAAACATTTGGGATTGTCGACAACACCACACCCGCAACCATACAACACCGGGTGGCTTCGCCAGGGATGAGATATCTGTGTCAGCCAATAATGTCGCTTTTTATACAACACAAATCCCTTCAAGGATAATGTATTTTGTGATGTTTCCCCACTGGATGTCTGTGATGTTCTTTTGGGCCAACCATATATGTGGAAGTGCCATGCTATTTATGAGTCTTGAACCCATAGTGTCATTGTTACTTTGGGGGGTCATTTCTACAAGATACCAGGGGTAGTTTTGACTACTTTCCCACCTAAACAGTGTCGCAAGGCAATATCTCATACTACAATATTCAACCTCTTCACAATCTGTTCAAGAGGTGAACATAAGGACACTGCAACCATTGGAGTCTCAGTCCAAGCACCTTCTATCCAATAGAAGAAGGTTGATAAGATTGGCGCAAAGCGCAAAGATTCCTTCTACACACAATAATCTCATGTAGCCAAACTGGTCCAACCCTTCCAACATCAGGTTCTCGAAAATCTTCTGCAAGCCAAGCAACACAACTTCTCCAGCAAGGCAAACAACTCACCAAAGTTCAGATTCAACAAACGCTTCCCCCTCTCCCCCGGGAACTCAACCCAATGGAGACAATTGTTTCCTAAGGAGGGAGGATTGATCCAGGTGGATATCAGTGGCCAACCACCTATTCCAAGTGGCTCAAAATAGTTCTTTGACAATTTACTATTTTTAGTAGTTTTTCGGGTCCTAAACTTCTGGGGCCATTTTGAGGGCCTAAACGACGTTTTTTCACAATTGAGAATCTCAATGATAGCCCAAAGGMATGATTGAGCCTATGAAATGAATATCCTCATCAATGCCTTTCCAACGAGTTATCGTGTGCCCCAAAYAGAGATCATATGCCAAAGTTACACCCCTAGGAAGTTGATACACCAAACTACCCAAAATGGGGTCCACAAAACTGTTGGTTTTTCATCTTCCAAGGTTAGGGTTTTGGATTTTMTTTATRTTAAAAAGGCCTTTGGAGCCTCATTGTAACATCATCTTCTTGCAAATGAGCATATTCATCACATCTCTTCTCAGATATTAGCTACCACCTTTCTAGTGAGTCTTTCATTATGTAATTCTACAGTTTTGTACATTTCGCTCATTTATAGAAATTGTGTATTACTATATCTTTGTGTTTATGTTTATATCTATGATAAATCTATGTTATATTATTGAATATTTGATATATCTCTGTACATTTCTTTATTWTATCTCTGCTCTCATTTCATGSCGAAAATAATTTGGATCATCTATCCACTACAAGGAGAACACCTTCTAGCGAAGGTTTTTAGTGTTATAAAATTTGGAAAAAATTTCAAAAAWACCTCCACTACAACCTCCTCTATTAGTCGTGGAGGTTTTAGCAGATGTTCCATATAACTAAAAAAATTTGGGCGGGCGAAGGTTGTAGCATAGTTTTTTTTTTTGGTGTTGTTCTTGTCGAAATGCATCAATGCATTATTGTCAAACACACACCGACACATTAATATAATAAAATGCACTAGTACATTAATATAATACAAACACCCCATATCTTAATATAATAAAAAAATGTCCCGACGGATTTATAACTATTGCACACCAATTCTCCCTTTTTCATTGTATGTAGATCATTGATGCTCTTATAATTTCTATGCACCAGTTCCACCTTGTTTTTGTATGAAGCACCTGTACGTTTTAGGATATATCTTCTCCAGTGCATTTAAGTTATAATTAGTCTCGGTGTGATAAAGTTGTCCCGAGACATGATGTGTTTAATATAGCATGTGCCCCGGTGCTTGTGTAATTAGTATGTATCGATATCTTTTTTACCATGTGCATCGAAGGGTAGTGAAATTTCAAATATTTGAGGTGAGATGTCGGCGCCATTATTTTTAGTATGCACCAGTGCATATATTATAGTAAAGGAATTGATGTGTAAATAATATTTATAATCCCAGTATGTATAATAAACATAACGCATCGATACATAAATTATTTTTAGTGCCTCGATGTATATTTCAAATGTGAACATCGTACAATTTTGAAAAGATCAATATTATTGTATGTTATATCGTTTATGGAACAATGCATTTTCTCAATAGTATGTATCTGTGTGTTATTATAATTAATATGCATTGGTGCGTATGACTCCTCAAAAAGCATCAATGTCTATATTATGGCACACACTGTCTACTAAGTTCAAAAAACTACAATGCACTGATATGCATATATTTTAATTCATTGTTTTTTTAAATTTTCAATTAATCATTTCAAAATCAAATATTTTTTTATAACAATATTGTTTTATATTTTTGTTATTGCATTTCGATATAATGATTGCATTAATGCATTATACAACCAATTAAATCTCTGTTATTTGTAACAATGTAAATAAACCAGATATTAATTATTTAGAAACACAACATTTTACAACATTCGACAATGCAATGAAATAAGAAACCCATTTTATTATATGTGAATACAAGATCCACTGTCATACAAAAATGGACAATGTAAAGGTCTAGTACAATAATCAAATTGCAATAGAAGTACACACCATGTACAACAATGTGAGCGTGGAACACAACTCCAATATAGATAAGATAGATGAGTTACACAATAACTCCTTAAATAATAGGAGAACCTCCTCCACATAACCAAATATATCTATACATCACAATTCACATGTCTACAATAATGAATATATGATATCTATATATACCTATTCACACCTACACATGAAGCCCCTTTACTACTAGGTCTACCCTATTACATATATATTTACACATTGCATGTACATTTAGCCCCATATATGCTTCCCTTGGGTTCACATCATATACATTAAACCCTATATATTCCCCCTTGGGGTCATAACATAGTACCCTCCAAAAAGATTTGTCCTCAAAGCTTTGCAATTAAAGGATTCACATGTGACGAAACCAAGTAATATGATTTTATTATGTTTTTGCTTTCTTCTTTCCATTGATGACGATCCACCCATCCAAAATCAATTCTTTTCGGTCGTAATCCTTGTTGGTTAGTTGTTGCATAATTTTCTTTCCCTTGATTCCATCTATTGTTGTTGAAACTTCTCCAATTCATAGTAGATGTTGGTCTATGATAATATCTTGTTGAATAATGGTTTTATGATTCCATATTCCATGAATATTGATAATTATTCCATCTTCTTTCTTGATAATGTTGATATTGATCTTCTTGTCTTCCTTGAAATCTTTCGTGATAATGAGGGTGTCAATATGGTTTCACATTTGATGGTTTTTCTTCATTATGCACACCCATTTCATCTATCTTCTTTTCAGAGACAATGGAACCCTCTATCCTCTTTGCTTGGTCTTTGATTACTTTAGCCTAGAAGATAATACCATCATATTTGGCATGTACCTCCTCTAAATGAAGTTCAACTTATTCAAGTATGTTCTGGTGACCTTCTTGAATCTTGTCTTCTTTCTCATTTTGAAGCTGCAATGTGACCCCATCTATCAAATTTTGACATTCTTCTTCAATTCTTGTTTGCATTTCTAATTTTACCTCATTGGTATTTAGGGATTCCTCAACCTTCTTGCAAATTTCCCCTTAAATGTCTTTTAATAGATTCTTCATCCAAGATCCTCGTTTCTTCTCGATTTTGATAATTCATCCTTTCTTCTTTCAATATTTGACCCCATCCAATAGTTTTTTATTATGGTTTCACAATCTACATATCTCTTCATCTTTCATTTTCAAATCTTACCTTGATTTATCCTTTTCCAACTTTCCTTTGCTAATCTTTTCGTGCTTTAATTTTTGAAGTTCCTTAATGAGTGTTTCATTAAGGTCTCGTATCTTAGAAAACTCATCACCCTTCTTCTTGATCTCTTCTTTTTCTTTTTTTAACTCCACTTGAATTCTATACATTGCCTCCATTTTTGTATCCTTAATCCATTTATCTGAGAAGAGTTTTTCAAATTCTTTTGATGTGACGTTCCATCTAATATCCTTATCAATACTCAACCACCAATTTCGAGCTTCACCAAAGATATAAAAACCTTCTATTGAAGGATTCATATCATGTTCATTTACAAACCTCAACCATTCCATAACATTGATTTTGTCTTTATCTTTATCTCCTGTAAATTTAGGTATTGCCATTGATTCTTAACCAAGGTATAACTACAATTCTCAACTTCCAACCTCTGTATATTAAGAATAATGATCTCAAATGGTTGTAATCCTCACTCCAATATAATATTCTATGTTTTCTCTTTCCAATTTTTTTTAATCAACTCAATCAAACATCCCAATCAAAAGTTATGATAGTTTTAAGTGAACATACCTTTTAAACCATGATTTGCAGTATGTCCTACTGGCCAACATTCCTTCCGATGTATTTATGAAATTTTGGCCCTTTTAAGTCTAAAATTTCATCCTGTAGTAATCTAAAATGTATTCTCTACAATGCCATAGGTCTGATCAAAATTGGATGTGCCAAGAGAAAGTTAGGGTAACTTTCCCAAACATTGATGATTTTTGGACTATTCTTGAGAGTGAACTTGTGCATAATGCCACACATCCAATATTGGATAACTGATTCTAAAATTCATACCCAAAATACTATGGTCTATCTTCTTTCCAATGCAACTAGTCTAAGAAAATTTGGATCCTCTATGAAGAAGATATGCTTGTTTTACCCAAAACACCTATTTGAGACTAGTTATAAAACTAGTAAAAAAACATATCTTCCACAGGGTGTATCTCCAAAAGTGAAATGAACCAAAAGTTGAAATTCGTACCATAGGTACCTTGATATGTTTTCTAAACAACCTCCAAGTTTCCATTTCTGAAGTGGCCGGGAAAAAAATTCACAGCAAAAATTCCAATATGACTTTCTTGAGGAAGCAACACCCTAGGATCGTTGCTCTAATACCAAATGTAATGTTCCAAATGCTTAAAATATCATAACAGAATAGAAGTACACACCATGTACAAAAATGTGAGCATGGAGCACAACTGCAATATAGATAAGAGAGATAAGTTGCACAATAACTCAAATAATATGAGAACTCCACATAACCAAATACATTTATACATCGCAATTCACATGTCTACAATAAGGAATACACGATCTCTATATATACCTATTCAAACCTACACATGATGTCACTTTATTACTAGGCCGACCCTATTACATATATATTTACACATTACATGTACATTTATCCCCATATATACTGCCCTTGGCGTCATATCATATACATTTAAACCTATATATTCTCATTTGGGTCATAACACATGTCTTCATTCAATTGAGACAATATGTCAAGTACATTAAACAAAATCCTTGATTTTCTAAGACAAATATTCCAAAACATACAACTTGTAGTAACATTCAATTATATTGATTGTCATTCATCAGTTGAACTGTTGATATTGCTCGAGTTGTGTGTATGCCTCATTTCTTCATCATTTGTAGGTGATATTGTACTTTGGGTTTTTAACATAATGTTTTCTTGATTGGCTTGTTTTTTTTTTTTTATGTTTCGTCCCTTCATATTCCATCTACAAACATATAAATAAGATGTAATACATATATCTTCATTTATATATATAGTAGCATATACATGATTACGTAAATCAAAAAACATACCTTAGCACCAAGCCTTTCATAAACAATACACATTCTTTCGAAGCCATGCTTCATGAATTCTCTCAAAATATCCTCTGTTGGATGCATTCCATACTTTGTTTCCCGCATGTTTAATAAAACATGACAAAACACAATTGATATAATCAATATAAAGTTTTCTTGTTTTTCATTAATTATAAAAGAAGGGAAGTTAAACAACATAGCTACTTACAAATTGTTCAATTAAACTTCCATTCTTCAACATATACTCACAACCCATACTTAATTTGATGTTTATCAATTCATGAGTTGGCTCCTATTTGTATGTTAGCACCTAGTAGAAGAGATCCAATGACAAGTGTAAATTAATTACTTAAATATTAAGATCGCAACAAACATGAAATCTTAAGAAAGGTAGAAAATGTAAATACTCACAAAGTTTACGATCGACCCTTTTATTCCTCGTTGTCCTATCTTATGTGTTGAATGGATTCTATTTGTTTTTTTTTTTTTTCTGCAACAAAAAAATTTAAAATTAGTATTTCACACAATACTTAAATTCGATGTACATAAAAGAATAAATAAATGATTACATACCTATGATGCACATTGTAGTTGGGATGGATCCTCTTGCAACACAATTATGTTTATTTCTTTTAACATCTTCTTCTACACTTTTTTGGACATCCCTACTGACATGTCTTGGTTTTCCCCTCGTTTGTCCCTTGGAATTTTCAATAATCCTTGAGGAAAAGAAATATATAAAAATTATTAATATTTAAAAAAAAATAAAATCTCGGTGTGTATATTAATATAATACACATCGGGGCGTCAATAATATATACACATCGATGCATAAATGATCTGGATTATTTTTTAGGAATGATATCAAGGAAGAAATATAACAAAGATATAACAAAGAAATACATAAAGATATTGCAAGGAACAAAGTAATACAATAAATCTCAAATTCTATTAATGACTATCTGAAATACAAAAGACTATAAATGCAAAAACACACAAGCTAGCTAGAATGGTGGTAGCTTATCTCTCAGAAGAGATGTGTCAGCTACGCTCATTCTCAAGAAGCTCCTTACAATGAGGCTCCACAAGCCTTTTTAGCATAAAGAATAAATGAGAAAACCATAAACATAAAAAACCTAACCCTAGGAGATGAAGCACCAAAAGTCATGTCGGCCCTGATGGGGTAAGTTGGTACATCAACTTCTCGACGTTGTAACTTTTTCATACAATCTTCATTTTAGGCGCACGATAGATCGTTGGAAAGAACTATCCAAGGTCTACACATGTTTCCATCACACTCTAGATAAATCCTATAGTGTGACAATGTCGTGCCCAAAAAATATTTTTTAGGGCCTCAAAACGACCCTAGAAGTTTAGGACCCAAAAAGCTATAGAAAAACTACCAAAATGGAAACTGGTCTTTGAGCTAGTGGAATGGGTGGGTGGCCACCGATATCCACCTGCGTAATTCCTCCCCCCTTAGGAGGCAATTTTATCCATTGTGTCAAGTTCCTACATCAGATAATGAAACTTCTGCTGAATATGACCCTTGGTGAGCCACTTTCCTTGATGAAGAAATTGTCCTGCTTTGAGGACTCGATGGAGTTTGATAGTCTGTTGGTGGGTATACTTTGTCTTGGTGTCCATGATACAATAAATTATCACCTGTTTGATAAATAAAGGATTGATTTATGTAGGATCCAATTGTTCAACCATATCCAAAGTGTCCAGGAGAGGTGGAAAATATGGTCGGAGTAGTTCCACATTAAATACTAGGTGCAAGGCAAGGAAAAGAGGAATACTTAATTCAAAATAATTCTCACCCACAACCTTGGTGATGGTGTAAGGCCTATATCAGAGTGGGAACAACTTTCAATGGGCTTCTGTGAGGTGCTCTTTCTGTAAATGCAACCAGACCTTATCTCCCACCTGAAATTTGTGTGGTACTCGATGTTGATCGTTGCGCTGCTTGTACTTGGCATTGAATTTTTGCACAATATCATGAACTTATTGTTGGATGTGCTTAACAAATTTTGTTGCTCGATCAGCCTCGGTTTAGGCATGGGAGGACTCTTCCTGTGCGATTGCAATATGTAGAGTTATGTCAATGCGGGCCAATGATTGGAACCCCAAACACACCTGAAAATGGCTATGGCCAATAGGAGTATGGAGGGCTCTGTTGTAGATATGTTTAACATAATGAAGACTTCAATCCAATGTGCATGGATGTTTGGAATGATACATCCTCAGGATATGAACAATCATCCCATTGACTACCTCTGTTTGTCCATCAGTCTGTGGGTGGAAGGCAATCAATTTGGTCAGCTTGGTGTCCATCATCGACCATAGTATGGACCAAAAAGTGATCATGAAACTACTGTCTCAATAGGAGATAATAGTTTGTGGGATCCCAAAATGAACCCAAACATGTGTGAAGAAGAGCTTGGTGGTGGCCTCAACTGTGATGCTCATATTGTAGGGTGCTAAAATTTCCATCTTAGAGAATTGATCGACGACCATGAAGACACAATCATTCCCATGCTTGGTTGAAGGTAGACCGAACATGTAGTCCATGGAGATGGACTCCCAAGGCCTATCCAGAGTAGGAAGAGGGGTGTATATCCCCTATTTCTTGATGGCGAGCTTGTTAATGAAGCAGGCAGTGTAGGATCTAATGTACTTGTGAACATCTTGTTGAAGCTTCGGCCAATACAAATTCCTTTGTAGTACTGCAAGTGTCTTTTCTACACCAAAATGTCTCGCTACGTGACTGTATTGAACTTCCCATATCATCTTGGCATGATCTCTTGAAGGAACACAAAGATGGCTTAGACGACATAACAATCCATCCTAGAGATGAAAGTCATGAACTATTTTTCCCGCATTCAATGTCTGATAGGAAGTAGCAAAGTCAGAGTCATTATTGTATAATTGTGGCCATCTGGATGTCTCATGCCCACATGAGTTAATAATTGTGGTTAGAGTTTCCACCGGGGGACGACTAAGGAAATATGGGACATGGTTGGTGCTACCCTTCTTGTGCTTGATATTCAAGTGGAATTGTTGCAGGTACGTGGACCACTTCTGACGGCAGTCATTTTGTAACTTTCCTTGTGTCTGCATGAATTGTAGAGGCGTGTGATCAATGTGGATGATTGTTTCCTTCCCTAGAATGTAATGCTTCCACTGTCGACCTACCTGCACAATGGATTACAAATCTTCGTCGTAGGTGGGGTATCTATGAACAACATCAGATAGAGTTTCACTTTGATAGGCTACCAGATGCCCCTGCTGAGTGAGGACTACACTGATAGCATAATCTAAAGCATCTATCTCAATCTAAAATGGTTGTTGTAAGTCTAGTAGAATGAGGAATCGTGCCGAGAAGAGGCGGAATTTCAAATCCTCGAATGCTTTCTATTGGGGTACAAACCACACAAACTTGGCCTTTACGCCACCCTTGGTCACCTGGCTTAGGGCCCAAGTTATATGAGAGAGTCCCAACACAAACCATTGATAAAAGTTGGTGAGGCCCAAGAAGCTGCGAAGCCAATCATTGTCTTTGAGGCCAACCAATCGTGGATGAATTGAATCTTGGCTGGATCCACATGTACACCTTGCTCATACACAATGTGTTAGCACATGAAATATTCAGTAGTAAAAAATTTTTGACCTTAGTGCATGAAAGAGTTTTGGTGTAATGATAGTGTTCATCATCATGAAAGAAATAGGGGTCAGATTTGGTATCCTAAAGCCTGACCATTTTCAAGATTCTTATACCAAAGAAACATCTTACAGTTTCCTCTTGCAAACAACAACATTATCCACTGCCAACCTTGTGCTGCGAACTGTCCATTACAAATTTGCGCTGCAAACTCTCTGTTTTCTTGATAGATCAAACCCTTTTCAGTTGATATTCATCTAGGTATGAGGTTTTAACCTGTCAAGTCATATTTTTATCCTCAGACGTGGAAAATATTGTAAGATTTTCATAAAAACCTAGTTCAATTCACGTTGCAAACTAGTGCTGTGAACTTAACCATTGGCGCTGCAAACCCTCTGTTTTTCATAGAGTTGTTTCAATTTTGCCTGTCTGCAGCCTCATCCAAGTTGGATATTTATTCTTCTTTTCTCACCTCCTACTTGCAACTTGTTCATCCTCCAACTGTTGTTGTGCATACAATTACAACTTAAGTGATGATTTTGGGTCTTGAGTTAAATTTATCATCTTCATATGATTTATCCAAGGTTACTTCATGTTTCAAGAGGTTTGTAGCAGGATTTGGAAGTTTTTTCCCAACTTCTTATGATTTTTTTTTTAATTTTGGAATATTTTTGGAGGTAACCATGCACCTACAGGAAAGTTTGCAGTGCGTGCTATCAAAGGCGTTGCAAACTGGTAATTTAGGACAATTTGTAGCAATTAGCACACACCATAGTCATTTTTTAATAATAAATTTTAAATTCCGATTTGGGTTCTTCTGATTTTTTTTTTGGAGATAAATCATAATATCATGGAATTGCTGACCAAAAATCAGCCTGACCTAGTTCGTTGTTTGGGAGAAAACTTGAAATCATCACCTATAGGAAAGTTCACAGCCCATGCTGTCAAAGGCACTACAAACTCTAATAGTTTGATAAATCTGAGTTGAAGGAGGGATGCCACCTTTCTGAGGGGGTTCGAATGGTTTCCTAGGAGGTAGTTGGACACACGGGATATGTTTTCTATCACGAGAACAAGTAGCATGACCTGTTTCAAAAGACATTTATCACAATAGACAAGATCCAAAATAATAGGAATTTGTTATGTTTTTGTTGGAATCTTTTGTAACAAACTCCTAAATGGAGGAGGATCCTATGTAGTTCCTTGGTTTCAACCTCCTTAGAGTAGAGAGAGATCATTCACTATATATAAAAACAGTTTTTTTGAGGAAAGAGTTGGATTCATGATCAAAGAGAAGAGAGAGTTGAGGCAGCAGTTTAGTTGCTCATTTGTAAGCCCTAGGGCCTGTTTGTAATCAATATTTCTACCATTAAATATTCATGAGAGTTGTTTATCATATTGTATTCTTTGTTTTCCATTTCTCTTTCCATCCTCTTGCTTGAATATATTGCAGGTTTCGAGGATCATAGTTGCCATTGATTGATGGATTCATGAACAATAGAGGATCTGTTGTAGCTTGCCCATTAAATCATTGTTTATTGTTTAAGAAATATTTAATTTGTTTGCAGAAAGGATCTCTGTACAATGGATGTTCTTCCTTTTGTCATATTCTCTATGCTTATACTCATCATTATATAGCCCTTTTTTCCAATATATAGTTTGATTTCCTTTTATCTGTAGGATGTTATGACTCCATACCCAATGGAAAGCCTATGCAGGCATTTTGCTTCCCTCTCCCTTTCTTACTCAGTCTTGTTGTTCCACTAAAGTATAAACTTGTTTTAAATCATTTGATTCTGATGGATACTGGGCTTGTTCTTAAAGCAGTGTAAGAAAAACTCCTCGTGCTAACATTTTTGGCGTTGTTTCCAGGAATGAAGTTGAAGATCTTCCATGGGCCGTACGACACAGATTACTACTAGTTCTTGATGGTGAGAAAATATTGGTGACATAACAAACTAGAATTTTTCACCATGGAGACTCCATACATTTTAAGAACTTGTTGGTGATTCAAATCAAGTTACAAGACTCCACTGAGGAACAAGATCGAACAAAAAATGGAAGGAAGACATAAGAAGTCCATGTATCAATATATAAGTTTTCTTCAAGAGCTCATATTCTTTTTTATCAGTTCTTTCCTATCCTTTCCTTCATATATCAGGAGAATCATCCTTTTCTTTCTTTACTCTAATGACTATAAGCCTACTACTGTATATCTCTCTTTAAAAGAATAAGGTTTGCATTCTTCTTACATAGTTGATGTTGACCCTAGTCCTTCATCTGAAACATATGAGAACAATGTTTGTATTCAAATACTTCCTGAACATGATCAACCCTGTAGCCACATGGATGATACAATTGATTGACCACCTTCTCTGATCATAGTACCATCTTCTACCACCACTGCTGGAATTTGCAATCAATCCATTGAACCTCACTTTCAGCCTACTAATATTCAGTCCAGAGAAAAAAAATGCTTAAACCCTTAAAGCTACCATCTACTCTTCATCCTTACCCTCCCAAGTTTTTATAATATCTGCCTCTTTTTGTTGGATAAGATCGTATTATAACTGAGAAGCATCTGAGATATTTTTAGAATGTCATTGACAATTTGGAAATTATGCATGAGGATGTTGTTATGAGGTTATTTGCCAAATCTTTGGTTGGAGATGTTGCTTTGTGGTTTAAAAATATAGAGGTTGGTTTCATTGGTTTGTGAGATGAGTTATTTGGTGCATTTTCAAGGTACCATTGATCAATACTTATTGAGTTTTATGATTTGAAAATTGGAGAGGATGAAGCTCTTGCTATTTTCAATAGAAGATTTTATAGTTTTTATTGCAGCATGCCTTTAGATATCTGACATCCTGAAACTGCTGCTAAACTGTGTTATGTAAAAAATATTCATCCATATTTGTCTCTCCTCCTAGAAAGGAGGTCTTTCACCTTGCAACAAATGTTAATTGATGCTCAAGAGGTTGAGGATAATCTCAAAGCATGTGCAAACTTTTCAGATCAAATTAAGGATGAGGAGTGGAATGCAAACATAACTAACAATGAACATGAACAAGAAGGATGCCATGAGGAGGATTTGGCAGAGTAGCCTGTTGAGGAGCAAGATGTTGTCTCTAATTTTGTTAATTATGATATTCAAGAAGCCTTTTGTTTACTTGTATATGATGAGTACAATAACTATGAAAAGGTGATTTCCAAAAAACATCAGAAATATCCTTTCATCCAGAAAATGTTTCTTTTCAACAGTCTTATGAAAGCATTCAACCCATTTACGACAGTTATGACCTCTATCATAGGGAAAAATGTGAATTAGTTGGAGGTAACTCATTTCCCTTATGATTTTCTTCATTTAAGATTTTGAAAGAAAAAATTGAAGTTGCTTATAGAGCATAGACAGTTGAGCTACAAAATCACACAAGTTTTTTGGAAGATAATGATAACATTATAAGTCAACAACAACCTTTCCATGTTCTTAGTGATCCTATGGTTCTCTATATGGATAATTTTATTTAGGTTGAAATGCATGATAAGGAAAATAATCAGACTGTTGCCATTTGTTCTGAGAATGATCTTGCATTTGAAAACTTAGAACAAGAAAAATCAACATTTGAAGAAAAGTATACAATGAAGAAAGAAGTTTGTAGGTTTCTATATACTTGTGAACATGAAGGAACTATAGACACAGGTTGTCCTTTCCTTTTTATCGATCAACAAGTGGTATTCACACATATTCTTCAAGATCCTTTTGCATTTCTGTTGGAAATATCAGATAAATATACACTTATGAATTACCTAGAATCAATCAGTGGAATTGGTTCTTCAAAGTGGATATGTTTTCAGATTGGATTTAATTTTCAATTTAAATTTCCATTAAGCAAGGTTATGCAAGGAATTCAATCACTAGACAAGGTCCTTGCATGGATGCATTGGATTTTTGATTTCACCTGATCAAGCATCTCAGAGATCAGGTTAGAAGAAGGGGAATGAGCTCATCATATGGGCATTTTTTGTTTTTTTTTTTTCAGTTTCTTGGTTTGCAGTTGATCAACATAAGACTCCATAGCCCAATGGATAAGGCACTGGAGCTGAAATGTTCTTGGAATATCACAGGGAGCATGCCATCCCATGTGGAGCCAATGTTAGCACATGAAATGTTTAGGAGTCAAAAAATTCTGACCTTAGTGCATGAAAGAGTTTTGGTGTCATGATAGTGTTCATCATCATGAAAGAAATAGGGGTCAACTTTGGTATCCTAAACCCCGTCCATTTTCAATATTGTTATACCAAATCAACATCTTACACTTTCCTCTTGCAAACAACATTATCTATTGCCAACCCTGCGCTACGAACTGCCCATTGCAAATCTGCGCTGCAAACTCGCACTGCAAACTCTCTGTTTTCTTGATAGATCAAACCCTTTTCATTTTTGATTCATCTAGGTCCAAGGGTTTTACCTTTCAACTCATATTTTTCTCCTCAGATGTCGAAAATCTTGCAAGCTTTTCATAAGAACCTAGTTTAATTCACATTGTAAACTGGCGCTGCAAACCCTCTATTTTACACAGAGTTGTTTCAATTCTTCCTATTTGCAGCCTCATCCAAGTTGGATTTTTGTTCTTCTTTTCTCACCTCCTACTTGCAACCTGTTCATCCCCCAACTGTTGTTGTGCATACAATTACAACTTAAGTGATGATTTTGGGTCTTGAGCTAAATTTAACATCTTCAAATGATTTATCCAAGGTTACTTCATGTTTCAAGAGGTTTGTAGCAGGATCTAGAAGGTTTTTCCCAACTTATTATGCAATTTTTTAAAGTTTGGAATCATTTTGGAGGTAAATA
>ML789105.1:62567-75350 GCA_009831015.1 Picea engelmannii | reverse complement strand
TGTGTAAGTAATAACACACCTTAAGACAATTAAATTTGCACAATGCAAATGAAAACATTTGTATTTAAAGTTTTTGGAGGTTTTTCTTTGCAGAGGCAATAACAGAGGTCGGTCTTCGATGCTTCTCTCAATTACACGCACTGGTGTGTTTGGTTTATCCCTACACATTGGTGCATCGTTATATGATAGAACACACACACACACAGAGAGAGAGAGAGAGAGAGAGAGAGAGAGAGAGAGAGAGAGAGAGAGAGAGAGAATCAAATTCACAATATATATATATATATATATATATATATATATATATTATTTATTTTTTATTTTTATGTTCGAGGAGGATATTTTCAGGGATCGAGTAACTATTTCATATTTTGTAAAGCTAGATTGAGATTTCTTGTATAGTTGGGAAGAAAAAAAAATGATATTGTAGAAAAAAGTAATGATTTTTTAAGTGTGATGTCAAGTTATACAAGTTATTCAAAGTTATTTTTGAAGTTAGATTGTTCTATACTACCCAAGATGACAGTTTTGGCTCGAATGTAGGAAAAAAAGAATTATAATATCAAATGGTCAATTCTTTAGATTCCAACGCCTCATTCTGTATATTTGGAACTCCTTCAAGTTCTCTCAGGCTGATTCCAGTATGTCTATATTTTATTGATAATTCATTTATATCATTGTATTTATGTTATGTATGCTTGTGTAGTTTAATAGTTATTCATTGAATTTTGCAGGATCAAGTTCAGATGCTCAATATTTTCATGTGGTCCCAAAATTATGCAAGCTCTCATTAGGAGAAGGATACAACAAGCATATGTTTGATGAAAATGGATAGCTTCTTTACCCTACCAATCCTAACATGGCATCTTCTAGAAACCAACATGGGTCAATGACATTACACCATGAATTTGATCTCTTTTATGTAGACAACACCATAGGGCATAAGAAAAAGATGACTGAGTAATTTTATTTTTGGATTTTCAATGGAACTATTGTAAATGTATTTCTTAATTCGACATTTGTTTTATAAAGGGGCTAGCTTCATGTTTATTATTGGGAAAAAATGTTCATGCTTCTAATAAGTGTTTTGTATAATGTTTGAACATATTAAAAACATCGTGTTACTAATATTATCGATGTAATGTTCAATATTTTTACACTTAGGATTTTGATGACGAGCGATCTGTCCACCATATTGTTGATGATTACGGCTGCGTGAGACATCCTCCAAGACACAGAGTAATTGAGTCGACATGAGAGAGAGCCCATGCGTTGGGTGTGTGGTTCCTATCTGAGACAGAACTAGAATGTTGTCCTGGCCTCCTCCTTATAGATAGTTGAGAAGAACTCCATATGATTCTCCCGTGTAACACAATGAGAAAGAATATCCGTTGAGTTAGATGTGCGTGTAGATGAGCATAGGTGAATGTGTGAATTCCCACGAGTTGGGTGCATCGTTATGAGACAGAGATGAAAATGATGTATTAGCCTCCTCTGAGAAAAGAGTTGAGATGATGAACTCTAGTTGAATCTCTCGTATAAAGCAGCGGGAAAGAAGATTTGCTGAGTTGAACATGCTTCTAGATGAGCATAGGTGAACCTGATCCTAGTGGATGAGCACTAGTGAGTGTGGTTCTTATGTCAGACACAATGAGATAGATATATGGACATCCCGATGGATGTGCCCCTAGTGGCCGAGCACTAGTGGGTGTATGAGATCCCTTGCTATATTGTTCAAGAGTCAGACTTACCCATAACCCTAATTGTAATGTAAAGGGTACAGATTGGCCCTACCTTAATGTAAAAAATAATTAATATGGTAATTGTTACTTATATTGTGAGTTAGTGAGGTCGGCCCTGTTGTGCCAATAGACACTTCTATTGACAGGTTCAGTATAATATAAGTAAAGGTAAATTCTCCATTGAGGAATCATAACACAAGTGTGAGTTTGGAAATTTCAGAAAACACTTATTCTTGGGAAAAGTGCACACCTCTCTTGAGCGCTAGGTTTCTAGGGTTTGTGAGCACCCTTTTGTGTGCTAGGTGTTTATGGTGGTGGAGGTCTTTCTCTTGAAGAATATAACAAAGGATTGGCTGGGTTTTCTTCCCTTGTTGAGAAGGGTTTCTCATGATACTTCTTGTGTACTTGTGCATGGTGTTTCTTCTTGTGATCTTGGTTTCTGCAACAAATTGTCTATGGTTTAAGTAAAATGCTAAAATGGAATGAACTTCATGCTTAATCCTAGCTTATTGAAAAATCAACACATTTACCATTTAACCCCACTACGATGTTAAATCACAAGCTTGTTGCTAAACAAAAAGAGCTTGGAGAGGAAGCATACTGAGAATAGTTGAAACAACCACCTATTCAATTCCCACTTTGTCCCAAGTCACCAATTCAAAACCTTGACAATAACACTAGTTATTTGCATGTTGGGGATGAAGACAATGATATAGAGGTTGGTATGGATGATTTATTGCAGGATACCCAAGCCATGGAGAGAATGTTGTTAGATGCACTCCAACAAAATGAACTAGAGGATGATGTTGATGTCGTAGATACCTTCTACGAAATCCTAAAATCTGCTTCCACCACCCCTCTATTTGGTCCAATACACGAGTCTACAAGGTCTACCTAGCTAGGGACAACAATGTTACTGTACAAGTTGAAAACAATGTATGGTATGTCAAACACGTGTTTATCGAGACTTTTGAGGTAACTAACCATTAATTCCCCTAAATTTTCAAGGAATCTTGTCACACAATGAAGGAAGAAAAGGGTTGATTTTATTCATGCTTAATGACAGTGTAAATTTTTTATTTCCCACTAATTGTAGGTTACTCGAACATAAGGTACTTTCGAGTGATAATCTCTTTCCCAATAATTGCGCAAAGGAAAAACAAATGCTGAAAATGGTGGGCCTTGAGCACATATCATACTGTACATGTTCGAATGATTGTATTATATACATAAATGGATATGCAGACAAAGATATATGTCCAAAATGTGGGCATGACATGTACCATAAATAAAAAATGACGGTAAGACACATAATCCTCCTTATATGATATTGAGGCACATACCTATAATTCCAAGGATTCAAAGGATCTTTTGTTGCAGGGGTGGCATGCCTCACATAGAAGTGAGCCAAGAGTTATGTGAATATCAACAGATTCAATATCCATGAAGCATATAAAGGATACATGGCCCGATAAATTCAAGGATGAAGTACATAGCCTCTGATTGAGCATAGATATGGATAGAGTTAACCCGTATTCCCTCCAAAACACCAACTATTCTATTTGGCCAGTGGTAGTGATCAATAACAATATCCCCCCATGGTTGTCCATGAAGAATGAACATCGTATGCTGGCTCTTATAGTCCCAGGTAGAAGACAAGTGAAGAGAATGGATGTATACCTCCAACCATTGATTGATGAATTTAAGAAATTATGGGAAGGGATACTTGTATATGATGTATCAAGACCCATCCCAATAGAGAGGTATTTTACATTGTATGTCATATTTGCGTACACCATGCACAATTATCCAGGACTAGGAGTTTTATCTGGTAAGCATGTTTATCGATTTGTTTATATCTGTAATTTTGTTTGGCATGCTTAGTTTGTGCAACTAAATTTTTGACACTAACATGCTATGTATACAATAATATCGTAGGTCTTGTAACAAAAGCGTATCATGGATGTAAATGTTGAGTAATTTCTATAAAGGCTAGGTGGTCCAACCACCTACAAAATTCGATATACGACTGTTCAAGGATATTCCTCACTCAAGACCACCCTTATAGAAGAGATGCATCTGCCTTCAATGGTAAACTAGAGATAACCTGGAGACTTGAAATAATGACACCGAAAAATTGGAATAGGGCATATGACATAGAGAAGGAGAAGGAAATGGTAGAATTGTTTGATTAAAATGGGGAACCTATGTTTGATGATCCTGAATTTTTGACACCTATGTTGAGAAAATTCCCATTGGGATGAAAACAAAATCTATATTTTATGAGCTTCCATATTGGGAGCATCTTAAGATTAGCCACATACTAGATCCCATGCATATATTAAAAAATGTTATATCTTCTTTATGGATGCACATATCATGGAATACAAGCGACACATTGGCTATCATGAGAGATCTTATTGTTTCGAATACTAAAAAGAGACATTGGCCAAGAAACAAAACTAGAGGAGGGGCTGGTTTGTCTTGGTATTTTAAAGAAGGTGATGTCCCATGGATTTTGAAGAAAGATGGTATTTCTATGGCGAAGGATGTTATATTGGGTGTGAAGGAACCTTCTTTATATGGGTCGACTCTACAACGTTGCTTCACCGTAGATGGAAATTTGTTGGGGTTGAAATCACATGACTATCTGAACCTTCTAAGGGTACGTATGTTGAATACATGATTCTTCTTCTATACTGACATCGGTAAAAATATGCTATGCACTCACAGTTTTATGGAAATTAATGATGTGTGTGTCTATTTTGTGGTGTCATTATCTTTTGCTTGTGCGTGGTTGTGTGAACCATGAATTCCCCTGAGACCTGCGGCGTGCCATATCAAAATTATATGCATTTTTATTCTAGATCACATCAAGGGAGATTCATATGGATAACATTCCATGGTGGCGTCGAGAGGTAGCTGATATTGTTTGTATGTTTGAGAAGGAACTACCCACGATTTTTATGGACTTGCAAGTCCATATTCTAATTCACCTACTTGATGAGTTTGAACTAGCTAGGGTGATCTCATGTCGTTGGATGTTCTTCTTAGAGAGGTACATGGAAAAATTGAAGGGGCTTGTTCGACAAAGGGAAAAACTAGAGGGCTCTATGGCAGAGGGGTACATAGTATATGAGTCATTCTATTATGCCAGTGAGTACATCAAGCAAATCGATGACACATAAGGGGTAGTCTTTTGGGACGACCATCAAGATGAGGAAAAAAGGGAAGGGGAGCTATTCCAAACAAATGCAAAAAGGCACTTGATAAAGAGTAAGTCAGTTATATTTTGAAAATTTAGTACAAAGAAATTGTTTACCTTGAAGTTGATAATATATATTTCATCCCATGCTATTTGTTTTGAATTCTTTTGTACATCAACCAGTTTAGAAAATTTGATGCCATCAATAAATTCGTTTTTTAAGTTAATAATAAATATTTGATCTCATGCATTTGTTTTGAATTTTTGTATACATCAACAAATTTAGAAATGGATGCCATCAATAAATTTGTTTGTTTTACAAAGGGGAAAAATGGAGGGCTCTATGGCAGAGGGGTACATAGTATACAAGTCGTTCTATTATGCCCGTGAGTACATCAAGCAAAATGACGACACCGAAGGGGAAGTCATTTGGGATGACCATCAAGATGAGGACAAAAGGGAAGGGGAGATACTCCATATGAACGAAAAAAGGTGCTTGATAAAGAGTACTTGTCAATTATATTTTGTCAATTTAGTACAAAAAAATTGTTTACATTGAAGTTGATAATATATATTTCATCCCATGCTATTTGTTTTGAATTCTTTTATACATCAACGAATTTAGAAATTTTGTTGCCATCAATAAATTCATTCTTTAAGTTGATAATATATATTTGATCTCATGCTATTCATTTTGAATTTTTATATCCATCAACGAATTTAGAAATGGATGTCATCAATAAATTTGTTCTTTACAATGTATGCCATCAATAAATGGATGTCCCCTTCCGTTTTGTTCTTGTAATATGCTTGTATGAAGAGAGAAGAAGAAAATGAGACAATGACAGGAAAACATTTAGACAATTGAATGGTAGAAGCATGGCTTATCCTGATCATTTAAAATAAAATATGCTAAAAATATGTCCCAACAATTGGGTGGCTGACCGAATACAAGAGAAATATGTAATGTCCGGTCATAACCCACATGGAAAAGATCTAGATGAACTAAACATAGGGATTAGGTGAAAAAACTTTGTAATAACCTCTCTGAGTACCACGTTCTATTTATAATATTTCACATTTGAATTGTAACACATATTATGATTTTATTAATGCTTTGGTTATTAGACATATGACACTATCCTTTGTTCACATTTTTACAGGTACATTTCTTCCCATCTATGTTGGCATATAGACATCATTTTCACACTGAGTATGCTGATGATGGACACAATGCACAAGATTTTGGAGTGGAGGTCAATTTCGACCAATCTAGTCATGATAGCTGCCATGATGATAACCTCTATTGAGGGGAAGTCAGGTTACATTGGAAAGATACAAGAGATCATGCAAGTGGACTTCTCATCGTTTCAATGTGTTATTTTTTGTTTCAAGTGGTAGGATACCTTCGACCGGAGGAATGTAAAGGAAGATCATGATAGTGGGATAATATGTATTAACTCGTAAAAAATGTGGGTTGAAAGTAAGGAGCCTTATGTTTTCCCAAAACATTGCAACCAAGTGTTTTTTTTACCCAGATGTGTTGGATGGGGATTGGTGGTTCATACTGAAACATGATCCGAGATCCAAACATCTTTTTGAGAACAACAATGTTATAATGCCAAGAGAGGAAGATAATCAGGGTGATGGCAACGTAGACTAATTTGTAAATGATTTGTTTGGACACTTATATTGTGGATGTGTCATTTTATTATGGGTATCTATAATGGACAATTATGCTTTTTTTTTTCCCTTCATATTATAATTATGTTGGATATGAAAAGTTAACAACCATTTACAACCACAATATCGAAAATACATTAAATAGACGTACAAGCGTACGATGTGGTTTTGATATATTTTTATTGTCATATTTATTATTTAATATAACAAATTTATGTTGTCTTGTATTAAAATATGTTTATGTTAACCTTTGAATTACTAAGCATTAATTGAGATATCACAAAGTTGGTGGTGTACAATAATAAATATTTATTTTAAATTATATTTTATTTAAAAAAAAATGAAGATATTAAAAAATATTGAAACCTCAAAATTTTTATGTTTGAGAAAATCGAAATTCAAATAAATATATCCTTACTTTGATGGAACTTCTAAGGATAATTCCAACAAAATAACTTCGTGCAACTTCTACAATACTCATGGTGTTTGCATTACCAACTTTGATGGCATTCCCCACCTTAACTAGGGCAACTATCATGACGTTCACCTATTCCATTCCATCCTTTAGTTTTATAATCATATAAACTTATATTAATCATTTTTTTACATTCTCCTTGAAATAAGTGTCAATATAGGAAGGACATGGAAATTCTAAAGGAGTTTTTTTCTAGAGCCTAGTCAAACTTGAAATAAATGTTGGCAAAAGTAAACTATCAAGTGTCTCTATATCAATATCATGAAGATGTGCAGTAGTAACCGATTTGAACATAGTATCCAAAGCATCAAAATCTTGTGACACATGTGGAGGAAGAGGAGTAGGAGGGGGATCAATGGATGATGACACATGTGGACTAGAAGAAAAAATGATGGGTGAATGGTGACACAAGCAAAGGAGAAGGGGGAGGATTAGTAGAATATGGTGACACATATGGAGGAGAAGCAAGAGGAGGGGGAGGAGGAGGAGGAGGAGGAGGAGGATCATACATGGATGCAGGTTCAGATAGATGTGGAGGGGAAACATGATGAGGAGGAGGAGGAGACGTGGATGTAGGTTCAGATACATATGGAGGGAAGAAATAGGATCTATAGATGCTATAGCCGACTCACGTGGAGGAAAATGAGGAGGAGGAGGAGGAGGAGGACCATGTGGTGGAGTAGAGGATGTGGATGGCTATGTTTATGAGATAGATGTAGTGGGATCATGAGCATCACCCCTCAACGTCTTGATGAGGTCGACGACACCAACAATATGACACATCAACATCATCATTTCATGAGGCAAACACCTGCATGTATTATAGATATCCTCTACTCATAATATATCTCTAATGGGTGCGGGTACCACTCCGTGACTAGTCATGACACAACATAGCTCATCCACCACCTCTAGCCAGACTCTCATATCTAGCATGTGTGGCATGTGGGGTCTTTGTACTACTAGATATGGGTCCTCTCCCTCCTCTATCACCTCATCCTCATGTTGGGTAGGCACATCCCCAACATATGTGCTAATATATGTAAAACAATAGATAATAATAATAATAAGATAATTGAAACAAAATGTTACAATAAATTACATGTGCATCAAATAAGACATAAAAATATGCAAACAGATTGATCAAAACATAACAATAATATTACCTCTCTCATATACTAGCTCCTTTATTGTAAATCATATGTTTGGACATGCTCTCCAATCCATCCCCGTGTACGGACACTCTACAATATTAAGGACAAGATTTTCCTTGCTAGATAGTAAATCAAATACCTCCCTACCCATTGGAGTAATGGGAAACTCAGATTGGCCCCTCTTGAGCATAAACTACCCCCACATGTGCATACACGTAATCAAACATAGGCCTAGTAGGAAAGCAAGGTACTTCTAGCTGAGTGGCATAAACCCTCTCAAAAAATAGTGTATACAACTTTGACGTGAATGAGAAGAATCTCGTCCCAGACAAGACAACGTGACAATGATCTAATGCATGACAAAGTTGTCTCAAAAAATAATATGCTCACCTAATCAATTGGGGTGTTTGCAATAAACTATGTACATAATACAACATAGAGAAACTAATGCGCTTCCCATTAGAGCTATATTGTGGCAGTGATGAGAGCATAAGACATAGGTACCTAATGTCCTCTCTCTAAAATGAACCTATTCGTAATTGGCCACCATGAACCTAGAACTCCGAAGACGAATGAACATGTGGACCGACATATCTCTGCACATATTCCAATTGGGTCTCTTCTGCAACACCAGGTAGTAGCGCAAGGAAATGGGGCAAATACCCCCTCCTCCTAGACAACCCAATGATGAAATAAACATCCTCCTCCGTGGGATGATACCACAAATCGAGACCGATATTGAACCCTTGTCTCACATGATTTCAGTGACAAATCAATTGCTGTAACAATGAAGAGTCCCCCCTAAGGGGTGTACCTTCCTAATAAAACTTCAGGACACCAATATCCATCAAAAGGTCTTGTGTCCATTGTGAAAGAGGGTGAGGGAAAAAATCCCTCTCCCTCTCCCTGGCTTCCCACTCATGCACAAATGTGTGCCTGTCAACCGGTTGTCAATTCTCCTCCTCCTCCTCTTGTCGTCGTTGTCTCCGATTCACATAAAAATATTTTTAGGCATATATATACAAACAAAAAAAATTGAAATTATAAAACAAATACATATATAAATGACATGTATTTAAAAAATCCAATTTTTTTTTTTTTTACAAAAAAGTCTTAAAAAGCAACCGATGTGTCACAAATAGAACATATGCCCCGAGGATGGTGTGATAATTCAAAACAGCAACACCATTCAGTGGTGTGTCCCACATGATGCTCCACACTGGCTCAGTGCTTTTAACCGTGTTGGTTCAATGCTTTAAACAACACTGGTTCATTTCATTAACAAATATGCACCACAACGATATAATTTATGGTGCACAAATTCACGGTTCCCTTTGTTAAACTAAAAGCACCGATGTGCCATATATACTAGAGCACCAACTTGTTTTATACCGGTGCGTTGTATTACTAACCCACAACTAATGATCCTTATAGAATATGAACCACACTGTTTATTTTTCAAAACATGTTGTGATGTGCACATTGATTGTTTCACACCGGTGTGCCACAACTATTAACGCACCACCACAGATTGCAACTGTGAGCCTACTAAGTCACATCGCTTTAATTGGTTATTACAAATTCACCCTGGGGTTGTTGTCTTTACAACATAGGTGCGTTTATTGGACTGATGGGCACTCCTAAACTAAACTTCATTATTGCAGCTGAAGTGATGCCATGTGTTACTATTAATGCAATGGTACTACTATGATAGTGGAGCACCAATGTTTTGTATTATGGTGTGCTTTAAAGGATAGAGCACCAGGAACGAGGCATCTAATGAGACACCCCATTATAAAAAGTCATGCAATATATGTCCCATTGCATTTCTGTATATAGTACAAGTGCATTGGCTTAAAATGGTTGCACCACTACTTAAAATTTTTAAAATCATTATGTTAGTGGTGTCGTTAGTTAAGTGAAGTGTACTAGTGTGGGTAGAAGCCAATTGTGCACTAGTTTCAGGGAGTTTCAAAGGATGCACTGCTTTGTTTCTATAATTTATCACAATTATCTTGCTTAAATGGCACTCGTGCGTACATATATATGAGTCACACTGGTGGTGGTGCTCACTGTAAAGTCAACATAATACACACCACGTTAGGGCGAGACGAAGTTTTCAGGCATGGTTTCATTGTTGAGAAGAAATTAAAATTCGTGGTAATTTCCGAAATTTGGAAATGTGTGGAATCTACCAATGGAGCCATCCATGTCGGTGTAGAGCACCATAAAAAGGCGTCTCGGGAAGGACGGTGAGTACTGGTTCTTGATTGGAAGCACGAGATGCACTGTAACATTGAAAATTAGTTTGGTAATTATTTTTTTATTTACCCTACGACGTTGTGGCTGAAGAAAGTGAGGCGCACCGATGCGTACTGTTCAATTACACTAGTGTGATTTATTCGGTACATGTATTTTTTATAAAGTATGGCTGATGCAAGCACATTGACCCCCCCAAATCATATCAAAATCATGAATCTTTCAAAAGGCGAATGTGGACGTGACATGGCCAAGAGGACAATATTTCCTCAATATTTGTGTAAACAAATAAGGTTTTGTTAATTGTTTGTTATTATCTTGAGCGATCTTAGTGATAAGGTGAGGATAGATTGGATCTGCAATTATCTAATTTGATGTTGTATTGTGTTATTATAAATGTAAGACTTTGGGCAATGGAGAGGGAGGCCAGGAAATGTATATATGGACTAGAAAGGGAGGCTAGGCCTGAAAGGCCATCTCATGTAATCTCAAGCTTGAAACTAATAAAATCAGTGTATTTTATTTCTATTTCAATTCATGTGCTTGTATGAGTAATCGTTGCTTAGTAAATGAGTTTGAATGTGAGTGGGTGTGTAAATTTGTATGGTTATGAATGCGTGTGTGATTGTGGGAGGCCATGAATGAGAATTACAGAGAGTTGTAGGTTAGAATGATGAAGGGAATTCATATTCCAAAAAGAAGTAATGTCGACCGTTGATCATGGTAAGAGCAATGGCGATCCATTAAACGATATCGAGATAAATCTATCGGAGGCCTAAACCATTGGAGATACTCCAAAAAGGTGATAGTCCGATGACCATTGGAGTAATTGGTGGCTGGAAGGTTCAGTGGAAGAGAGACCCCAAACGACAGTGAATATTTGTTCAGAGAAATCTAGATCGATGGATCTAGGAAGAACACATGGTAGTGTTCTATTGGAGTAAGCTTTTAGAGTGGCCACAACTTGTTAGAGTTGAATAACATGGAGTTTCTAGATCAACGATGGACATCCATTCAAAGTGAAATAGATCAATGGTCCTAGAAGGAAACATGTGGTAGTTGACCATCGAGACCAGGATTGTAGTGTAATGAAGGTGAATAGATTGTGACCATTGTTTGTGAAAGATTGATGATGGAGGTTGATCTATTATTTTGGAGTCTGAAGCATTCATAGTACTTCCATTTCATCAGAGTTGGAATAGTTGAGGCTAAGATATTGGAGTCTCATAGCTCAATTGAAGTCTGAAAACCATTGGAGTGGTACAGGCCCATCGAAGTCTGAGTTTTCAAAGTGCTTTATTCTACGTGTATCGAGACACTTCGACAAGAGGAGTCTGATGGTCATACGGGGAGAAAAGTTTCGACGACGATGCCTAACACTTGGTCATAATTGATTTCTTATGGGATCTCAATGTTAGAATATAGAAGATGGTGTGCTCATTTTACCATTGACGATACCCTCATCACCCAACCACAGGCCGAAGCCTCCCTCCGAGCACCTTAACCTTGATCGAGAATTACTCCGAAATCAAACCCTAGGCTAGATATCCAAACAAAGAGTAGCGCATCAATCCCCAAGGATAGCACATCACAAAAAGCTGATCAGATGTTCCAAACCCTAGCCAAGAGATATTCAAGCCAATATTGAAACTAGCTGCTGCTGCAGCTGCACCTGCAACCCTCCTCCAAACCTGTGCACCAGACTGCAATTGCAGTGCACACCAACTGGGAAACTACAATTCTGAGATGCTGCAAATGAGAACTGGTGCCCTGTATTTATAGTAATCCTGCCAGTTTTGCTGGGGCCGACTTCTCCTCCTAGGTATGTGTTTGTTCAGTATATTATTATTATTTCTGGCCGACTTCTTCTCTTGGAAGCTAATAGCCTAATATAAATTATCTTCTTGAGCCGACAAGGCTTCTAGGGTTATTAGCCAACTCATTAGGGTTTCTCTTGCTTCCCGGAGTCTTCTATTCTCGTCAGGTTCACACATGGGGGTAAATACCTCCCGCAGCTACCATAATATTAACACTCAACGTCTGAATGAAATAAGTGTTCTGGAATTTTAGAAAGGAGCTTAGCGCTGATCCGAGGAGGGATTAAGTTAAGTGCCTCAACTACTATCAGAGTATTTGGGCCTCAATGAAGTTTTGAGAGAAGTCGAGTGTTGTAGCTGCAGTAGAGAAAATTCAAAACTCAATATATGTGGGTTTTGGCCGGGAGGTATTCATTAAGTGGTATCAGAGGAGGGAAAGTTTTCCTGC
>ML789105.1:25844-55895 GCA_009831015.1 Picea engelmannii | reverse complement strand
CAGGATGAGAGTCTTCCTTATTTTCAACATATGTACAACAGAGCCATACATAGCTCAACCGACCATAGCCCCTTTCAGGTGGGGTTGGGATTTAAACCATTGGGTCTCATGGATGTTGCACTACCCCTTTTAGCCACCCAGGAAGACTTGTCACATGGTCCAACTAAAGCTAACAAATCCACCCAGTTCATTAGGTGGATCTAACATGTCCACCAATAGGTTCAGGATATTTTACAAAAGTCCAATGCCAAGTACAAGTAGCGCCATGATAACCATCGGGTGCCACACTAGTTTCAGGTGGGAGACAAAGTTTGGTTGCACTTGCAGAAATAATGCCTTATAGGGCTCAATCAAAAGCTTCATCCACTCCATTATGGACCTTACACCATCACTAAGGATGTGGGTGACAATGATTTTGAGCTCAACCTTCCCCCCTTCCTTGGATTGCACCCAATGTTCAATGTGGACCTCCTTCGACCTTATTTTCCACCATTATTGGACACCTTGGAGATAGTAGACCAATTGACATGAACATAGCTCAAACCAGATTGCATGGAATAGGAATCCACTGATCAGATCATGGACAAACAGGTCAAGGGAAATCACTAGTAGAGGATCGAACTTTATCGGGTTGTCAAAGCATGGTAGCTCCTGCACCAAGGCAAGTGGCTCACCCGGGGCCAAATTCAACAAAAAAATCCTCATATGATGGGGGCACTCAATGAAATGGAGAACATTGCTTCCCAAGGGGGGAGTATTGATCCAGGAGGATATTGGTGGCCACCCACCTTTTCCAAGTGGCTCAAAAGAGTTTTTGGCAACTTACTATTTTTAGCAGTTTTTCGGGTCCCAAACTTTCGGGGCTATTTTGAGGGCCTAAACAACATTTTTTCATGATAAAACACCTTAATGTTTGATAAAAGCATCAATTGAGCTCCCTAAATGAATCTCCTTGCCAATACCTTTCCAACAAGCTATCATGCGCCCTAATCGAATATTGCATGCAAATGTTACGACCCCAGGAAGTTGATGTACTAACTTACCCCAATGGGGCCCACATGAATTTTGGCGCTGCATCTCCTAGGGTTAGTTTTTTGGATGTCTATGGTTTTGGAATTCTTGTTTATTGTAAAAAGGCCTTCAAATCCTCATTGTACTCATATTCTTGTGAATGAGCATAACCGTCACACATCTTCTTAGAGATAAGCTGCCACCATTCTAGCAAGCTTGTTTTCAGTTTGCATTTTACAGTTTTCAACATATTTCTTATTTGATTGAAGTCAATTTTTACTGTATCTCTATTATTATTCACCGTGTCTTTGTGTTAATATTATAAATACGAGGTTTCATTTTTTTCTGCTCATAAATACAGATCTATATGTGTGTGTGTGTAGACACACACACACACACACACACACACACACACACACACACACACACACACACACACACACACACACACACACACACACACACACATGTGACGCATTGACGACGATGCTCATTGTGAATTTAACACAGTATGCACCGCTTCGGGGTGAGCTGAAGCGTTCAAGTGCACCACGTGAAATTGGAAAAGAAATTGAAAAAAAAATGGGAAATTTCAAGATAAATTCAAATTTTGATTGGATGAAAATGAAAATAGGAAGGTAATAAATAATTTACCTGGCCACTTATGTTCCGAGGAGGCATGGTTGCACTGTTGATAGGAAATGAAAATTTGTGGTAATTTCTAAAATTTGGAAATGCCTTTAGTCTACCAATGGAGCTATCCAAGTCGGTGTAGAGAACTAGAATCATGGAGTCTTAGGAAGGAAGGTGAGCATTGATGCTTGATTGAGAGTTTGGAAGCACAAGATGCATTGTAAAAATGAAAATAAGTTTGTAGTCATCCAGAAATATGTGGCTCCTCTCTCTTTATTGGAGTGGCTCAGACATCCAGGACTAAGTGCGACGGGGATCTCTATTATGTGGAAGGTAGTTCTTAAAGTTTTTGAGGTGGCGGGGAATGGTTTAGCCTGGAGAGTTGGGTCTGGAAACTTGGTTAGGATTGGTCTGGACCCCTGGGTGGGTAGTTATACAGAGCACATACTCCCTGTAGATTTAAGCTCTAAATTGGATCAAGGGGGGTATTTCTACCTAGAACAAGTTGGGGAACCTCTCGCCACAAATATTTGGCACCAAGGTTGGAAAGACGGGAGAATGTTGGGCTTATAAGGGGCAAACTTATTACTTTGGGACAGGTATACCTATGCTCTCAGGAGAGTGAATATTTGTCTTTCTGATCGGGATGATGAACTCCTTTGGGATGGGGACCTAGGAGGGGTATACACCCCAAAAGCAGGTTATGTACATTTGAGTACTGATTACTTGTAGCAAGAAGTAAAGTGGTGGTGGAGAAAACTCTGGAAACAAAGGTTCCCAACTAAGGGGAAAATTCCGGTCTGGTCTATTCTGGAGAATAAAATTCCAATGTGGGAAAACCTACAGAAGAGACAATTCAATGGTTCGTGTTGGTGTTCGCTTTGTAAATAATAGGAGGAGATTGTCGATCATATTTTTATGCGATGTCCTTTTACCATTTCAATATGGGCGCAAGCAAACAATTTGTACTTTTCCCTTGGTGGATGGCAAGGTGTATCCTTTGAGGAGGCCTTGAAGATTTGTCTATCGCCAAGGAATCCATGGGAAATAAATTCCTCCCCCTTCATTGCTGCATGGGGGATCTGGATAGCTCGAAATTCCTCGATTTTTCGAGATGAGATCCATTTGCCCTCCTGGGTGGCTATCAATTGCCTTTGAATTCTTTCACATTTAAAGCCTTTGGTTAGGGTGGGGCTTGGTAATGCTCGAGTGGTTCTGGAGGAACATATAGACAGGGAGTGGCCATGGGCATACTTTGATGGAGTGACTTCGAGAGATACATTACTTTGTGGGGAGGGGGGTCGTTTATACTTATCCATACATATTTTTTTTTTACTCACGACTGGGTTGGGATTTGGTTCAAACAACTTTTCTGAGATTATGGCATTAAAACTTTTACTTTTATTTGTTGTGGAAAAAGGATGCAAAACTTTACAGGTTTTTGGGGATTCTTTATTAGTCATTAATTGGGCGAACAAGGTTCAAATTTGTCATATTTCTTGTCTTGTGCCAATACTTGAGGAAGTTCTAAGGATTATCACTACTTTTGACTCTATATCTTTCTCCCACATCTATAGGGAATGAAATAAAATGGTTGATAGGCTTTCCAAAGAAGCCTCACAATTAGATTTTGGCAGCTGACATATATCCGAACATTATTCAGGGGGCAGTTTTGAATACCACATGCCTTTCTAGGATGGACTATTGTAGGCTGAATTCTCCTCTTTTTGGAACTATTAGCCAGAATATGGGGTTACTTGTATATGCATAATTGTAATATTTTACATAAGAATCATGTTTTGTTTATTTCACACATGAACAAACAAAAAGATGTGAACATGCATTTCATATACTAATTGCTGGGTTAGTTGTGACATTATCATAAGATAAACATTCAACTTGAACACATGATATGGAGGGACAAGAAAAGTATTCCTTTTTGTATTAATCTTCACAAGAGTAAACTTACAATATGTGGTCGACACTGCTCCTCGAAACTGGTCCTGGGCTCCTCTTCAACTATCCTCCAATTGCTTTGCTCTATACTTCTTTTTGCACAAGGATGGCTAAAGGTTGGGACAAGGGGAATGCTCAATTGGGTATAGTCTCGTTACTATGATTTTCCACTTCTCAAATGGGACCCTTACCCCTTCTTTTATAGGCTAGAAGGAGCTAGGTATTTGGTCGAATGACTGGCCATGCATGGCCGAAAGGTTTAGTTAACTTGCCCAAAGCTGTGTGTTCCATCAAAAAATTTCATTTTTCTGTGATTTTGTAGGTACACGTGGGCTGTATTGGGGCAACTAGTGTGTACACGCATGAAATAATGGAATAGGGCCCATGGGCCTTTATAAAGGAGGTTTTTAAGAAGAGTTGTTCAATAGTGTTTTGACAAAGAAGGAGTCTGAGATGGCCTGATGCTAGGTAAGTATGTCTGGTGAAAATTAGGATTATAACTGATGCCCCCTAATGTGTGAGTTCAGAAGAGAATCTGATGGATGAAATACATTATCAATCTTTATCAACGTACCAAACCGGTGAGCCCAGGGACCAGAATACGAGAGGTGCCATCTACAAAAAAAAAATTGTCTCTCCAAGGCGGGCATACCTATGCTCGAGATGAAATAAAATCATGGCTACCAATCAAATACACTGTAGATCCATGTCATATAACTATATAAAGTGTAGCTGCGAGCAAGACATAGTGGATCTACATCTCAAAATAAAAAAGATATACATGTATAGTATCCATCTTCTAGAAGTTGATAAGGACTGATGGCTAGAGATGAGGTCTTCAAAGCTCGAGCAACAACTTCAAAATATTCAAAACTTGGGTAGGAGTGTAATATGAGTGTACAACTTCACTACCTAGAGGTCTTCGACAGCTCGTCAGTCATGGACTAGAGAATCTTTGATGATCAGACTGAAGGCTCCTTTGATTTCAAAAAAATACTTGACTAGACTTTTGGGATGGCCGGGCATGAGGGCAAGAGACAAAATGCAGATGGGCTGACTCAGGCTTGGTAAAAAATTCCCTTGGACAATAACACGACAAATGATGAGACTCAGGCAGCATGACATTGACATAAGTTCACGAGGTAGGAGGCGACACAAACTCTCCATATGTTTGGAAGAATAACCAAACGGAGGAGGACACAACTCTATGTAGCTAAAACAACTTCCTAAGGTCATATTAAATCCCAGAGCTTGAAGAAAAAATGAAAGGATGTGCTTTGTCTAAGGGTGACTCATTGCGCTGCCAATAAAAAGAAAATACTTTTCCCTTCCTCTTTTTGGGGTATATTTGATTTTTTTTTCTTTTTCAATAATTTTGGAAAAAGAATAAAAGAATGCTATGTTACAAAGGAGGATCGAGTGTCACAAATATAATAGTTCCAAGCGCACGAATCACAGGGATGCTCAGGGAAAAGGGACATATGTAGGAAAATGACACTCGAGAAAAATCCTCCAGGGGCCAAAGGTGTCAAGAAACAGAGTCAAATTGCTACAGGGCTTGCGTATAAGGCATGCTTCATGTGGTTCAGTTGAGAGCAACATGGAGCCGACATTAGGCCAAAGATGTGGGTATGTAAATGCGATTAATAAGACTAATAATGCTAACGTCCTTCGATGTAAGTTTAACAAGCCTAGAGAAGGTAAGCTCGACAGTTTTTCATATTTAAAGAGTCTGAAAAAATGTAAAAGGAGACTCCGATGGGGTACCTTTTTTGAAGGTAGTCTAGTCAGTTTGAAAAAGGGGTAAACTAGCACCGACAAGACGTCTATTCAAAACCATTTTAACGAGTGTGATAAAGACAAGATCACTCATCATTTTTTTTTTATTTTTAAGGAGTCTGAAAAAAAACTTAACTATGGACTCCATCAGGAATGTTCTTCTGGACCATTTTAATGAGTGTGAAAGGATAAGGTCACTCGACAATCTTTTCAATTTTAGGGATTCTGAAAAGAGCTTAACTATGGACTCCGTGGGGGTTCCTTTTTCATAAATTTAGTCCCTCAAGCCTGAAAAAGGGTTAAAATTATACCTGAGGGTACTCTTCTAGAGATTCGAGGCCTCTAGAGTATACCTTTATTCATACAATTGACCATCCAGACCGAAAAAGGGGTAAACTACCACCGGATAGATGTGACTTCAAATTTCAGTTTAACTAGTGTGAAAGGCCACAAGATCGCTTGACAATATTTTCATGTTTAGAGGGTCTGAAAAAGGCTTAAAAGAAGACCCGATATGTTTTGGGAGTCCCGAGGGTGAGTTCAAGAGTTATAAGGAATCATGAAAATGAGGCTCAAACTCGTAATTAGGAAAAACTAAAAGGGACTCCCGAGCCTATAGTCGTTAGTGACAACATGGACACCATAATGCAACCAGGATCTACCTAGGGCATCCATGTTACGGTAATCTCTACCACCAAATTACGACACTTGTAAAGCAACAATAATGGTTCCGTGTCGCAACTTTGTGGGATCAATCCTATGGCAAAGTGAAAAATACAACGAGATGCAGAAAGTGGAGGTGTAATCCTGACTTAAATGCAACGAGTTGGAAAAAATGACTTTTTACCAAAGGACCATCAAAACGCCCCAAATCTCAAAAAAAATTCCCTATACTGAAAGAAATACTTCCCATGACCATCCAAAGAAGACTCTTGAACCATCTTAAATGATTTTCAATTTAGAAAAAATGACAAAAGGGTCCGAAAATGGACAAAAAGAGGCCAAAACCTCTATAAATAGAAGCTGGCAACTCATTATCACCATTGTTAACTCAGAAATTGACTAAAAGTAAAAACTACCCCTTTGTGAAAATAATTGATTCTGGGAGCCTCAGTGGACGAAACAACCATCCGCTTGGACCAAGTAAGTATAAAATACCTCATCTTGCAATCTAATTCTTTATTTATGCATTTAGTTTCATTTTTTTTTGGGGGGGCGTCGACCTTCAAAAGGTCGGTGCTACATCCACACGAGCTGTCCTATGATAGCCCGCGTGTACCCTCACTCTATCTTATTTCAGACTATGTGTACACATGACTATCATCACAACATCCTACGTGGACCCTCCATTTAGTGCAAAAAAATTAAAAAAGCAAGAGTTAACCCTCCTAAACTTTTCCCATGTGCAGGATGTATGTGCACTGGAGAGAAAGAGAGCATGAAGATATTAGTGTGCTGGTTGGGGAAGACCCTAATGTTGTTGCTGGATTAATGCAATATGGATTGTTGAAATTTTTTTTGTGTCCTTTCATGTGAGCATAACCTAGGCTATTGAATGCCTTGGTTGACTATTGGCATCCTGGTGTAGAGGCCTTTATGCTAGAGGGGCAGTCACTGGTTCCAATGACAGAGGATATGTACTTTCTAAATTGCCTCTTTAGGAGAGGGGAACTAGTAAACATTTGTACGTTTCCCTCTGGGCCTCACAATATATCGAAGTTGATTGGACTCCATTGTGAGGCGGGTACAGACCGGACGAGCTCGCAAGTGTCGATAAGCAAGATCTCAGACTTAGCACTGTAGGCGATCGTGTTACTCATCGGGAAAATTACTGGGTCTGCGACTTTGCATCAGGAATCCCATGCATAGATGAACTACGCAGTTCAATGCTTAAATGCACAGATTTTTGATTGGAGCACCACATTACTGGATTGTATGAAGAGGCAACTAATAGACTGCAGGTTGCGGACTCAGAGGAACTTAGAGTTTGGAACAATCCTTTGCTCTTTCTTCTTTGAAAGAGTGCCCAGTTTCATCCCTCGAGAGGTGGTACGAGGGAATCAAGCCTCTCTTCCCACGATATGCATATGGGCAGTGTTGCTGCCATGACAGGGGGGATGAAGGACCAATGAATCCTTTGATGATGACTTTTTTGCTTGGTTGTCGCGATAGATCCCAGTCATAGAGGATTAAACTTATGCTGGGATTGACTTCTCGAGAGACCCTGAGATACCAGTACCTCCTGGCGAGGAGCGAGGAGAGATGGGTAAGTTTGTATCATTTTCTTTTTTTTTGTTAAACATATGTAATTTTTATGTTGTTTTTTATATATATCATTTTTTTTATACCAGATAATCTGACAGATATGTGTCTATTATGTGCAGATGTGGGGCCAGTGTGACCAGCAGATTATGCGAGGAATAGGCGATGTCCTCGGCCAAGGGCCGCACCTGCCACGACAGGGGGACCAACAGTAGCAGGAGAGATTTCAGCTGGTGAGGCTAGGAGGGTTATGAGATGAGTAGAGAAATTTTTTACCTCGCTCACTCGCACAGTCCCCATGGTAGACATTGAGGATCTGCCACCATCTATGCATCCTTACGTAGTGGGGGCACCACGGACATGGGTCCAAATTTTTCGGCATTTGGCAAACACCGTTGATTATTACAACAGGGCCCACAGGCCTTGTCCTTAGTTAGGCTGGAATTTTCACATGTCGAGGGCACTACTTGTATATTTTTTGAGGGCATAAGCCCCATGACTCGTTACTGGTCATATTTTTGAGGTGCTTGCACCCACCTATGTACTATGATGATTTTGATATTATATATGGATTTTTATTTCTTTTTATGTCTTATGGATTATATTTGCCTTTAAAAATGTATTTACATGTGCATGTGTATGCCTTTCTTATATGTGTGCGAGATGCCAATCTAATATTTGATTAGCTAGAGTATCTGTGACTTGATTTAATCTCCTAGGAACATGAAAATATGTAATATAATCAAATCTTTGTTCTAAGAGACGTACCCTAAGGAATCGTCAGTGTAAAGTAGGATCATGAACACGATAGACTCTATTTAATTGAGACACAACTAGCTGAGCGTCTAAATAGACTCGGAGGTGAGAGATACCAAATGACAGAGCGTCATGAAGCAACTCAATAACTATGCTGTATTCGGTGACATTGTTTGTGGTGTCGCCTAAACATATACCTCCTCAAGATAATACCTAGCCTTGAGGTTTAAAAATTACCCAAGCTGCGGAGGCAAGCCTCTGAGTGTGCCATCTAGCGTTGTCTGCATACCCAACGAACACCTCTGATTCACTTGAAATTTGCCACAGTGACAAAGGATAACATTAAAAATGACATGTCCACAAAACCAAAAGAAACCATAAAGTAATAGTACAAAGACTATACATATGTTACAAAAATTTATCCAAGGTGACTTACCTATGAGTAATACTTCTTGAGGTAGAGCCCATTTCTAGGCTCCGCCAAAGCATTTCCCTCAAAGTCTACTAGACGATAAGTGGCCTTTTTTAGAACCTCTTTTATGATGAAAGGTCCAAACCACATGGGTTTGAATTTGCCTGCCCCCAGGGAGTCCTTATCCTGGTCATAGACCAAGACAAGTTCGTCTTCAGAGAAAATCTGAGGACGAACAGACTGATCATACTAACACTTGAATTTTTGTTTGTGAGCCTCCTTGGCCAGGGCCGCATCACGACGCTGCTCAAGGTATAATAACTGCTCTTCAAGTGGAGAAGTGTCTGGCAATAACTGTACTTCCAACTTAAGGACAGGATCTGACATTCTATAGGCAATACTGCTTCCAGACTGTAAATGAGTTGAAAAGGTGAAAATCCGGTTGTAGTCTTAACAAATGTTTGGTAATCCCATAATGCCGAGTATAACATCAAATCCCAATTTGACTTGGCCGAATTGATCATTCGCTGTAGGATGGTCTTAAGAGATTTATTTACAGCTTCCACCTGACCATTCACTTGGGGGTAGCAGGGTGACGAATGTTCTTGCCAAAACCCAAGCTTTGATGTTAATTCGGTCATCATTTGGTTCTGAAAGTGACTTCCATGGTCTGTGACAATCTCTCTCGGGACTCCAAACCTTGTGATTATCTAGTTGAAAAAAGAGAGAGTTGTAGTCTCTCCATCATCTTTAAATGTTAGCATAGCTTCGACCCACTTCGTGAAGTAGTCTATGGCTACAATGATATAATGGTGCCCCCTTGTTGAAGGAGGGTTGCATGTAGTGTAATCAATCCCCCACTTGGTGAAGAGGCCAACTGTGATGACATGAAACATGGGAGAGGGATGTTCCCTCATCTTCCGAGAGAATATCTGACATGGGTGGCACTTCTTGACTGATTTGATACAATATTTGATTAACGTTGGCTAGAAGTAACTGGCTCGTAAAATCTTTTGGGCTATTTCCAACCTAGAAAAATGACCACCACATGCTCCAGTATGACAGTCGTTAAGAACGATAACTGCTTCTTCATGAGTGAGACATCGACGAAGGATGCAATCCACACCTCGGTGATACAAAGTGTCGTCGAGTATGAGATAGTTCTTATCCTGATGGCGTATACGACGACGCTCATCGTGAGAACCAGAGGCGGGGCACTTCAAATTCTGGAGATAGACAAGTATATCTCCATACCAGGGATCCAAAGATGCGATAAAAAACATGTCTCCTCTAATAGGCGACTCTTCGGGCATAACCTCACCGGATTCAACTAGAAGTTTCGAGATGAGTTCTGCAAAGACCAATGACTTTTTGGATTTTTCCGAAACAAAATCTAAGTCAAATTCCTGGAGGAAAACTATCCATCTACTGATCTTCCCGCCAATGATGCATTGTGTTAATATGTATTGAAATGGATTCACAAGGACAATGATGGTGGTCTTGCGAAACAAAATATAATGACGGAACCGTTGAACAACATGAACGACTGCAAACGCCATTTTTTCAATATGGGAATAATTGAGTTCCGGTCCAACCAGGCCTCGACTCAGGTAATAAATCACATATTTTGAGAGGAATTCATCCTCCTGAACTAAGACCATACCAATAGTCGACTCTGCTGCAGGCAAGTACAATAAGAAATCTTTGTTATAATTAGGTGGCTGGAGCAGAGGGGAAATCGTGAGGGCATGTTTCAATGTGGTGAAAGAGTGTTGAGCGGATTCATCCCAATGAAAAGGGACATCTTTCTTTAGCAAACATATAAATCCCTTTGTGATCTCGGTATACTTGGCTGTGAAACGCCTCAAAAAGTTCGCTTTTCCCTGTAAACTTTGAAGCTGAAGGATTGTACACGGGGGAGGCAATTGAAGTATTGCCTCCACCTTGAGAGGATCGACCATGATCCCTGTTTTTGAGACTATGAAACTGAGCAATCGTCCTGACGTTACGCAAAATCTGCATTTGTTTGGATTCAAGCGAATCCAGAAGTAGCAACATCACTCAAAGATAAGTCAGAGGTGTGTGGGATGATCTATTCTCCTACAAGATCGTGATGCTAAATCATCTAAATAGGCTTCGACTATATGCTTTAGATCATGGAAAGCAAAAGACATGGTCCGCTGGAAGGTAGCTCCAAATTTTTTGAGACCAAAAGGCATCTTACGATAGGAAAATGTACCCCATGGATAGATGAAAGTTTTTTTGTGCTGGTCTTCAGGTTTGATCTGTATCTAATTATATCCCGAAAAACCATCCATGAAAGAAAAAGCCTCGCAACTGACACATTCAATGACTATCTGGTCAATGAATGGTGTGGGGAAATTATCTTTTGGGTAGGCTTTGTTCAAATCACGAAATCCGTACATACGCGAATCGTGCCCTGTTTATTGTTGATCAACACAATATTTGACACCCATTGGGTCAAATGGATAGGATAGATAAAAAATTCTTTGAGCGGTTTCTCTACTTCAACCTTAATAGCTGCTGCTTTCCTGGAATTAATTGAACGAAGATTCTGCCGAACTGGCTTGGCATCATGATAAGTTGTGATTTCATGTTCAACTATTTTTGGATCAATGCCTGGCATTTCCTCATAAGACCAGGCAAAAATGTCACAAAATTCTTTAAATAAGTCTGTGTAGATCTGAATCTCTTAGGGGGAACAATCAGCTCCGACGAAAACATTCTCCACGATGCCAGGGGTTTTGGAGATATTAATCAATATAGTTTCAACGATAGTTTCCATATTAACCTTGGCATAAACCTCATGTGTAGCCAAGGGATTGATAGGAGAAGACCTATCTCCATTCATAGTCCAGGTGAATTCCCCTGCTTTGATTCTGCTTAACTATGGGAGGAAGTATGATTTGTGATGGAGATCATCCCAGGGTTTGTCCAGACTAGTCATTTCTTCAATGATTGCTTCGTTTGAGGGCAAGAATAAGTCTAATGAATCAGTATCAGTGAGGGAACCTTGAGCCCAAATAGGCTCTGGAATCGGATCTAACTCTTGTGCAGGAGTTGGATCGGTGTCGACTGAAGCTTGTTGGACTAAAGAGTATGCTGCTTCTGCCATGGACAAGGGCATGGACATACCATGGTGCCCTATCCCTTCCAGCATGGCTGATGGGGAAGGAAGAATCCATGAATCATTGAAGTAAGTTGTGTGAAACGATGAAACTTGGAAAATCTCAACCTTATGGTGGTCTGATATGAACTTGACATTTCCTTGAGGATGCGGGTAATCGAAAGTACCCATCAAAGGTGGGCACAAACCAATCTCTACGTTGACGATGCTCGGTTTAGGATTATCAATCACCGGGACCACGGATGCCCCCAATGAAAGGTTAGGTCGGGAGAAGGACAATTGATCAATGGTCACGATCCAACCCTCATGTGGAAACAACAAGACCCAGAAAACTGTAGCGACTCCTGCCTGCATGGCATAGGTCCAAATCCTACCTAATAAGAGATTGTAGTCGAGGGATGCGTCAACTAACTCTACCTCGACGCACACGGTCTTCCATCCTAACTGCACGGGGAAAGAGGGGACGATGCCATGTGGTCAGAACGAACGACTGTCGAAAGCAGTAAGAAGAGTATGTGACGAAGACAAAACGGGCTGGCCAATGGCCTTCCAACACACCAATGACATGACGCATGTCGAGGCGCCCTCATTAACCACCATGTGGAAAATGTTTCAAGTAAAAGTTTTCTTGGGGTAAGCCACTACTATCTAAAATGCTACGTGGCAAGGGAGATGAGGTTTTAAGTCAGTTGTATCCAGCATGATTGTACCTAGATTACAAGTCTCGACAGATCCTAAAGAGGCTAACAAAGCTTTCCTCTGGGAAGGGCAGCTTTGGAGGACCTCCGAAGCAGACATCACACAAGGGGTTTGAGACAAATCCTCCACCAACGAATAGTTCTGGGTGACCCTTGTGTTTGGGTTGTGAGAATATTTCTTAAACGCACCTTTTTGGGATGCGTGTCATTGTTTTGCCCAAAGTCTTCTCGATCTGGAGAGGAAGAGATGGGATTTCAGCTTCTTTACCTTTCTCAGAGGTGCTTGGCTTACTGTAGTCATGTGCTCTAGTCGATATAAAAGCATCACCTTTCATCATATACACATTTGCAGATGTAGGATTGTTCGAAGAAGAAGAGGATCCTAGACTGCCCCCTTCCGTGCTTGTATAGGCTTGGGTTAAGTTTTACCCATGTTGAAAAGTATTCGTTAACACAACAGGCTACTACTGTGACACAAACTTTTGGGCCTCTGCAAGTCAAGGGCAATGGTGGGTCGGGTGGTCTTCCGCACATAGGTTACACGGATACTTCGCCTTTCGTTTCTTGGTGTTGCCCCCACCAACATTATTAGTGGGTTTCTTATCCCCCTTACCCTTCTTACGTTGTTTTTTCCTTCCATTAGGCTGTTGGGTGGCCTTCGGATTTGTCGATTGCACATTGTGTACATCCAATGTTTGGGTAGGGGGAGCAGCCGAAATAGTAGTTTGGCTGGCCGCTGTGTGTTGTATAGACAATTGTTGCAATTGTTTTGTCAGTTGTTCAATGAGATTTGTTTGTGCTGAACCTACAATACCATCGGCATGTGGTCCAACTCTCTGTCTGGTTTTATCAAGTATGGATTGTGGTGCATCCAGTAAAATCTCGTACAATAAACTAGACTGAGAATAAATTAGCTCAAGCTATTGAGCTCTCATGATGGAATCTTCTTCGGAAAAAACTCCCAACATTGCGACGTCTTTGGATAGCTGTGGGGCCAAAGACTTAAGGAACTACTCAAGCAGGAATGCTGGTGGGACTAGTACCTTAATCAAACTCTTCCAATGTCTCCATTCTCGGATGTGATCAGAGATATGGTCCACTTTTGTCTGTTCGAAATTGTCCAGCAATTCTGTGCCGGCGTTGTATCTCACAGGTAATTGGAAATGGTTTAGAAATGCCATTGCCAATTCTCCAAAGGAAGAATATCTTGAGCAGTCGAGCTCGATGTACCATTTCACATCACTCCCAATGAGAGTGCGTTGAAATAGTCGCAATTGTACAGAGTCATTTTTCAGCGAATTAGACGAGCACCAAAGATTGAAGGTGGTCACATGATCCCTTGGATCTTTGTTAGGATTGGCTTTGAAATTTGGTATGTCCGAAGGCAATTTCGTCGACATAGGGGGCCAACGTGGATCATGATTGATGGGGTAATTCAACAACCTTGTCAAGTCTGGAAAATGTAAGGTTGCCAAGAAAGGTAGTTTTGGTTGTTGTTGATGATAACCATGGAAAAAGGGGCCTGGAGTTTGATTGGCACCAGGTTGCCAGGAAAATTTGGGTTGTTGGCTGGGGTTCTGGTAAAAACCATGGCCATGGCCAGCATACAAATTTTGCGTTTGAGGAGACATCATCGACTGATTCCCGAAATAGGACGTAGATGGTTGGGCATGCATTACATTCAGAGGACTTTGGGAAGGGTTGCTCCATGCTGATCCCATGGGCATAAGTATTGCACCTTGCCCGAGGTTCCATTGGTTGTGAAAAGAATTTCCCCAGATCGACATTCTTGACGAGGGAATTGATCCTTGCCAAAATTTTCAAGGTCCTGATGTGGAAGAAGTTTCTGGGTTTGCCCCCTGTGAAGGAATAATACCCTGCATACGATTAGGTTTTCCATAACCGAGGTTGCCCCCAGTCGGGAAAGCAACTAACAAGAAATCATTTTTACCAAATTCACTGAACAAAGAAAACAATGTCGACCCTACCGACATATTATGAGAAGGTGGTCCTTGACTCCCTACTCCAAGTGAACTATGGTGTGTGTTTGGCCTGGTGGATTGCTGGTGGGTACCGCCAAGCAAAGGGGACAAAGGATGTATATGACCTCCCCCGTAAGGGAAAGCATTAAAGAGAGATGAAGTGCCCCACATGGGTCCTTGAAGAGGAGAATTAGAGCTCCATGCCCCCAGACCTAAAGTTTATAAAGTGGAGTAGGATAGTACGGGGCTTGTACCTGAGCTAGGCATCCCATATGAGAACGAAGGGCCTGTCACACTCTGTGTGAAAGGATCAGTGGCCACCGCCAAAGATGGGATTGGACCACTGCTCGAGGTAGAGTAGTCAAGACCATGGTGGCTGGGACCGAGGACAGTGGGTTAGGAAGTGGAACACCCCTTGTGGTGACAACCGTAGTGGGAATAGAAGAATTCTCAGAAGAAGTGGAAACATTTGTTTCCATTGCTGCATATGACATCGTTTGGCGCCCGTAAAGATAAATTTGTACGATGATGGGCATCGAAATATCAGTGGTTGGAGTTTCGGGTGGACCGAGAGCTTCCGCTCCAAGGTCTGAAATAGTTGGTTGCTCCAGATGTTGGTCGGGCATAGTTTCCTATGACTCAGTCGCTTCAAAAGACCCTTGTTGGTCGAGCTTTCACTTTATCGGTGGCAGGGGTGCCTCCAGTGTAACCGATGGCAGGACAAGAAGCCTTCATGACCGACGGAGCTCGTGATCCTCCAATCTGTGAGAAGATCAAAGACACACTAGGGATTTCTATTCATTAAAAAACAACATACATTAGAAAAAAGACCCTACAAGATAAAACAAGTATGGTTGCCAATTCTGTTGTGGGTGGGAATCCCTCCTACAGACTTAGCATTTAAGGGCTCTAATCATGCATGCAGAAAATGACCATTTCAAAGGCGTCTACTCTTTCCTATTCTCCCAACACAAAACCCCACATTCATGCAATACAAAGGTATAAATGAGATTCGGTAACTCGACCTTAAGTCCTTTGTTTGATGTCGATCCCTTTGCTTTCACTCGCTCTTTGATTGCAAGTCTCCTCCCAAAGTTGACCTGCATTCACACATGAACAAACAAAAATATGTGAACATGCATTTCATATACTAATTGTTGGGTTAGTTGTGACAATATCATAAAATAAACATTCGACTCGAACACATGATATGGCGGGACGGGAAAAGTATTCCTTTTTGTATTAATCTTCACAAGAGTAAACTTACAATATGTGGTCGGCACTGCTCCTCAAAACTGGTCCTGGGCTCCTCTTCAACTGTCCTCCAACTACTTTGCTCTATATTTCTCTTTGCACAAGAAAGGCTAAAGGTTGGGACAAGGGGAGTTCTCAATTGGGTATAGTTTCCTTACTATTATTTTCATCCTTTCAAATGGGACCCCTACCCCTTATTTCATAGGCTAGAAAGGGCTAGGTATTTGGTCGAATGACCGACCATGCATGGGTGAAAGGTTTAGTTAAATTACCCAAAGCTATGTGTTCTGTCAACAAATTTCCTTTTTTCGTGCTTCTGTAGGTCCACGCGGGTTGTAGTGGGTCAGCCAGCATGGACACTGTAGATACACACGGGCTGTAGTGGGTCAGCTAGCGTGTACCTTTAAAAATGGAGTTTTTTAGAAGAGTTGTTCAGTAGTGACTTGTCAAAGAAGGAATATGAGATGGCCTGATGCTAGGTAAGCATGTCTGGTGGGAATCCCTCCTATGGACTTAGCATTTAAGGGCTCTAATCATGCATGCATAAAATGACTATTTCAAAGGATTCTACTCTTTCTTATTCTCCCTACACAAAACCCCACATTCATGCAATACAAAGGTGTAAATGAGATTTAGTAACTCTACCTTGAGTCCTTCGTTTGATGTCAATCCCTTTTCTTTCACTCTCTCTTTGATTGCAAGTCTCCTCCCAAAGCTGACCTGCATTCACAAATGAACAAACAAAAAGCTATGAACATGCATTTTATATACTAATTGTTGGGTTAGTTGTGACAATATCATAAAATAAACATTCAACTCAAACACATGATATGGCAGGATGGGAAAAGTATTCCTTTTTGTATTAATCTTCACAAGAGTAAACTTACAATATGTGGTAGATACTGCTCCTCGAAACTGGTCCTGGGCTCCTCTTCAACTGTCCTCCAACTACTTTTCTCTATATTTATCTTTGCACAAGGAAGGCTAAAGGTTGGGACAAGGGGAGTGCTCAATTGGGTATAGTTTCTTTACTATGATTTTCCTCCTTTCAAATGGGACCCCTACCCCTTCTTTTATAGGCTAGAAAGAGCTAGGTATTTGGTCGAATGACCGGGCATGCATGGCTGAAAGGTTTAGTTAAATTACCCAAATCTGTGTGTTCCATCAACAAATTTCCTTTTTTTGTGCTTCTGTAGGTCCACGCGGGCTGTAGTGGGTCAGCCAGGGTGGACATTGTAGATACACGTGCACTGTAGTGGGTTAGCTAGTGTGTACCTTTAAAAATGGAGTTTTTTAGAAGAGTTGTTTAGTAGTGGCTTGGAAAAGAAGGAATATGAGATGACCTGATGCCAGGTAAGCATATATGGTGAAAATTAGGGTTATAATAGATTCCCCCTAATGTGTGAGGTCAGAAGAGCATCTGATGGCCGAAATACATTATCAATCTTCACCAACATTCCAAACAAGTGAGCCCAGGGACCAGAAATCGGGAGGTGCCATCTGCAAAATAACAATTGTCTCACCGAGGCAGGCATACCCATGCTTGGGATGAAATAAAATCATGGCTACCAATCAAATACATTGTAGATCCATGTCGTATAACTACATAAAGTGTAGCTGCGAGCAATACACAGTGGAGCTACATCTCAAAAAAAAAGAAAAAAGATACATGTATAGTATCCATCTTCTAGAAGCTGATAAGGCTTGATGGTTGGAGATGAGGTCTTTAGAGCTCGAGCAACAACTTCAAAATCTTCAGAACTTGGGTAGGAGTGTAATATGAGTGTACAAATTCACTACCCAGAGGTCTTCGACAACTCATTGAGCATGGACTAGAGAATCTTGATGATCATATTGAAGGCTTCATTAATTTTGAACAAATACTTGATTGGACTTTCGGGGTGGCCGGGCATGAGGGCAAGAGACAAACTGCAGAGGGGCTGACTCAGGCTTGGTAAAAAATTCCCTTGGACAATAGCATGACAAATGATGAGACTCAGGCAGCATGGCATTGACATAAGTTCACGATGCAGGAGGCAACAAAAACTCTCCATATGTTTGGAAGAATAACCAAATTAAGGAGGACACAAATCTATGTAGCGAGAACAACTTCCTAAGGTCATATTAAATCCCAGAGCTTGACTAACAAACAGAAGGATGTGCTTTGTCTAAGGGCGACTCATTGTGCTGCCAAATAAAAAGAAAATACTTTTCCCTTCCTCTTTTTGGGGTATATTTGATTTTTTTTTTGTCTTTTTCTATAATTTTGGAAAAAGAATAAAAGAATGCTACGTTACAAAGGAGGATCGAGTGTCACAAACATACTAGTTTCAAGTGCACAGAACACAAGGATGCTCAGGGAAAAGGGACATATGCAGGAAAAGGAAACTCGGGAAAAATCCTCCAGGTGCCAAAGGTGTCAAGATGTAGAGGCAAAGTGCTACAAGGCTTGTGTATAAGGCATGCTTCAGATGGTTCAGATGAGAGAAACATGGAGCCGACATTAGGCCAAAGACGCGGGTATGAAAATGCGATTAATAAGACACATAATGGTAACGTCCTTCGATGTAAGTTTAACGAGCCCAGAGAAGGTAAGATTGACAGTTTTTCATTTTTAGAGAGTCTGAAAAAAATGTAAAAGGAGACTCCAATGTGGTACCTTTTTCAAAGGTAGTCTAGTCGGTTCGAAAAAGGGGTAAACTAGCACCAACAAGATGTCTATTCAAAACCTTTTTATTGAGTGTGATAAAGACAAGATCACTCATAATTTTTTTCATTTTTAAGGAGTCTGGAAAAAGCTTAACTATGGACTCCATCAGGAATGTTCTTCTAGACCATTTTAACGAGTGTGAAAGAATAAGGTCACTCGACGATCTTTTCAATTTTAGGGAGTCTGAAAAGAGCTTAACTATGGACTCTGTGGGGGTTCCTTTTTTGTAAATTTAGTCCCTTAGCCCTGAAAAGGGTTAAAATTATACTTGAGGGTATTCTTCTAGATATCCGAGGCCTCTAGAGTATACCTTTGTTTGTACACTTGACCATCCAGACTGAAAAAGGGGTAAACTACCACCGGATAGACGTGCCTTCAAATTTCATTTTAACGAGTGTGAAGGTCAAAAAGATTGCTCAGAAATCTTTTCATGTTTAGAGGGTCTGAAAAGGGCTTAAAATAAGACCCATCATTATTTGTTTTTCTCAGTTAATCTGGACGAGATCGAAAAACATAAATGCAGTCTCGCCGGATGTTGCTTTCGGATTTCAAAGGGATCTTGAAAGACAACAAATATTGATCATGCTCAACACTTCGTGGGTCGATGCCTGACATCATCTCGAGGGAGCAGTCTGCTTTGACAAAGACATTTTCCACGATTCTAGGGGTTCTGGAGATATCTATAGGAATCGTTTTAGTGATGGTTTCCATATTTCCTTCTGCGTAAACAACGTGTGTAGCCAAGGGGTTGATAGGACAAGACTTGTCTCCAGTCATAGTCAAAGTGAATTCCCCTGCCTCAGATCTTCGTAATTTTGGGAGGAAGTAAGATCTATGATGGAGATCATCCCAGGGTTTGTTTGAACTAGTCATTGCTTCGATAATCGTTTTGTCTGATGGCAATACTAAGTCTAAAGAGTCAGTATTTGCAAGGGAACCTTGAGCCCAAGTAGGCTCTAGAATCAGATCTAACTCTTGTGCGGGAGTCAGATTGGGGTTGGCGGAAGCTTGCTGGACTGTATAGTATGAAACTTCTACCGCGGATAAGGGCGTGGCCATACCATGATGCCCTGTCCCTTCCATCCTGAGTGATGGGGAAGGAAGAGTCCACGGATCATTGAAGTAGGTTGTATGAAACAACGATACTTGGAAAATCTCAACCTTAGGCTGATTGGATACAAACTTAACATCGCCTGAAAGAGGTGGGTAATCGAAAGTACCCATCAAAGGTGGGCACATAACAACCCCAACATTAACGACGCCAGGTTGAGGGTTATCAATCATTGGGATCGTAGATGCCCCCAATGAAGGGTCAGGACGAGAGAAAGACAACTGATCAATGGTCACGATATGAACCTCATGTGGAAACAAAAAGACCTGGAAAACTGTAGCGACCACTGCCTGCATGTCATAGGTCCAACTTCTACCTAAAAAGAGATTGTAGTTGAGGGATGCATCGAATACCTCTACCTTGATGCACATGGTCTTCCCTCCTAATTGCATGGGGAAAGAGGGGATAATGCCATGTGGTTGGAACGAATGACTGTCGAAAGCGGTAAGAATAGTAGGTGACGAAGACAAAATGGGCTAGCCAATGGCCTTCCAACATGCCAACGACATGATGCATGTTGAGTCACCCTCATCAATAACCGTGCAGAAAATGTTCCAAGTAAAAGTTTTCGTGGGGTAAGCCACTACTATCTGGAATGCTACGTGTTAAGGGAGACGAGGTTTTAAGTCGGTTGTATCCAACATGATTGTACCCAGATTACAAGTCTCGACAGATCCTAAAGAGGCTAACAAATATTTCCTCTAGGAAGGGCAGCTTTGGAGGAACTCCAAAGCAGACATCGCACAAGGGGTTTGAGACAAATCCTCCACCACAGAATAGTTCTGGGCAGCCCTTGCGTTTGGGTTATGAGAATCTTTCTTGAACACACCTTTTGGGATGCGTGTCATTGTTTCGCCCAAAGTCTTCTCTATCTGGAGAGGAACATATGGGATTTCAACTTCTTTACCTTTCTGAGAGGTGCTTGGCTTACTGTAGTCATGTGATCTAGTCGATATAAAAGCATCACCTTTCATCATATACACATTCACGGATGCAAGATTGTTCGAAGACAGAGAGGGTCCTAGACTGCCCCCTTCCGCACTTGTAGAGGCTTGGATTAGGTTTTGCTCATGTTGAAAAGGATTCATTAACACAACAGGATGCTGCTGTGACACAAACTTTTGGGCCTCTGCAAGTCGAGGGAACTGGTGGGTCGGGTGGTCTTCTACACACAGGTTACACAGATACTTCGCCTGCTATTTCTCGGTGTTGCCCCCGCCAAGATTATTAGTGGGTTTCTTATCCCCCTTACCCTTCTTATGTTATTTTTTCCTTCCATCAGGATGCTGGGTGGCCTTTGGATTTGTTGATTGCACACTGTGTACATCCGATGTTTGGGCAGGGGGAGCAACTGAAACAGTAGTTTGGCTGGCCGCTGTGTGTTGTATAGACAATTGCTGCAATTTTTTTGTCTGTTGTTCAACGGGCTTTGTTTGTGCTGAACCAACAATACCATCGGCATGTGGTCCAACTCTCTTTCTGGTTTTATCAAGTATGGATCGTGGTGCATCCAGAAAAATCTCGTACAGTAAACCAGACTGAGAATAAATTAGCTCAAGCTGTTGAGCTCTCATGATGGCATCTTCTTTGGAAAACACTCCCGACATTGCAACGTCTTTGGATAGCTGTGGGACCAAAGACTTAAGGAACCACTCAAGTAGGAATGTTGGTGGGACTGGTACCTTAATCAAACTCTTTTGACGTCTCCATTCTCAGATGTGATCAAAGATATGGTCCGCTTTTGTCTGTTCGAAATTGGCCAGCAATTCTGTGTCGGCGTCGTATCTCACAGGTAATTGGAAATGGTTTAGGAACTCCATTGCCAATTCTCTGAAGGAAGAATATTTGGAGTGGTCGAGCTCGATGTACCATTTCGCAACACTTCCAATGAGAGTGTGTTGAAACAATCGCAATTGTACGGAGTTGTCTTTCAACAAATTAGACGAGCACCAAAGATGGAAGGTGGTCACATGATCCCCTGGATCTTCGTTAGGCTTGGCTTTGAACTTTGGTATGTCCGAAGGCAATTTCGTCGGCATAGAGGGCCAATGTGGATCATGACATATGGGGTCATTCAACAACCTTGTCAAGTATGGAAAATGTAAGGTTGCCAAGAAAGGTAGCTTTGGTTGTTGTTGATGATAACCATGGAAAAAGGGGCCCGGAGTTTGACTGGCACCAGGTTGCCAGGAAAAGTTGGGTTGCTAGCCGGGGTTTTGGTAAAAACCATGGTCATGACCAGCGTATGGATTTTGCGTTTGAAAAGACATCATCAGCTGATTCCTGAAATAGGACATAGATGGTTGGGCATGCATTACATTTAGAGGAATTTGGGAAGGGTTGCCCCATGCCGATCCCATGGGCATAGGTATTGCACCTTGCCCGTGGTTCCATTGATTGTGAAAATAATTTCCCCTAGATCGACATTCCCGACGAGGGAACTGATCCTTGCCAAGAATTCCAAGGTCCAGATGCGGAAGAAGTTCCTGGGTTTGCCCCCTATGTAGGAATAATACCCTGCATAGGATTAGGTTGGCAATAACCGGGGTTTCCCCCAGTCAGGAAAGTAGCTGATGAGAAAGCGTTGTTACCAAACACACCGAAAAAAGAAAATGATTTCGACCCTACCGACATATTATGAGAAGGTGGTCCTTGACTCCCTACTCCAAGTGAACTATGGTGTGTGTTTGGCCTGGCGGATTTCTCTAAATCTACAAATACAACTGAATTTTTGTTGAAACTTTCAGTAATGGAAGTTATTCCATCAAGATAATATATACTTGGATATTTGTTTATAGTCAATATATATCTACGAATGTAATTTTGTACCAAATTAATGAAATTACAAATTTTTTCTATGGAAAAAAAAATGAAAATTGGTTTGGTAATTTTTTTTTTTTACCCTACCGCAGTACACTTGACAACAGTGAGGCGCACCGATGCATAATGTTCAATGGAACCAGTGTGATTTATTCAATGCATGTATTTTTTATTATAAATTATGTCAGTGCTTTTGAACATTGACACATCGATGCTTTATTGTTCATTTATGCATCAATGCGTATATACCTTAAAGGCACACCCAAAAAAAACCTCCAGTTACCCACCTCCGCTATAAATATCTAAGGGATAAATTTTATGGGGAGGTTCTGTAAAACCCTCTAAAAGAAGGTGTTCTCCTTGTAATGATCATAAATTGCAAAGGAAATTGTAATCTATAGATTTCAAATATACATCAAACAAAAACAAAACTTCTCTAAGTAATATAACACCTACTCTCATGGAGTGGGTCTTGCCTCCTTAGGAATAGAGTATGGAAGTAAACTGCATCACTACTTCAATACTCTCACAAACTCATATACACAAACAAAAATTGAAGTTTATGTCATTGAGCAAAATAGTTCAAATGTATGGAAGTATACTCTTTATTCTCCTTAATAGTCTCACTGTCCTTGATGAGATCCCTCCTCTTATAAACAAAGATGCTCTTGTGATCAATTCAGAGAAAATTAGTTATAATAGGATTCAAATGTCTACTAACAAGTATACCGAGGTATCTAGACATTCTTTGCCTAGGAATCACAAATTACCTCATGGATTTTAATGAACTATAAACTATAATAAAAATTGCATTCAATTCCATGAATAAAGGAAGTATTAATTCAATGGTTTGTTATGCCTCTTTATCATTGCTTAGTTGGGGTGCACATATGATGTGTTGGGTTATGAATTCAAAACATCTTGTATTAACTCCATAACCAATTTTTTGATTGTCAATCCTATAACAATGAATTAGTGGCATCTCTTGTAACTAGTTGCTCAATTGGTGGTCCCATAAAATCTTCATCATTTTCCCAAGTGGTTGTAGAGCTAGTGGTCCTAGAGAATATTCCATGGTAAAACAATATGAATATGCAAATTTCCTTCAAAACCCTTAGATTAATGCACCATTAGTTTTTCAAACATAAGAGAAGTTTAGATAAAACACAATTTCTTTTAGATTCAACAAAAATCAATGAAAACTCCTAAACATTCCTCTTAATTACCTTATTGCAATAGACCTTGTTATCCCCCAGGGGTAATTTTTTTTGGATACCCTTGCAAGGGTGTCACGTTTCTACCTGCATGATATGTGATTCTCATCTTCCCTAGATCTAGACAAAGTTTCTCTTGATGTCCATCAAATGTATGATCATGCTAGCTCAATTGTGGTGTATCTTACCTTCATTCCCTCTCAGATGATAGATGCACTATGGATGGTACGGTATGGTTCCAACATGCTTAATTTTGACATTCCATGTATCAATGTTCATTTGTATGTGGTGATATAAATTCTTATCTCATTGTAAAGTGGTAATCACCTAACGATATCTGGTAGCACTTCATAACATTACATGGTTTTATTACTTGCCTCATAGTACCTTAGGAAACATGTTTTCTGTTAGAAGTGTGTCATTTATCAAATTAACCTTCACTATTGGGTGATTATCTTAGATAGAATTTTCCACATCCTCGACCATGCTAGCCATTTTTCCATCTTCCCAGTATCATTAATTCCATCCATCTAGAAATTTATATCCCGGTCATGTATGATTTCTCAAAGGTCAAAAGAAAAGGTCAGAAGGATTAAAGCCTTAATCAATAAAGCCAATAAGGCCAAGAGGTGAAGAGGTAATGTCGAGATCCAAATATAAATATTGAGCAATGCCCACTCACTATGAGGTCAATGCCCCTATTCCCTGGTTTTTCTATGAATATAAAAATAAAAGGGACTTGTTCAATACACTAAACATTTATAGAAAAAGGCTTAAAGGGGTAGTAAGAAACAATGCCGAGGACATGTAACTCAAGGCTAAACTCACTTTTGAAGGCTATTGTGTGTGAAAATTACTAGCTCATGAAAGCTATATGAATCAATAAATTAATAAAATGCATGTGCATGTCTAACACTTTAAGGGTCATCACATGATCTCATTCCCCCTTCCCCTTCATCATTATTATTCATCAAATTTACCTATATTTAACCTAGGTAGTTAGGAAATATGGGTTTTCCTAAGACTTGATGCATGTATAAAGGTTAATATTGTTCCCCTTGGTAGGAATTATATAAGAATTAATACTAATCCCTATTTATTATGCTGTGTTAAAAGATGTCACTAGGTGTTGCCAATTATTGGCTTGATAAGAGGCTACACCCATCACTTCAAGTGGATATTATGCATTGGGATACATGTACCATGCCTCGAGATCCATGATATTTCATTGGGATCTATGATGGTGTTAAGCCATGACGGGGATGCCATGTCATCACACATGCCACATGGATCACTCACATTCATTCCCCTTATTCATTTGGATGTTGCATTCACTCTCATGCATTATTTTCCTTTCGTGGACTACACATAGGAGAATTTAATGAATTAGAGGGGTTGGTTACATAGTATAGAGGTGGTTACAGATGGTTACTAGGACCATATGATGATGTGACACTATTATTTGATGATTACTTAAGGAGCGATTGCCTAGATGAGCCCACACGTGCCTCTCATGTTGACTTTTCCACTTGGATAACTCACACATATGATATTGGCATCATCATTTGGGAGTTAGTTAGTGCATGTTTGGACCACTCCTTTGTTTGAGGGAGTTATTTGGAGAATGTTGGAGGATCTTGGACCCTAGTTGACTTACCTTTTCCTCCTTTCATGGGACTTTGGTGATGTTTTTGAGGGGCACACCTTCTCACTCCCTCTTTAGTCCAAACATGTGAAATATTATATTGTATTTGGACCTCTTCTAGAAGGTTGCTTCACTCTTGGAGCATTTTGAGGGATTTGTTATGACATTGGTTGTATTTTACCATGGTTTTGACCGGGCTATTGGTTTTGAGCTCACGATATTGATTTAGAACATTATATTGTATTGTATTTTAGGAGGCTCTTCACCTATAAAATGAAGAGACCTCCTCCATTTCAAATAGTTGGAGATTAATGAGAAACTTGGCTTAAAGAGTTCTTTGAGTATCTATTTTTTTCTTATGTGAATGTCTAGCTATTTTTCAAGGATCAGATAAGCACTTTTCATGGATATTTGGAAGAAAAAGGATACTAGAAGGCCAAAGAAGGGTAAAATTATCCACTTGGAAGGGTTCTCAAGGTAAATTTTCTAACCTCCCCCCTTTGATCATTGAAATTATTGCTCATGAGTAATGCATTAAGGTAGGAAATCCTAGGTATCTACCCTTTTTCTTGGACAACCTTTAATTTCATGTGTTTAGTACTGGAAAAGGCTTCTCCATGGATTGATCCTCCCATCCAAACCTCAAGGAAACCTTCTAACCCTAGGTAATGCTTGAGGGGAAATTGTTTGGGTGACATCAAAATTACCTCATCCTAAATCCTATACCTCATATTGATTTGACATAGTGACCTCATATCTTGCCAAAGGCACTGATCTTTCATTATCTTCAACCACCCAAAAAAACAAAAGACCATTTTCCTTTCTTGTCCTTTTTTCTTTTCTTTTATTTATTTATTTTCAATCTTGGGTCTGTCATGCTTCATCTTGATTTAGATTTCCACGAGCTTCTGTAACATCCCGGTTCTAACCCTTATAAAATATAATGTATTATGTAAATATGACTTAGGTTGGTGAGCCGGTAAATTTGAAAAGGGGCCAGAGTGCCTAGGAAATGTAACACTTCCTATACATTAATAAAATACACTGCTTTCTACAAGACCGATCAGGACAAAATAGATAGGGGGCTATGATTCCACGAGAGAGGGGGCTTGAGGGGTTAATTCTTGTTGTTATTATTTTATTTACCCATAATTGATTTTATGGAGAAGAGGGGGTTACATGAGCTTCTTGGGAGGGAGGTCATGTGGCTCTTGTCTTCATGTAATTATTTAAACATCCCTTGGGGGTTGTTTTGGGGTCGTTCTTCCCTTGGTTAATACTCTTCTCACTTTTTCTTCTTCCTCTTCACTCACTATTGTGAGTTCGTGTGCTCTTGGGTTGAGCATGGAAAGGAATGGCATGAAGAGGAGAGCCATCGTTCAATGGCTGTAATGATTTACTGATCATTCCAGGAGGGAATGGATGCCTGTGTGCATGAACTTGATGGCAGTTCGGATGGAACTGTCCACAACTGAGAGTCCTTGGAATTTATAGTAGGGAGATTTCCCGACCAATAGCACTGGAGCCCTAGAGAGAAATGGAACAGCCTTAAGGACTACATGGTAGAGAAAGGTGTTCATTTCTTGGGGTTGTGCAAGTTGAGGGGGAAAGAGAGATGGAAATTAGGATTGTTGTGAGGTTGGGAAACCTGAGAGATACTTAGACAACTACTATGTATTTATACTTGGCCTAGGACCTGTCCTTGTGGATTCATAGCCCTGGCTCAGGGGTGATATGCTGTTGAGCATAAATGAACAAAAACGTCTATGGTTGGGAGGAACTTCCTTGGTATGCAACCAGTTGGTGAACGTTTACTTGCAAAGATAAGTGCTCTCTGTTTTTTCTGTTTAATGTATTCTGCTGTGTGTTTAATTATCTCTGAGATATGTATTCTAATGTGCCTGTCTGTTGGTTATTTGTTGTACATGGCACATTGTTTATCTCTTTTATGTTGTGGCATGGATCTTGTCTTATGCATGTGGTGTGCATGCTCCTAACATCATTGAGAAACCCTTTTCCTTCGAATTAGAGATCAAAGAATTGAGTCTTGGGACTGCAATGTGCCTAGCCTGCGGGTGGTTGGGTGTGTTGCAGCCTGTTTAAGTGGCGTAGCCCGACCTATGGGTGGTCGGGTATGTTTCATATTGGTATCAGATATTTTGGTTGAAACATTGGGCCGATATGGGCCGGGTCTGTTGGTCAGAGTCTCGTAGTTGAGATAAAATTCTGACTGTGAAGTTGAAAAGCTCAGGAGGAATGGCATTGCAGAATATACACAGGAGTTAGAACGTCATAGATCCTTTGTAAGGGTTCGAAGGATCATGACTTTCCTCTTCAAATTTGGGAGCGATCGCCACTGGGGGATCAAGAGATATTCGAGATCGTTGGATCGGAGGGTAGGTGAACAAGGGTCGCTCGATGAAAGCAAAGAAAAGGTTAAGTCACAACCATCAGATTTCTTGGAGAGAGATCGACGACCAAGAGGCATTGCGGGGAACCAAGTTACATGGGAGTTAATTCCCCAAGGTGGTCCCGCAATCCAAACCACGATTTCACTGAGGGGTTACGTGTCAGTGTCAGAAGAATTATGGGGCGAAAGGCGGGTTACTCCAAACCGTCGATGCATGCCCTTGCAAATTGAAAGACATGCAGTGATGTGCCATGCTAGTGCTCGAACATCAAAACTATGAATAGCCGAGGTAGATGGGGACCGTCGATATGTAGGAGGACACACGTCAACCGATTGTGTGCTCCGGATAAAACGCTCAAGGATAGAGAAAGTGAGGAGAAGTGTAGAATTGAGATTTTCGGACCCCGGATATCCAAAGTGAATCTCAGTCGTTCGATTAAGGTGGACACTTGGTGCAAATTTGTGGACTTTGGGTGAAGACCCGAAGTGAATCTCAACCGTCTGATTAAGGAGGACACTTGGTACAAATCTGTGGACTCCGGGTGAAGACCCGAAGTGAATCTTGGTCATCCGATCTAGGAGGAGACGCAACATAAATCCGCGCAATTTGAGGGAAAGTGAAGGTTGAAAGTTGAGGTTTATGAAGTCTGAATACCTGAAGAAATCGTAGCCGTCAATCTATGGGGGACACACTTCAGTAGATCACAAGATTTAGATAAAATAATTTTGGAAAAAGTTGAGGGTTGAGATTTATGAAGCCCGAAATTTCGAAGTGACATGGCTTATGGACAACACCTGGGATGGTGTGGACACATGGGATGTGTGCCACATGTTAGTAGGTTTTGAACATATGTAGTATTGGGGTGTCATTTAGAATATGACACGTGTCACCCTCCTGATTGGGCCACATGTCCGATTCCAGTAATTCACCATGTGATGACAGATCGTGCAGTTCAAAGACTGGGCACTCCATAGGGGAAAGATATGACAGGTTGCGTTGGGTCGAAAAATACCGAAGGCCCGAAGGCTGGAGTACATATCGACCGTTGATCCTAGAAGACATGTGACAATATATCTCGTAGTGGTTTGGAGGATTGATGCTCAGGGAGAAAGAGAAGGCGTAGAGTTTGAAACTCCTGAAGCCCGAAGAGCCGAAGTGATTCACAACTGTTGATCTGCGGGAGGACATGCGTCGACGGATCGTCGACTTCGGGTGAAAGAATTCTGGGAGAAAGTGAAGGTGTAGAGTTTGAAAATCCCGAAGCTCAAAGAGCCAAAGTGATTCATAGATGTTGATATGTGGGAGGACACGCATCGAAAAATCATGAACTCCGGGTAAAAGCGTTCGGGGGGAAGCAAGCGGGGAAAGTTGAGACCTCCGAAGGCCGGAGTTTCAAAGTGGATCTTGATCGTTGATTATGAAAGAGGATGAGGGCCATTGATCTGGTCCTGATTGAAGGTTCTGAAGTTGCGAAGCACTGAAGACCGAAGTCAACGTTAACTGTTGATCTACTTCGGGAGATTTCCCAACCAATGATCAAGTAAAGTGGAAGGATATCATAAGCGGAGGTGTTAACTGACAACAAGTGGTCACCACCGCTTTATGACACATTCAGTGGGTAATCACTTCATAGGAATTGCTACTCTAGAATTTCGGAGCCACGAATAGCCGAAGTTCCGAAGTAAATGAGAACTGTTCAGCTCGTCGTGACATTAATACATGACCGTTGATTTTGATAAGTGATCAAGCACTTCTTAGCTTAGTGCATGGTCACCACCTGTGGTCGTATGGAATAAATAAATAAAGGGAAAAAAAGAGGCAATGCTCAAATCAATAAGCCTGTGGTTTTGTGCATATGGTCATATGTAAATGGTTTGAAGGAAGCACGTCATAAAGATTTAATTCGACAGAGAATTAACACTAGAATAATACAGAGAATTGATAAAGGATCAAAATATGATCTGTTTGTGAATCGAGAACACAACAAAAGAATGAGTACGATATAATGAGTCGATCCATGTCTGTGATAAACTCATGAAGAAAAAATAACCGACACACACTCATTATTAAAAGAGAGTTAATTCATGAGCATCACGAATAAAGGATAAAAAGGAAAAATGATATTAATTAAAGAATAATATTATCATTTAAATGAAAAGGTGCCTATAAATTTAATTGACAATTTTTGTATGATATGTATAGTTCTAACAAGATGGATGCTTGCAGGTTTATCAAGATTAGAGGTATAA
>ML789104.1:421161-493507 GCA_009831015.1 Picea engelmannii | reverse complement strand
GGGTTTTCTTCCCCTAGAGGGTTTCCCAGGATAAATGTTGTGTCTATTGTGGATGTGTATTTCTCAGTGATCTTGTTCATATTATGCTCTTATCTTATGAAATGCAAAGAACTATAATATCAGCATAAAACATTAACAGATTTTGCCCATTCTAGTACCGTTTTGGAGTTTTCTTACTATGTTGATAACCAACGCGAAATCTCCTTCCACTATGGTGTTTGTCATCCCCTCCCAACTTAGAATCTCCAGGCCAATCTCCAGGCTCCAAATTCCGCGACATTGTTGGTTGAGTTGCCCAGACTTCCAGCATACACTCGGATGATGTTTCCTTTACTGTCCCTAATTACTCCTCCCAACCTGTTCTCCCTGGGTTGCCTTTCACCGCCCTGTCAAAATTCAACTTGAGGGAGCCTGAAGGTGGTGGTTTCCAGTTGCGCTCACCTACTTGGAGTTGCGGTGACCGTCTGCACTGATTGGGGTTGCGTCCACTGTTCATGTGGAATATCTCTAGGACTCAAGAATCCTGATCAGTGAGTTGCGCTCTACCTACCTGGAAGTTGCGGCTCTGCACCATCTCTCGTATCGTGGAGATTATTGTTTCCTTGATCTTCCCTTCACGTCGACTTTGGTTTCTGAAAAGGCGTCGGTTCCTTTCCTTCCATATCGACCATATGATCATTCCTAGGGTGAGGATCCAACATAGGTTCACCTCTTCTTGTTCGTTGTAGATCTCTTTCCATAGATTGATGGTTGCGACAATGTTACCTCGTATCTTTTCGGATTGGCGGAAGATACTTGTCGCGTAGTCCCAAAGTTCTGCAATGTAGGCGCATTCGTCAAGAAGGTGGTTTGTTGTTTCTTCCTGGGCTTGAAAAATATGACATCTTGAGGGACCTGTGAATCCCCTTTTCCTTAGGTTATCCCAAGTTAGAATGTGGTTGTGTAGTATTAACCATTGGAAAATTTTTATTTTTGGCCATTGGTTGTTGTTCCAAATCTTGTCCTAGTGTTGCACTGGGTCTTCTTGGTCTAGGTTCGCCATATAGTGTCAGACTTCTTTCAGGTTGAATTCCCCTCCATGCTTTTGTCCCCACCTCAATTGGTCCTCTCCTTCCGTGACTGTTAGTTTTCGTCTTCCCAGTTCCTCCTCCGCCTCTTTTACTGTTGTTGCGGGTGTATCGTTGTTTTGTGGAATAATCTTGTCCCAGATTCTCCATTTGTTGCGGTCCATTTCCTGTTTCCAGTAATGGTAGACGTTGATTTTACCTTGCGTGATTAGTTCATGTTGGAGTATCCCTCTGACCGGGTTCTCCATCCTCGGTTCCTATTGCCAAGCGTCCTCCCAAAATCTGGTTGTTCTTCCATTCCTGATTTCTCAAAAGTTGTGTGTCTAAATCCAGGCTTTGTTGCACTAGGCTAGGTTACATATAACTGACCCTTCCCTGGTTCCTCCGAAGCGGATTCTGTCCTGATCGCGAATGTCTGGGGTATACTTTTCCTTCCATAGGTTTACCCAAGGTGTAGTAGTTTCTTTGACCCAACACCACCAGAGTTTCTCCCCATATGTGTTATTGGTCATTTGTGGGTCTTGTAGCCCCAGGCCTCATTTGCTTTTTGGCCTGCAAACTTTCTCCCAAGCCACCAGGGCCCATTTTTTCTTTGTTTCCGCACCTTGCCATAGGAAGTCCCTCTGGATGGATATTATTTTCTATAGGATCCCCTATGGAGTGGGGAAGACAGACATCATAAAGGTTGGGATTTCTTATAAAACAGACTTGGTTAGGATCAGTCTGCCTGCTAGATTGACGGATCTATACGTCCAGTTTTTTACCTACTCCTGTAACTTGTTTATTACTCCTTCCCAAGTTGACATTTTGTACACTTTGTCTGTCAATGGAACCCCCAAATACTTGGTTGGGAGTGTTTTTCATTCAAAGCCTAGAATGTTGGTCAAATTTCTTTGGATAGTTGGATTGGTATTGAAGAAGAAGATCATCAACTTGGAGTGGTTGATCTCAACACCCGACGCATCCCCAAAATCTTCTAGGATTCGTTTGTAGGCTTTGGCTTCCTTGACTGTGGGTATGTCGTGGAGTAAGGTATCGTCCACAAACTGTTGGTGTGTTGAAGTAGGGCAGTTTTCGAAGGGTTTGAGATCTGTTATTTCAACAGTTGTGGTTGCGCTCTTTATTCTCTAACTGAGGCCTTCCATCATCAGAATGAATAGGAAGGGGGACAACGGGTCTCCTTGTTTGATACCTCTCGTGGGCCATAAAGGTTTGGTTGGGGCTCCATTGATTAGTAGCGAGTAGCTTGTTGTGGATACGAGAATGACAATCCAGCTGATCTAGTGCTGGGTGAAACCCAAGGCTTCCAAAGTCTTGACCATATAGTGCCAACTAATTTTATCGTAAGCTTTTGCTAGGTCCAGTTGTATTATCATTCCCCCCCTCTTTTGAAGCTTCAAGGTGTGAATGATCTCATGGGCCTGGATGATGTTGTCCATTATTTGTCTTCCTTCCACAAATCCTGCCTGTTCTTGCGAGATCAATGAAGGTAGGAGGGGTTTCAGTCTATTTTCTATGACTTTGGAGATTATCTTGTAAACCACATTGCATAGCGCTATAGGTATGTACCGATATGGGGTTTTGGTTTCATTTTATTTGGGTATTAGTGTGATAATTGTGGCATTTAGTGCTTTAAGGATGGAGACGAACCTTCTAGAGTCTTCTACTACCTTGTAAATGTCATGTTTGACGGTTTCCCAACGGGCTTTGAAGAACTCCATTGTGAAGCCATCTAGACCTAGTGCTTTCCCACTAGGCATTTCCTGGAGAGCCTGGTCAACTTCTTCCTTTGTAATAGGTTTGTTGAAGGAGATGTTGTGTTCCTCTATGACCAGGTGTGGAATATGTTGAGTTATCCTTTGAATAGACTCCGATATATCTTGGTGAGGTTCTTGGGCTATCCCGTGGAAGTGTTTGACCAGAGTAGTTTCAATCTCCTGATGTGACTCGCGCTCATTTCCATCTTGGTCCTTGATCTTCAGGATTTTGTTATGGGCTCTTCTGGCCATGGTTGTTCTATGGAAAAACTTGGTGTTCCTCTCTCCCTCCTTTAGCCATCGGATGCAGGACTTTTGATGCCAGAGTGTTTCTTCCTGTTGGCAGTGCGCCTCCCAATATTGGGTCATTTGGATCTCTTCCTTTTTCCGGTCCTCGGTATAGCCTTCCCGCGTGCAGGTTTCTTGGAGTTTTTTCATTTTTTCTTCTATGTTGTTTTTCTCTTTGTTTATATTCCCGAAGGTATCCCCGTTCCACTCTTTGAGCTTGTTTTTGATGTACTTAAGTTTCTTATGAAGTTTGAACATCCTTATCCATTTCTTTGGTTGCTCCTCCCGCCACCACTATTTGATTATTTCCTTAAAATTCAGGTGATCAATCCAGAATTTCTTGAATCTGAAGGGTCTCTTATTTGGTGTTGCTTGGAAGCCTGCTTCTAGTTGCACTGGCTAGTGATCAAATCCACCCCAGGGAAGGATGTTGCAATCTAAGGTTAGCCCTTGCATAATGATTGACTCTGATATAAGGAATCTGTCGATTCTTGTAGCTACTTGAAACTGGTTCATCCATTTATTGTTCCAGGTGAACTAGCCATTCTTAGTTTTGAGATCTACCAGCTTCACTCTGTCGATGAGATTTTAAAACTCCTCTGAATCCCAATCCAATCTTCTTGTACCACCTTTATTCTTCGTAAGTGAGGTGATGATGTTGAAGTCCCCTGCCAGGATCCAGTGGAGGTTGGAGGATCAAGATTTTAAATCATCTAGGTTTCCAATTATTTTCATGCATACCGTTAGGCTGTACCTAGTTGCTTTGGCTGCTATTAGATTTAGAATTTGTGGGTTCCACAAAGTGAGAATTTTGCCTGACCTTTGGTGGTCTTCGATGGATACCATCGCGTACTTGCACCAATGTTGTTTACTGATTGCCTCCATTATGTCTGTAGTGCATTTCGTCTCTTGAATGAAACAAAGATCTGGTTGTTCCTGTTGTAGTTCATTCCTAAGGATTCTTTGCTTTCTTGGGTTGTTTAGGCCTCTTATATTCCAAGTTATGACCTTCATTTAAACATGTGAGGGGGAGTGGGGAAAGATTTTCTTGATCTTACCCGAATTTATCAGTAGCGCTCCCAATTGTTGTAGGGCTACGTTGTTTGATTTCCTACCTTTTTTCCTCCTTGTCTGCTTGGGTGATAGTTGTGGTTGTCCCTCACCGGCTTTAACTCCTAGGTGTCCTATCTCCCCATGTGTTCATTTTTGTCCCCTGGCTTTGGCTTCTTCTCGTAGGAGAAACAAGTACTGGATGCAGTCAAGTTGCTTTGTTGGTATGTTGTCGACTCCCTGCCTTTTCCATTGTTCCAATATGTTCGAAAGGTCTATCCCTTCCCTTTCCACCAAGTCCCTGAGATCAGGGTCTTCTGTGCCTACTTCGCTCGGGGTCATCTCTGCATCTCCCTTTGTATCTTGCATGGTGGTGTTGTCATCTTTTGTTTCTCCGTCCATTGGGGTTGCACAACTCCCTTGTGTCATCGTGTTGCTTGGCCAGTCGGTAGGCTCTTTTGTTGCTTGGTCTCTGACCTCTTGAACTTTTACCGAGTCACTTTCGTCTTATGTCCCTTTGTTGGTTTGGTACCTTCCTTCCATTTTATTCCGGGTCTCCTAGTTATTTCCTGCTGAGGTTTTATTTTTCTTTTTATTTGCTTTGTTCCTGGGGTTCAGTGTTATAAACCCTTCCTCATCCTGTTGTGTTTTGGGGTTTGTCGCTTCCTGCTTTTTATTAAGAGGGAATTCTCCGATCAAGTGGCCATGTTCATGGCATATTCTGCATCTAAAGGGGATCTTCTCATAATCTATGTTTTGGATCGATTCCTCATCCTTGAATTCCATACTTATGGCTTCTGGGAGTGCTCCAGAAACATCCATCTCTATGCAGATTCTTGCGTACGATGTGTATCTTCCTTTTAGGGTGGCTTCTGAGGTCTTAACATAATTCCCCAGTTTGTTTCCTATTGCTTCAAAGGTGGAGTGAAACCAGTAGTCTAAGGGTAAGGAATAGAATCTTAGCCAGACCGGTACCTTTTTGAACGTTTCTTTTTCCGGGGAGAAATTTTCTTTTCAGGGTTGCATGTACAGTCCAGATGATGCGTGGAAGTATGGGCCTCCCTCGAAGACTCTATCTCTGTCCTCCAGGTTAATGAAGACTGTTGTGAAGAAACCCTTCGAGCCGAGGTGGAGCTCCACTTCTCCATTTGGCTTCCAGTGATATTTGATCCAATTGCGCAGAGTTCTTTCTATAGGCCATCACCCCATGAACTTGCATATGAGCGCATGCGTCTTCATATGGTCCCTATAGAGTTGCGTTTGTGGGTCCTCCAGTATTACCTTGGGTATCATTTATGCTTTGGGTTTGCATGGGTTGCGCCCTTTTGTCTCGTTAGCCTTCGCGGTCTCTTGTGTCTCATTCTGAGTTTCCTTAGCGTCTTCACCTGTGGTTTCATTTTTTTCCTGGCTTCTTTCTTGATGCTTCCCTGGGTCTGATCCCGAGGTTCCTGTCACTGGTGTCTTGAAAATTACGCCTCTTGGACCTTTCCCTTTGTCCACCACTATCTGTTTGTATGAGGGGGTCCCCTTACCCCCCACTTTGGTGCTCATGTTGCTCTATGTTGTGGTCGCGATTGTCAAACCCTAGCTCCCTCGTATTGTTGTTATTACTTTAATATATAAACTATATTAGAAGTATGATTTTGGAATAATTATATCCCAATCTAAAGGTGATTGATTATAATTATACCAAAATCTTTCATCGTATGATTGTAAATTCAATTACAACCTACAAATCCAACCTTTATAGATTGCAACTATAATCAACTTGCATATATATGTGGTCTTAGAATATAATGGTATTGCATGTTATACTCTCTTTGTTTTGTCCAATAGAAAATTTGCTCAATTATATTAGTAAATATAATTTTTTTACATATTCAATCCATATCTAGGATCGGTACAAGAGAATCTGACCAAAAGGATTCACAAAGAAACTAAACATAGTCCTTTAAAAATAACAACTTCCATAACAAAAGAGACCGCGAGGATCTAGATAAGATTATTCAAAATACAAAATCTGAAGTAGATATGCAAAAACCTGCCTATGAAGAATTTGATAAAAACAGGACAAGCACCGAAGAAGGCTAATGACTAGTCAAGACTGAGATGTTGCCTAGGACCTTCAGTGTCATTGTTCCAGAGGTAATATGTGATTATGCCTTCTGGTTCCCTTAATGCCTGCTTAGAAAGAAGATCTGCTTCCATATTAGATTCTCTGAAAATATGCACAAAACTGATGGCATGAAAATGTTTAATTAAATCCTTGATTCTGGATTTCCAGCCCTCAATTTCACTTGCCTGGAGTCTTCCTATGTTGGATAGCCAATCGATAAAAAAAATTGAATCACCCAAAACTTGAAGTCGATGAAAAGAAAAATGAGATGCCAACAAGAGAGTTGCCCATACTTCCAATAAATCTGCTCTTGTGTTTGTGCCTCCTCCACAATTGTAAACCCATCTAAATACATATAAGTATGAAATTTTTAAGACTCCTCCAGCTCCACATTGAATGCCATCAAGTTGGGAAGCTCCATCGAACCAAGCAACTGTTGTATTCCTGAGCTGAGGGATCAATATGTCTCTCGAAGATCCACTTTTAAAAGAGGCCAAGACTCTTTTTTGAAAACCTAGAGTCTTATAAATCACTGAGTGGATAGAGGGAATAGTCTCCTCGAAAATTTCTTTGTTCCTCTCTAACCAAATAAACCAACAGATGTAGGCAGCGATCAAAGATGGGACAGTCTTGTCTTCTACCTAGTTCTTCAAAAAATCGGACAAGGTATTCCCTGTCCAACAATTTTTATATCCATTTCCAGTGACGACTCTCTCCCAGACCGATTTGGTGAATGAGCAGTGAATAAAAAGGTGATTGATATTTTCAATATCTTGTTTACAAAGGTAGCAACGACTAGGTCCTTCCCAACCTCTTAGTTGGAGAATATCTCAAGTTAAAAAATTTCTTTCCGTTGCCAGCCAGATAAAAAGTTTTATTTTTAGTTGAATGTCCCATTTCCAGAGTGCTTGCCTCCATCATCTAATTCTCGACAGACCCTGTGTGGATAATAAATCCAAATATATATTTTTAACTATGAGATATCTAGAATTATCTCCATCAATCCACATCAGTTCATCTTCTAAATCTTATATATAGACGCCAGAATCAATAAGAGCCTGCTAAACTCATCCAATTCTATTGCTATGTCTCCAGAAAATCCCAAATCGTTGTTGTTAATCCATATAGAGGTAGAGGGTTGTCGATCAATAAGCCTCCTAGCCTAAGAGAGAGAAAATATATTATGATGCCTTAATTTTGACAAAAGATTACAGGAGAGGAAAGACTTATCTCCCATCCCTAAGATCCTGTCTCTACCAAGTGCAATGAGTTGACCCGAGCCCGGAGACCAACTTAACCAATGAGTGATCAAGTGGACTGATTTCAAAAGACCACTCTAGATTCTCGAAATCGCCTTTTGTTGGAAAGTTGGGGATCTGAACCAATTTTTAACAATAGTATGAGGAAGATACTTATCTTTTATAACTTTGTGCTATATTTCGTCATGCATTAGTACTCACCAGAGTGAATTCGCGATTCGAAGACCCCAACCTTCATATTTTTTTGGTAATGTAAGGTGTTCCCACTTGCAGAGATGATAATGGGCTGACTCACTATTTCCTTTCCAAATAAAATTAAACATCATTTTTCTCAGATTATTTAAAACAGCAAAGGGAATAGCCACCAAGGACATCCAGTATACAAGTTGGCTTTCTAAGATAGACTTTAATAATGTGTAACGCCCTCCCAGTGACAACCACCTATAGCACCAAATCCCTATCTTTTTTTCCATTTTTTTCAACATCTAACTCCGGTCTTCTACTCGTTGTGGCCTAGTCTTTAAGTAGTAACCAAGGTATTTAAAACCAGTTGCAAGATCAGAAAAAGTAAAAGGAAACATAGATTTGTAAGGAGCTAATTCCAGATCCGACAAACCTTCTTCTAGAATAATAGATTTTGGTTTGTTTACCTAAAGCCCCGATGCCAAGCAGAAAATTTTAATAATCTTATCTATCTCCCACTATTCACTCATAGAAGCTTTTGTCATAATTATCACATCATCTACGAAAAAAATGTAGAGAATGTTTATAGTTCTGGATATTATGACACCAATCAACTTCCCTTCACGTTGGCTTTCCTTTAATAACATGCTTAATCCTTCCATTACCAAAATAAATAACAATGGGGATAAAGGGCACCCTTGTCGTAACCCTCTTACAATTTTGAAGAAGTTTTTGGCCTCTCCATTTAGTAAAACAAAAAAGGACGAGGAAACAACACAAATCATAATCTAATTGGTCATCCTGATACCAAAACCAACTTGAATTAGGATCATCCTTAGAAAGTCCCAGTTTATGCAGTCATAGGCCTTCTGTAGATCCAGTTTCAGAACTAGGGATTTTAATTTCTATTTTTTAATGCTATGGAGGCACTCATGAACCGTTCCAATGGCATCTTGGATCTGTCTACCTTGCAAAAACCCCAACTACTCCTATGAAAGTGACCTGGACAGAGTCAACTTTATCTGATTTGCTATTATTGTTGTAGGATAAATCGGTAAATGCGGACATAAACTAATCTCTCGATCCACCCAGATCTAGAACAAAACAAGACAGGACATGGCGCTTTCCCTAGGTTCTAGTCATTGAATCTATCATCAAAGAAAGGATGAGTGACATACCTTTGAATATCGCTTCCTTATGTCTTTGTTGTCCCTGCTTCGCTTTGGTGCTCTTGTGATATTGATTCTGCAGTGAGACACAAACCAACCAAAGTGAAAGCAGAGAGAATATATTCAATGACAATCTATGCATATGATCGAGGAATTATGCAATAAAATAAAGATAATTCTATGGGAAAGAAGCATGGCACTGTATTATATTAATAATAGGATGAGAGATTACAACCGAATGCCTTGATGTCATAAAGTTCCTTCCAACGATTCCTTGCTTCCCACACACTTCTTTCTCCAAGGATTCTGAGACCATGGATCTAATAGCTACTCACAATCTATCTTGACAAAGAAAAGCTCAAATCCAATCTAACCAAGCTAACAATCTCAAACCAAATTCAACTAACTTTCTCCATGAGAGCTCCTCTTCTTTTATAAGTTGAAGAGGATAAGGTGAGAAGGTTAGGATGATCCCACTAAATCATGAACGCAAGTAAGATCCAAACTATTTAGAGGCCACCTCACCATAGAAGCTTCTCCTTCTAGAAGCATCGAGAAGACACTCATTTTTCCCACGTACAGAAATTTCCACACCCTATCTATAGTGCAGCCTGCAGAAACTCTGCAGCCTAGCTATAGTGCAACCTGCGAAAACCAGGAATTTCCTCACCCTGGCTATAGTGCAGCCTGCAGAAACCAATAATTTCCTCACCCTGGCTATAGTGAAGCCTGCAGAAACCAAGAATTTCCTCACCCTGGCTAGAGTGCAGCCTGCGAAAACCAGGAATTTCCTCACCCTGGCTGTGTAGCGTGCGGAAACCAGGAATTTCCTCACCCTCGCTATAGTGCAGCCTGCGAAAATCCTCTTTAATAGGGTTTTTACAAAGGAAAATACAACTTCTTCTCTCAGGGAAAGTTCTTCTCCCTTCTTTCTTCAGGAATCTAGGCCACTGACCCCTCTGAAGGAAACAATAAGTTTACATCATTAACGAGCATAGGGATGACGAAAATAATGTGTAACACTTTCCATTTCTTAAAAGTATCAAAAACATCATATTTTTGTCGAATGCAATAAACCCAAGTTTTTCTAGTTGCATCATCAATAAAAGTAACATAATAACGAGAGCCACTAAGAGATGATACCTGAGATGGTCCCCATAAATCTCTATGCACAAGCTCTAACCTTTCACTCTTCTTTTCTTTTAGGACTCTGAGAAATCTGACTCTCTTTTGTTTTCCATAAACATAATGCTCACAGAAATCCAAATCAATTTGTTTAATATCTAGCAACAAATTTATTTTGTGAAGTATCTTCATACCCTTCTCACTCATGTGTCCAAGCCTATGATGCCACAGTGTTGTATCCATTCATGTAGAAGCTAAATAGATAGAAGAGCCAGTATTACCAGTACATAAATACAATGTACCTACCTTATCTCCTTTTGCTATCACCAATGATCCTTTGGTGACCCTCCACACCTTATTTGTAAATATGGATATACAACCTTTACTTACTAACTGCCCTATTGAAATTAGATTTTTCCTTAGATCTGGAACATGTCTTACCTCTTTCAACAACCATTGGTTTCCATTGCTTTTCTTTATTTTTACCTTTCCCATTCCAACAATTTTGCATGGTGCATCATCGCCCAAATGAACCTGTCCAAAATCACTTTGAACATAATCTAGAAGATGTTTCCTATGGGGATTGGCATGAAATGAAGCCCCTGAATCTACTACCCAAGACTCATAAATATTATCTACAGAAAGAATCAAAGAATCTTGTAACACATCACCTATTACATTTGTTTCCTGATTTTTCTCTTGATGTCCATCTCTTTGTTTCTTTGGAGCTCTGCAGTCTTTCTTCAGATGTCCTTTCTTCCCACAATTCCATCACTCTATATTTCCAAATCTGGATTTGGATCTTCCCTTCCTAGAATTCCTGTGGTTCCTTGAGCCCTTTCCTCTATCCTTTTGTTTTCCCTTGTTCTCCATGTTTGACGCATTACTTGATGTCTCACCTATGCTTTTGCATCGCATTTCCTCACTAAGGATAACACCAACAACATCATCAAATTTTAAAGTATTTGAACCAGAGACATAGTTACTTACATCCATGACCAAGTCGTTCCATCTTTCTGGCAATGAGCACAAGATTAGAAGAGCCCTGACCTCATCATCAAATTCCACTTTTACAAAACTTAGTTGATTAGTAACCGTATTAAATTCATTTAAATGATGTGCAACAGACCCACCTTTTGACATCTTCATAATAAATAATATGTTCATTAGAAATACCTTATTGGATGCTGAAGGATTTTCATAAATTTTAGCCAATGTGTCCATCAACTCCTTCGTTGTCTTTTCTTTCTAAATATTGAAAGCCACCGACATTGCCAAGCCCAGCCGTATCGTTCCTAGTGCCTTTCTGTCAAGAACCTCCCATTCTTCATCCTTCATGGTCGTCGACTTCTTTGCTATTCCACCCAATGGTAGGAATAGATCCTTCTGATATAAATAACCTTCCATCTGCATCTTCCATAATTGGTAGTTTTGGCCGTTAAATTTCTCGACCCTAAACTTTCCATCTTCCATCATTTCTCCCACTCGAACCAAGAACCCTCTTTTCCTACGAGTTACCTTTCTCTCTAATACCAGTTGTTAGAAAAATAGGATCGTGGAGCAATAAAATAAAACAAATGCGGAAATAAAACACAGAAGATACACAATACGATAGAGACAAAGATATACGTGGTTCGCCCAGTGTGGGCTACGTCCACCAGAGAAATTGGCAAGCCCTTCCTTTATTATTATCCAACAAATGAAGGGATACAACCTACAAAAAACCTACTGTAACTTCCTCTTCTTTCTCTCATTGTCTCCTATCTCATAATACAATATTCACGATGATACATAGTCACAATAAATCTCCCTCATAAAATAGGGTTTCCTTCTAGGGGAAAAAAACCCTAACATAACTTCTACCGTCAGATATGTGACCTTATAATGAACGGTCCAGATTTACAATGAAATTACAATACACATTTACAAGGAAAATTTTCCTTCGGGGGCTTCGGCCCCGAACCCCCACTAGGGGCCCGCTTGGCCCCAAACCCCGCAAAGGGGGTAACCCCCCTCTACACTCCCCCGTGTGGAGGAGTGTACATTCTTCTGGGGTGTAAATTCTTCATGGGGTATAAACTCGGTTGAAAACAAAGACCTCTGAATCAGGAAGATAATCAGGCTCCACAACCAACAATTTGGGCTTGCTTGGTGCGCCCTCTCATTGCTCAAACCTTGAAAAAATTTGGGTTGCTAGCGCGCCCTCTCATTGCTCACTCTCTTTTATACAAGTCATGTATAGCGTGTGAAACTTTTGATTTCGAATTTGATCTCTTGGGTTCCGTGGTTTGGATTTTAAAAGATAAGGGTTAAATTTTGATACTACATATTTATGTGACCAGTTAGCTTCATTTATGGATTAATGTATGGGTGTAAGTCTCTTGGGGTGTAATGTGATGATACCCCCTCTTATAAATTTTAATGATTATGCATTACATAGAAGCTTGTGTTGGTATGCATGGCACCAAGAAGATTCGATCTTCTCATGACTCGGGAATGGAAATGAAACCGTAGCTAAATCTTATTAAGGCTAGTCTAGTTCTTGTATGTATTAACATAGAATGGGTTTTCCTTTAGACTTATATGGAGTTACATTATAGTATATAATTTTTTTATTGATGGATAAGTTGGTCCCTTCTCAATACCCTCAACATGGAGGTGCAACAGTGGTTGTCGATATGTTTATTCATAAACTATATAGTCCATAAAGGGATGCTAAGTAGTTGAATCCTTATTTTATCGTTTTTAGGATTGATTTCCCATTAGTCTTTATTAATGGTTGTATAAAGTAGTTGATTCCTTATTCTAACATTAGGATTTTATTTCATATAAGTCCTCCCCTTTGGGATAGGTAAGGCAGTTTACTACCTAGTCTATTGTTATTATGAATGGTTTTATTAGTTTTACATAATAGATTCTTAATGTAAAACGTGTTGACTAATGTATTGTTTAAAGAAGATGAATTTCTTATGGATTGTCATAATGAATTTGTAAATTATAGTCTTTCCTTACATACACCTAGAATTTATCCAAATGAGATGTATAGTTAAGCCACATGCAATCAAGATTGTATTTACGCTCTTAAATTATTATTCTTATGAAATGTTTTTTTCTCATTTATACTCATCATTGCTTGAAAATGATAAGTATAATAGAATATCTGGTTGCACCATTTAAACAATGTTGATGTATGATTGATTAAGTAACTAGATTACTCTTACGCCATGAAAATAATGTTTATGTATGATTGATTAAGTAACTATATTACTCTTGCACCATGAAAATGATGTTGATGTATGTTTGATTAAGTAACTAGCCTACTCTTGCGCCATTGAAATAATGTTGATGTATGAACGATATTCTAGTTTGGAGTTATGAGATGTGATTGATTAAGGGACTTAGACACCTCCTTGTTCCTCAAAACAGTCGTTAGTCCTAAGACCTTAAATGGTCAAAATCAATCGGATGAATCCTGGACTTGAGCGTTGCTTATGTGTCTTGCAGGTCCTAACCTTGCAGGGTAGGTTGGGTGGGTAGTTCCTTAATATTCAATGACATGGTTAATCATTTATTGGTAATATGCTTAAGTCGATCATGATGTGTTTATTTGTGTCATTATTTATTATGATGATGTGTTGATTAAGTGCAACTATTAATTATGACGATGTGTTGATTGAGTCGTTGTTTATGTGTTGATTATGTATCTCTTTTAATTATGTTAATGCATTGCTTATGTGTTGTTTTAGTTATGATGATGTATCACTTGCGATGATGTTAATTATGTTGTGACGAATTTAATATCCTAATGCAAAAAACATTTATTTACCTATTGTACATCTCTTTTTGTGGTCGTAATGGAGGGGTCGCTACATGAAGGAAAACAATAAATGTTTCATCCTCAATAAATGGGGCACTGTAGAGTGGTGAAAATCAAGAAATATGAGGGGAAACAGTTGGTACCCAAATGACGGAAGCAAAGAATCGTATAACAATTAGTGTTGTTATAACATGTAAGAATCAAGCGGAAAAAAAAAGTCCAAGGTGACCATAAAGCAACATTATATGCAAAATGGTGAAATAATATTATAATGCACTAAGGATTTCCAGAGATTTTTCCATATTAAAAATTTATTCTACTATGGTAACATTTATTTTACATGTGGATTTATTATGTACAGAAGGGCATGCATTTTCCTAACCCCCCATAAGTTGATTCATAGTCTATTTTTATAACCAAATTTTAATTTCAAGCAATAATGAGTTATTTTATCACTTGGCATGCATTTTAAGGTAATGGAAGGATGTGAAATGGAATGAGACACATCACCAATGCCTGATCAACCTTCAAAAGTGCATTTATTATTCACAATGTGCATTTTTCTCTAGAAAATGTGTATATTCACCTACTTAAGATTTAAAATTTTCTAAGGCATGAATATTTTGTAATGTAATGTCAATGGAAGGTTTTAATCTCTCTCTGTACTTTGTAAGCAATCATCGCTTTTAGTGAATAAATATAGGATTGGTAGTATTTTTCGGCTTGTTTTGGATTTGTACTATTTTTTTGTGTGGCATAAGATTTAAAATTTTCTAAGGCATGAATATTTTTTAATGTAATGGCAGTGGAAGGTTTGAAGCTCTCTTTGCACTTTGTAAGCAATCATCGCTTCTAGTGAATAAATGTAGGATTTCTAGCATTTGTGTGGCTTTTTTTGGATTCCTACAAGTTTTTTGTATGACATTATGTTGGATATGTTATTTGGAGGATTGTAGGAAACTATTTTCTAAGATATGCAATTTATGTGAAATTTTTAGTTGTGAGACGATGAGGTATTTAGTACCCTCATAATTTTGGAAATGTAATGAATATTGAAAGGCATACTAACAATGTAATTTTTTTTCAATACTAGCATTTAGGAGGACATGTTTATCAACATTGTCCAAATATTGTTGGGGGGAAATATTCCATGCTAGAGATTTGTGACGCACACCCCTACAAAAGCCTTACCCTCCCTTCTGCAGCCATAATGGCTTCCCGTGGTGGGGGATCCTCAGTGCCCCCCTGCCTGGATCTAACATTGTTGCCTTCGATTCCCTGGTAGCAACTCTCCCCAAATCACAAAAGCACTCCCAATATCATTTTGTTAAGAAGCTGGAGGAAATCCCTGAAGTTCTGATTTAGGCCAGCTCCAGATACCTTGCCCTAAAGTTCGTTGAGCATGGATTGATTGGCCAGTTTACGGGGATGTGGCCCTCTCCACGAACAGTTTCTTTATGGGTCGAAGAAAATTGGAAACCTCTTCTAAAAGGGATAATTTCTCTGTCATTCTGTGGTTGGGGTTTCTTTACATTCCTCTTTGAGGAAAAGGTCGATCGAGATCTGATTTTTTGGAGTTTCCCATACTTCATGGGGGTTCCTAGCCTCTACATGAGTTATTGGTCACCATATTTTAACCCAGATAATGATTTACCTATAGTCGTGCATGTATGGTTTCATCTCCCATTCTTGTCGTTGCATTTCTAGAATGAGGAAACTCTTAGTGTGATTGGAAATTCATTAGGAAGGTATAATGATAAAGAGAAGCCAAAGGAGGGATCACAATCCTACACCAGGATTTGTGTGGAGGTAGATATGGAAAAAGGACTCCCACAAGCCATCAAAATTAAGTTGGATAATTGGACCTTCCTCCAAGAAGTGGATTATAAGAAACTCCCCTTCAAATATGAGATATGTTGTGAGTATGGTCATTTTGTGAAACGTTGCCCTAAATCTCATATGGAGGCCCCAACGCAAAAAGCTCAAGAACAATGACAACAACCCAAGCAGAAAAAATAAAACCCCAAGGCAATGCAGGGGTTAGGAAAAGCTTCGCCTCATGAGGGAGATCCATCTAAATATCAAGAGGCTCATGCCTCTTCTTCGACTAGAACTAGTAAGCATGTTATTCCTACCAATAACCAATTTGAAATCATCTAGGATGTGGAAGAAGAGTCGACTTAAAAAATGTCGGCAGTTCAATCTGCGCCCATAAGATCGTCAAGAGACCCACTTTCTCCCCCCATATCCCAACATTCCACCCCAAAGTAATCTCAAGAGGAGGGATAAATAGAGTATATCTCAGAAGAGGATTCAGATTATGGAACAACAACTGTTAACTCAACTAGAAAATTGGGAAGGAAATCAAACTCTCAGCGCTAAGAAGCGGGAACAAGAAAAGACATTGATATGGGCAGACAAAGTACACTGGATGGACATACCAAAAAGGAACCTAGATCGTCAAGGAACCAAGGTGGCTCAATCACCTCCAAGGGGGGAACTCAAAACAATATTTTAAATGATCAAAGTCGTTTCTTGGAATTGTCGAGGATTGGGAAGTGAAAATAAGAAAGGTATGGTGAAGAATCTTCTCAGATTGGAACAAACCCACATTTTCCTCATCCAGGAAATGAAAATGAAGGACGACGAGGTCCTTCAAGCAAGTTCCTTTATTTGGAATTCAATTCAAGGGAAAGCGGTTAGATCCATATGTGCTTTTGGAGGCATCTACACACTTTGGAATTCTCATCTATTTCAAAGAAAACATTGGGAAAGCGATTGTAATTGGATATTGGTCTTACTTTGGAATCATCCCATGGGTAAGCTATTTTATAGCATAAATATGTGTATGCCCTCAATCAATAGAGACAAAGATATGTGTTGGAATTCTTTTTTTTCTCTGCAAAATAGGATAAGGCCATCCATGTTCATCTTTGTCAGAGATTTCAACACAACTCTACACAACTATGACAAAACAGGTGGTTCTATTGTCAGAGAAGCCACCAAAGAAAATATGGAGGACCTTATGACAATATTTGATCTCTTTGACATCAAACCTGCTTTAGGGATTTTCACTTGGTCCAATAAGAGGCACAGGCCAAGACACATTAACGCCAGATTGGATAGATTCCTCATTAGTAACATTATATTGGAAGAACATTTTGTTCATTCACCCAAAATTCTCCTTCGGGCTGGCTCTGATCACCCACTGATTATGCTTTATTTTTCCCCTCCTGCCCCCCTAGATCCCATTCCCTTCTGTTTTAATCCTCGTTGGGTTGAGGATCCTTCCCTCTCTAGTGTGATTGAGGATGCTTGGAAGAATTGGATTCAAGGTTCCCCTGTTTGTATATGGGAGCAGAAATTGAAAGCTACTAAAAAAGAAATAAGAGACTGGGTCCAAATCAAATCCACTCATGAAAAAAAGGACATTCAAGAGTTGAAAACACATATGGAAGAGGTAAGAGGAAGATTAGAGGAGGAGTCTATCTCACCCTCCATTTTAATTGAAGAGCAACACCTTTTCCAAAAGCATCAACAGGTTCTAAAGGAAGAGGAAGTATATTGGAATCTAAAGTCTAGAAGCCTCTAGCTAAAATAGGGGGACAAAAACACTAAGTTTTTTCATCAGAAATCAAAGGTAAGGGTTTGGCACAACAAAATTTTAGACCTTTGGGGCGATGACAATATCTTCATCTCTAGGTAGGATCAACTTCATCAGGAAACCAAAAAGCACTTTGAGACTCTCTACATAGAATCTAATCTAGGTGATATAGAGACTCAAGAAAGGTTTTTAAGGTTCATTCCAAAGCTTATCCAAGAGGAGGATAATAGAAACCTAACAGAAAAGGTCACAAAACAAGAAATCCTTGAGGTCCTCCATCAAATTAACCTGGATAAATCTCATGAGCCAGATGGTTTTTCAACTCATTTCTATATTCTCTTTTGGCATATAATAAATAATAAGTTGGTGTGCATGATCTAGTATGTTCAGAATCCAACAAGAATGGGAGGGAGTATCAACTCTTCCTTTTTGGATCGCATCCCCAAAGAAAATAATCCCTCCTCTTTCTCTCTCTTTATACCAATCTCCCTTTGCAATGTTTCCTATAAGATCGTATCCAAGATAATTGCAAATAGGATCTCGCCACTCCTTCATTCTCTCATTTCCCTGAATTAAGGAGGTTTTGTGGAGAAAAGGCAGATGGTTGATAATATTATAATAGTCCAAGAGGTTATTCACTCAAGTCGATTGAGGAAGGAAAGTCGGATGGAAATCAAAATGGATATGGAAAATGCTTTTGATAGAGTCAAGAACAAATTTATTTTTGTGGTCTTATCTCAGTTTGGATTTGGAGTTGACTTATTGGCATGGATATCCTCTTGTATTAGCTCTCCTTGGATATCCCCAACGATAAATGGTAGGCCAACATGTTTTTTCAAAATATCAAGTGGGATTTTCTAAGGCTGTCCTTTGTCGCCCCTCCTTTATATCCTAATGGCAGAGGCCTTGAGCAGAATTTTAGATCAAGCGAGAAAAGAAAAATCCATTCCAGGGATTAAAATAACTAGGGGAGTCAAAAGGATCAATCACTCCCAATTTGCAAATGACACTTTGTTGTTAATATGGGCATCCTCAATTATTGCAAGAAGACTCAAAACAATTCTGGACTAATTTATGATGGTTTCGAGAGGGAAAATAAACTGTCAAAAAAGTCAAATTTATGTTTGGAACACTAAATCAAGGGTGGCACAACAAATAGCTGAAATCCTAAATTTCACTTTGCATGAAAACTAGACTTCTTTTAAATATTTGAGAATTCCTATTTTCCTTCAAAACCTCTATGGTTGGCATGGAATCCTTTAATTGATAATATTAAATCCAAAATTTCATCGTGGGGCTCCTAATGGCTTAACCCTTCCGGAAGGGTAGTTTTGATCAATGCAGTTCTCTCGATGTCCCGATTTTTCAGTTTTCCTCTCTTCTGGATCAGGTTAACGTGAAATATTCCATTACAAAGGATATAAGGAAGTTCCTATGGCAGGGTGGGGAATCAAATAAAAAAAGAATGCATATTTTCAACTGGAATATAGTCAGAGGGACAAAAACTTATGGGGGATTGAGAATCCTTGACCTAATTTTATCTAACCTTTCTCTGGGAGCAAAAATTCTCTGGTAGGAAAGAATGGTGGAAGAAAGTGTCAATTCATAATTATTTTGAAGGAGGTAGGCTCCAGAGCCTCGATGCTACCCCTTCTTCACAACTAGGATCCCCAATATGGAAATTATTAAAGGCATTGTTATCGCTCATAAAAAGAAAGATCACATGGATTCCTGGAAATGGAAAAAGAAACTCTATATGGGAATACAACATAATGGGGAAGCCTCCACTCCATTCCTTTAGGGAGTTTCATCCTTTGTTTCAATGATGTTTTGATCAAGGTTCCCGCACTCTATATGATATTTCTCGGTGGAAAGCATATGGCGCTTGGGATGGTTGGTTGCCTCTCTCCCCACCTGCCAACCTTCTTCCTCTTCTCTCTCGGATGTTGTCATATTTAAAAGGTTGTGCTCCTTTCCATGCTCCAGTCCAATACTCTAGGGTTTGGGGATTTGACTTTTACTTGGTTCAAGCAGGATATGAATATCTCCTTCTTCAATATTATTTTCCCCCAAAGGCCAAGGTCTAGAATAAAATCTGGTCTCCAAATAGTCTTCCTAAGATAAACATGTTTTGTTGGGAACTGACACACAGGAAAATATTGACAGGGGATAATATCCAAAATAGAGGATATAAAGGACCTTACTGACATGTTCTCTGCAAGCAAGTTGATGAATATGTTAGATATATTTTCATTGAATGTCCTTTCTCCAAAAAGGTATGGATCCTGGTATTGATGGGATTATTCCCTCTACTTCATTTTCCTTCCTCCTCCTTTCTTCTCTTCCGTAATTGGATTTCACTCTATCAAGGTTCCTTAGCCAATAATCCACTCTTGAGATCCCAATTGGAAGTTGTGCCTAAATTTGTAACCTGGAAGATCTGGTTAGCTCTCAACATAGCCATTTTTTCTAAGTCTGACTCCTTCCTAGACTTAGTGGTGGGGAATTGTAAGAGATTAATATTCGAATGCCTCCTTCAGAAAGATGAGGTTGTAAAGTCTCAAAAAAATTTATCCTTTGTCGAGGCTCGGTGGATAAATCAATTTATGACTGAGAAATTGCCTCAACTAGGTCTTCCTAAAGGTACTTCTGTAATATATTGGAAGCTTCGAATGACTCCAAAAGAATGTGAGAATTGGAAAAGATCTCACACTTCATTTATTATCTTCTTTGATGGAGCCTCGAAAAGAAATCTGGGGGTGGTTGGTGCGGGTGGTGTGATCTATTCCCTAGGAGGTCAAATAAGTCTATCCTTTTATTAGAGTCTAGGAGAGACAACTAATAACCAAGCAGAGGCTTATGTTATTTTTAAAGGCTTGGTTCTGGCCCAGAACCAAGGCATTAAAGACATTTCCATTCTTAGTGATTCTTGGATGATAATCAATCTAATTAGAAAATTAACCCCACCCCAAGATGTGAAGCTCGGAAATATCATCACAAGAGTTCTTCAAGAGATCGAAGCCTTTGAGTCCTTTCAAGCCTTCCATATTCTTAGAACTAAGAATTCCCAGGCTAATTATCAAGCCAATTTAGAAACTAAGGCACCTTTTGAAAAAATTAGAATCAATGGTAGGGTCAACCATCACCCTATCCCTTAATGAAGTCATCTTTGAATATGGACTTAATCAAGGCTCTAAGCCTAAGGTGGGTCTTGAGGCCACTTGTCTTTCCTAGGAATCATGTGCCTCTAGTAGCCTTATGTCTTGCCATCTAGCCACGATCTCCACAAGGTTTTTCTACATGTGGATGAACGCTATCCTTGTTTGGCCATCGTTTAATTAGCCATGTCCTTAAAAAAAAATTCCCTACTTCACACATTCACCCGATTATGTCTGCTCTTTTATATCCTAGATCAAGGTTGCTCTGGGCCTCTTCGCACATGGGATTTGTACTTTCTAGTTGGTGCATGGCATCATCGAAGTTTGGTATTGTGGTTCCCATTCCAAGTTATGATGGGCTCAAAAGGTTAAAGTCCTATCACATGCTCAACCTCCCCTCCCACTCAGGAATGTTGATGTTGGGCATTAATCAATGATCAAGGTGGTGGCTCTTCACAACCAATGAGAAAAAGATAAGTATGGACCTGGGGGAAGTTCATAGTATGCAATGGATTTACATTTATTGTAACCATCAGAAGAAAATCAACAGTTTGGAGGAGTTGGGACTCAAAGAAATCATTAGTTTTTCCAGTGTGGTCTTCTTTGGATCATCTCAAAGTAAGGAGTGGACACAAGATAAGATGGAAAACAAAAGGACAGGTGTGGTGCGTTGGTGCATGGAGTTATAGGAGGAGGATCATGAGGAAATGGTTAATCAATTGAATATTCTCTAACTTCACTCAATGAAGCTTCGGTTCACTAGCAATCCACCATGGAAATTCTTGTATGATAAAGACAAGGATTTTAGCAATTGAAAGATGAAGTGGAAGCGATACGCTCATAAGTGGTTGAGTTGCATTCTCGAACTATCATTCCAGTGTATCTGGCATCTTCCTCAGACATTTATGATGGAGTGTTGTCACTCGTCCATCCCAGACAAGTGCATGATTTGAATTCGCCACTGCCTCCTCATGAAGAGGCTTAAGACGTCCAAAATCCTTCTAATTAGTTAAGTCCATGTTGTGTTTTTTTGTTTCAATTCTAGGGGTCTTTTACATGCAATACAGTTGGATTACTAGTAATTTGAACTCAATGTATGAATTAAAGGGTGGTCTTTTTGAAAATTCTAGTAGTATACATCCAATTTTTGCCTCTGCTCTGGCTCTGTTAGAAGATTGTAAAAACTTTTCCTGTGATCTTCCACACAGGGTTTTTGAATAAGATTTTCTCCAAGTTTCCTTAAAAAAAACAATGTAATTTATTTTCAGTGAAGAAATCACAATTTTTTTCCAGAGGGAATATGTGTATGTGTGTGTGTGTGTGTGTCCATTAATAACAAATAAAATGAACATTATAAATGGCCTTGATTTCATTAACTAAATAAAAATATATACATTATTGATTCACTATTGATATAATGAAATATATTACACCATTAAATGCATTTACATAAATATCGTATAGAAACAATGTTATTGTATAACACTAAGCTACTTTGGAGGTTTCTACAAGCCATCCCCTTTAGAAGAAGAAAATTGAATAAGGTCTCTCTTGTCATTTCTAGAAGCGTTTGATGCTTTGGGAGCGGCAAGAGGCACATGTTGTAATTTTTTTTCTAGGTCTTTAACTTTCTTTACATAATTTTGCAAATTTGCATGCAATTTAGTTTTTCTCTTTTAGCTTCTTTAACAATTCTATGATACCTTTATTGATATAAAGCCAAGTTCACTTACCTCTTCGAGGGGGCAACCTCCAACAGAGCAGAGGTCTATTTCAATAATTCTCAAGACAAGACTTTCACATGCCTTCTACTCCTATTTATACTAATTCTATATTCTAAAGAACATCATAGAGGAAGATATTTCTAGAATGTAGAAGCTTCTATTAATTATTCTTACATTATACTTGTTCACATTATTAAATAGGCCTTATTAACTAATTCTGGCCTTTATTACATGGAAAATATATTATTCTACCTACATGAGGGGTTAGGGAGGTTAGACCCCTAACATGCCCTCCCCCTTGAAAAATGACCTTGTCCTTAAGGCTTGAGATGAGGACATTGTTGCAGAATGGTAGCCAAAACAGATATTAAGTTTGGTAAAGTATTGAGCACCACTCAATTCATCCAAAATCTCATCAACGACAGGGATGGGAAATTTGTTCTTAATTGTGATTTTGTTAAGGGCGTGAAAAATCAGGAAACATGCTCCAAGTGCCTTATTTCTTGAGTATCATGACTTCTGGAGAAGAATAGGGACTGGCACTCAGGCGAATAACACCTTCTACTAGCAATTCTTGAAAAATTTTCTCAATTTCATTTTTTTGGGTAAAGATATGACGGTAAGAGCAAACATTGGGAGGAACATTGTTGAGGACTAGAGGAATGGAATGATCATCGACGTTGCGGGAAGGGGGAAGGCCATGGGGGGTGTTAAAAATAGCTTGGTGTCGGGATATTATAGATTGGAGATCATAATGCATAGAGGGTGTCTTCATGGATTTAATAGAATGGAGTTGGGAAATAATGCCAAGATGACCCTTTTTGAGTAGCTTTTCCATTATGTGTGAGATAATTATCCAAGTGAGCTTGTTGCAATGCCTTGGAACTTATACCATTTTCCTTGTTGTTGGAATTGCAAGGTCGGGTCCTTAAAATCCATGGTAATGGGGCCTAGAGTGTGTAACTATTTAGCACCAAGCACTATGTCACAACCACCCATGTCTATAGAAAACATATGAGATTTTTGGTGGTACTGACTAATTTGTAGGTGCATATTTTCACAATGCCCACCACATTTCATGGAAACACCATTGGAAATCATGACATAAAAATTGTTGACTGCACAGATATAACAATTGACTTCTTGGGAAATGCAGCGATGAATAAAATTATGGGTGTTCTCACTATCAAATAGGATGATGAATTTCCTATGTTTAATTTAGCCAATTAACTTGAGGGTTTGGGGAGTAGTGAAGCCAATCAGGGCGTTTATCGAAATTAGCAGTTCAAATTCAAGAGGGTCAGAGGGCGGAGTAGGATCATCTACTTGGGGTATCTCCTTAACAAGGGGGACATCAACATCCTCGTCATAAACATCCTCATAAATAGCTATAAAAATCATATGTTATTTTCACTTGTGCCCAAAAAAATATTTATCATCACAACTATACCAAAGGCCCTTGAGGTGGCATTCAACCATTTTGGCCCTAGTTGATTTATGGATCTTGAGAGGAGTAGTAGGAGGGGTGGGATTGGTGGGTCTAGGGTGAGGAATAAATGAGGGTTTTCAATTTTGGGTGGAGACAATTTGTTGTGCTTCTTAGGCACGTTTAGTAGCTTCCAACCAAGTATGGGGATGATCCATGAGGACTTGGGCACAAATTTCATCCTTTAGGCCACTGAAAAAGAACTCTCGGAAGAAGGCATTAGACATTCCCTCCGTTATGAAATCCAACCGATCAAAGGTGGTTATAAAGTGTTCCATTGTGCTAGAATGTTTCAAATTGATCAAATGACCTAAATGTTGTGTGTCTTTGTCCAAGTGTTCATAAATCTCTGCAACAAACTATGTCCAAGCAAGATACCCCTAGTGTGAATTTTTATGCCATTGCCACCATTTTTAGCATTCAGGATCTCGATAGAGAACACTATAACGAAGTTTGGCCAACTCATCAGTAATGCCATGCAAATAAAAATAATGCTCCATTTGAGTGACCCAGCGCATGGGATCTGAGCCATCAAATTTATTGATCTCAACTCTAGGAAGACGGTTGTTATAGAAATATTCCCCTGCGGACAGGTGAACTTTCCCTTAGAGTAGAGACCCCTCTACCAAGACAAAAAACTACCTTTGGACATTACCATTCCTATAGATTCATTTTATCCATCGAAAAAGAGAGAAAGAGGGAAAGTATGATGTACCTCACTTTCGACATTTGTCCAAGCTGCCCCAATCCGTGAATTTCGAACAATACCCGCAATGTACAATAAGAAACAAATGACTATCTCCTACACTAATGGATTAGACCAAATCAATCGATCTATGAATATTAAAACAAGCATAGACAAGAACATGTAAACATGTACTAGAAGGAAATAGGCCAAGTATATTAATGAGAACTTCAAAAGGAAACTTACAATCTTTAGATGATGTTGCAGCAACCTCTCAAGTCCTCCTCGTCCAACCCTTGCTCGAAAGATCCGTAATCAAAATAACAATGCTTTGCTGATTTTTTTCTCTTTTGTTCACCATGAGAATGCCTCCATTTATAGGCTTTGAGAGGCTCCACCACCTTGGGTATATTTGGAATTATTTGAGGATATGGCTCCAATAGTTGTGATATCTCCCTTAGATGCAACCCAGGAGTTAGATTTGAGCCAAACCAACTCGATGCATCCATATCTATCTTTAGAAGAAAATGGGATTTCTTCCAAGATTTTCGAAACCAACTCAACGCACCCTTAGAAAGCAAAACAGAGCGCTACAACGCTCCCTGTGATATGGAAAAAGAGCGCTAGATCTCCCTGTATATGAGAAGGGGAGATTTGATCTTCCATAATATTGCCAAAATGAGTAATTCCCATAGAAAACCACTTGTTCCGATTGTTAGATGATGGGGCTTCTTCTTCTAACATGTTTTAGGGGTTGTATCAAGTGTTTTCATGGTGTCGCTCGCGAGGTGACAATTATGGAAGGAGAATGCAACACTTGATACAAAAGTATGACACTTGTGACAATGAGAATGTGACAGTGTCGAAGTGAATAATTTTGATGTGTAACATATTCCCCCCCAAAGTGTGAATTCAGAAGATGAAAGTTGATGGCCAAAACACTTTGTAGATTCTTCAAAGCAAGGGTATGGAGTCAGGGAACCTGGTAGAAGCTGCAGACAACCATCAAACAATGTTAATATGTGTTCCATTCCCGAGGCATGCATACCTATGCTTGGATTACAAGTAACTCAAAGTATGGTTGCCAATAAATACACTATGGATCATTGATGATATTGATTAAGGGTATGGCCACCAGAGATAGAATGTGGATCCATACCTCTATGACTTGAATTGATCGTAGCCATGCAAAATACACAGTGGAGCTACGAAATGATAAAACATAGCCACAGACCAATACAATGTGGATCTATGTGACATCATATATATATCAGCATGCTCAAATGACTTCCTTTGCATCTTGGGTAGAGCAGATATCAAAGTGAATTCTCAACCCAGGGTCTTCATCCCAATCCCGATGTAGTATGAATCTTACCCATGTGAATAGATGTTTTGATGTCGAACATGGTAGAAACCACTTGATTACTGGTCATTGAGGTATATCGTTAACAATTGTGAGATAAATCACCATTGATGTTGATGATTTTCAACATACTTTTAAATTACAGTACAGCAAATGTGAAAAATGAGTTGAAGTCAAACATTCATGGAATCAAATGGTCATGGGTCATTGATGAATACCCACTACCAAATGTGAGGAGGCCTACCATTGAGGTATGCAGGTCCCAAGCTACTTATGTGTTCCTAAGTCTATTTCCCAGATGATTTGTTGAAGTCGAGAGGAAAATACTCGTCAAAGGAGGGCATTGATGTATCCCTCATCAATCGACATGAAACTTGTCACAGGAAAGTGATAAGATATAGTAGATTAACATGGACTAACATAGGTATGGAAAATGATAATTTTGTGTATGGTTGATTTTTGAGGTGGAAACTTCCCTTGAACATTGAGGCACGATGTTAAACTTGGAAGCATAAACTCATAGTGGACCAAAACATAATGCAACGAGTGTTGAGGCATTCTTTGGATGGGTCAAAGGAGTGGAAAGAATCATAGGATTGGTTCAGTAAGGAGGTTTAATGGATTTTCCAAAGTGTGGAGGTTAAAACAAGTGTTGTGTTCAAGGGCAACTGCAAGAATTGTTTAAAATTTTTTCAAGAAACTCAACCCACTTCCTTCAATTTTTTCCCCCATCTAGATAGATGAGTACCTATTTTTAATTTAACGAGCTCGAGGAGGATAACACATGCTCGATATAACTCACCTTCGGTAAGTTCCTCTTCCTTTATTTAATGAACTGGAAGAAGTAAGGGTTCGTCCCCAAATGGGACCTTCTATGTGTAATTGTATGAGTTCGTAAAAGGAAAACTCGGTGGTTTTTCATGTTTAGAGAGTCTGAAAACAACTTAAAGGCAACTCTGGAGTTGTCATTTTTCATAATTTTAGTCTTTGAGGTCTAAAAAAGAGATAAACTATTACTCGAAAGATGCCCTTTTGAACCTTTTAATGAGTGTGAAAGGAAGCAAGATCACTCGACAATCTTTTCATGTTTAGAGAGTCTGAAAAGAGCTTAAAGGAAACTCCAAGGGGTTATTTTTTTGTATAACCTTTACGAGTCTGATAAAGTGATAAAAGTATACTCGGTTACATTCTCATGTTTTTATGAGCGTGATAAAGAACAAAGACTAAGCTCATTGGTGTTACGAGGTCATTGAAGAATCTATACTCCAATTCATGTATAATCAACTCGTTCTGGGCAAAAAATATTAGTAGCTTCTCAAAAAATGTTAAAAAACCCAAAAATAAACTTTATAAAATGTGAAAAGGAGGGAAAATGACCAAATTTGAACATATCAAATATCAAATTAGGATAAGAAATCATTTTCATCTTTGTTTTCCTATTCTCCTTTTCTCTTTGAGTTTTTTCCTCTTTGGAGTGTTTTTTCGAGCGTTGATTGTGAGAGCTGTGGGAGACCATTTTCGAAATCATCTGGATCAGGTTGGTTCTTTCCCCTTCCTTATTCATTTTCCTGTTTTTTTATTGAATTTTAGTCTTTAGTTTATGTGCTTAGGCTCCTTGGGAAGCCCTAGAGCACCGAACTGGATCAACGCTCCCTCCAGTAATCGAGGGGAGTGTCGATCGCGATTTCAATGCCCTGGTATGTGAATTTAGGGAGTGATAGCGCTATATTCTCTCTTTTTAAGGAGCTTTAGGCGCAAAAATTAAAGAATTTTTTATTATTAGGCTGAAAAAAGGGCAATTTTTTCTTTAAAATCTGAGCTAATGATGATTAATTCATGAATTTGCAAGTTTTCCTCATAGTTAATCATGATTGAATGGAAAGAACACGAGCATGAATTTGATGATATCACTGCTTTACAAGACCCTCAAGTGAGGGAGGCCTTACGAAATTATGGCTTGCTTAAGTACTTCAAACTCCAAAATATGAGGAAATAAGTTATTTTACTCGAATATTTGATCAACTTATGGGATAATGATTAGAAAGCATTCAAAATAGGACCACACATGCTTGTGATCAACATGGATGATGTGTACTTCTTGACAGAGCTCTCGAGGGGAGGAGCACCTATTCTTTGGTTTGGACATCGAGCCACTCCACGATTGACAGAGGCATATGTTGCCCAGTAGTGCATACCAGGGTCACACTTGGTAGGAGGGAATCGCCATAAAAGACATGATGGATTTATCTCTCTGATCCATCCTATTCTCTATCACAAAATTGGCAGGAAGAACTAGTGCCCATCTTACTTCCAAGTCCCAGATATCTTATGCCATTCAGTGCTTGAATCCTAGGCTATTCAACTGGAGCATAGGATTTTTAAGGAACATTAAGGCGAAGATCTCCAAATGTCAAATGGGCAGGCATAAATAGTTTGGGTATGGATCCTTCTTGGTCTCATTTTTCCCGGAGCGGGTTCCATAGATGCAACCGCAGGTTGCATTGACAACACACCCTATGACTGAGCCTCGCATGGAATGGTGGAATAGTCTTTCCCTTAGGTTGGGGAATGAACCCTCGGCTTTTCGATTTACTATCGACTTCTTTGCATCGTGGAGGAGAAAGTTGGTGGTGATCTAGGATTTTCCATATGTTGGGGTGGACTTCAGGGGCAATGTGGATTTAGTGCTTCCTGAGGGTATATAATGGGATGTGTTAGGTACGAAAGACCATAACCTTGTAAAAAATATTTCTTGTTTTTATATGTTTTTGGTTGTATGAAGAGGGATCTAAGTCATTTTGTTTTCATCATGCAAACATAGGTGCATCACGTCCGACAACGATTCCAACACTAGGACGTCTCAGAGATGCTTGTTGACGCCTAGAAGCACAACATAATACCCATGCCTGCAAATTGGTTGCAATGCCTTATTATTTATATACATATACTTAATAATATGCTAGATAGGTGGGACCCCCTTGTTTGAATCATGGTGAAAAAGAAACACTTCTCTGAATTGCGCTCATGACAACTTTACGAGGCATTTTACAGTTTGAGAAAAAACAGGAATTCAAACAAATTTTCACATACAATCAATGATGAGAAGGGTTGGAAATTTAAAAGTCAAAATAAAGTGACAAGCACTTTAGTTATAACTTCTATACATCTGCTTTGACATCTGGTTTAAATTCGGACTTCAACTCACACTCACATTGGTTATCATATATTGCATTCATGGTATATTGTGTTCATGGCATTGGTTATGTTTGGTGGACAATAGTTATGGTTTATGCAATTGTTTGAGGTCAATTCAATCCTTGCAAATTGAAACTTGTTAGAAATATGGGACATATTATATGGCGTTGGTATAAAACTATGGATAAGAGGGTTTTTCATTTCAATTTGGAAAAATAGAAGTGACATGTTGGATTTGAATTAAATTTGATTAATGCAAAATGATGAAGTTTTGGATGTATCCCACCCTAGCTATGGTTGATGGAAATTAATGAGTGGGTGGAGAAGCAATGTGCATTTATTGCACATCGTTCTTACCCCACCTTGAGCTCACCACCCTCACCTTGTTGCACATTTTGGTTTCGCTCGGACGTTGGAGAATAATGGTGGTATTTGGTTCTTTTCGACGCTTTCCTCACAGGTATGGTGACTCCCGCCTTTCCATTAATCATTTTATCCTCGCTCTGGATAGAATCTCTGTGTTGGCTCTTAGAATTCGTATGCAAAGTGATTTCTTTCTGAAAGATATGGTGGTTGTATGTGTATTATGTCTGTGCAAATGATATTGGTTGGCGTTTCGAATGTTGCAAGTTGGAATTTTTTTTAATACTCCTTCATTTTGAATTTATTCAGTTATGGTTGCACCCGGGGTGAATAACTGGTTATTATTGCTCCTTGTTGTTGTTAGAGTTATGGAAATTTTTGTTTGTTATCACCCATGTCCTGAGATAGAATTCTTGGGGGGTTTTATGATAAACAAATGAGATGGTTGGTTTTGGGTTCTTTCAATGTAGTATCATTACCTCATTCTCTACTCATGAGGCCTTGTTTCCCTGTCAAGTTTCCATTTCATAGTTTGAATGTACGCAAAATCCGGTTCTACCTGTCGGCCAACTTTGAAATGATTGTGTCAAACCTTGTTGGAGATTTTGGTTTCCTGTTATAAACCCCACTTGCAAAGTTGTCTCGCTCACTTGTTGTTCAGACCCCATTCTCCTTTGTCGTGGTTGTTGCGAGCTTGAACCTGGATTGTGAATTGGTTATGTGTTAACCCGACAGTGAAAATATTCGTTACTTGAATATCTCCTTGGTCCATGGGTTGATTACCTATAGGAGTTTTGGTCATTTTGAAGACTGTATAGTGAATAAAAGAAAAGAGCGTGAGGGTTTTGAACTCAATCTGTCACATAGAAAATACTGGAATTAGATACCAGCCTCATATGTTGAATATTTGTTGTCCTTGTTACACTCCATTGCATGCTTGATGTGACCTATTTTAATATGGAAATGATTATGTTGATACTCCATCATATGAAAAGAACTCTGCAAATAAAAGAAATAAATTGTACAGTGGGAAGAAATTCGTTATAGTTTTTTTGGCTCGATGATGTTTGGATTCATTTAATTTTTAAATAAAAAGAAAAGCGACCAACTAGTAGAATAAAGGGTCTCGAACTCAGTCCATTGTGCAACAATTGAAATTAGTTTATGTGAATGATTAAGTTTGATGGTGTGTTCTTTTTCTCAACCTCCTCATGTCTTCTCTAAGCCCTATGTATATGATTGTTGATATTTGGAATTATGAACAGTCTGTCTATAAACTGTATTGTTGTTCAATCAAACATGTGTGAAGAAAAGGTTAAAAAACAATGGTTGAGTTTGACAATCCTGGAGTTCTTCTTTGGGTTTGATTTGGAAGTTGTTGTGTCTTTAACTTTGAGATTGCCCACAATTTAAAATGTTATTTGGAAATTAAGGGTATGTTATTTTAAGAACAAATGTTATTTAATAGAACAATGTCTATTTCATTTCCCGTTCATTATACCATTTTTGGCTCCTTACAAGCCCACCATCTTCCTAGATTCATTTTAATTCTCTGTTTTTTTATTGTAAATAACATTTCAAAAGAAATAATAAAAAGGAGAAGGAAGTGACTGGTGTTTAAATTGGAAATGGAAGTATTTTTTTGATATGGAAGTTGCATCTATATTGATTGAAAATATATATTTTGGTGGTCCCCGTCCATGATACCACTTTTCGTTCATTACCAACCTCTCATCTTCCCAATAACCCTATCATTCCATGTTCAATAGAAATTAATTATTGATTTGAGTAATATGATAAATGGATCGATTGCATGTGATTTTGTTGAGGATGATAGAACTAACCTTTGATTTTATTTAGGTAGGGATGATGCACAAACTGTCAAGAGTTTTCATAACTAATTGGAACATTTCTACAGGATGAATTTTTCCAGCAGAGGTGGAAATGGCAAAGGAAATAGATGTAGGGGAAATTGGCAGAGGGGTCATAGAAGGCCTCAGTTCTCCATACATTTTGATGTTGACCCCCATGAATTGAACCTTCTTTTCCAAGATGGGTTCTTTAACCTAGTAGGCCATGGGATCCTCTAGCCTCGACCTGAAAGACCTCCCTTCCAAGACAATCAAAACTTTTATGGCATGCCTGTCCCTCCTCATGTATCAATGCAACCAGAACTGCCTGTCAATGATGGTTCACAAGAGATTGTCCACCACCCTATTGTTCATCACCATGGTTGGCCTACTGATTATTTTCCATTGCCCCCTCCACCACCAAAGAATCAAATTTCCCAAGCTGATCATGTTGTCTCACTCATGCAGTCATCTCATGCCAGTAAGAGATTAAAAATAGATGTCCTCAAGCATGTGCAGGACAAGGGAAAAGGAGTAGCCACTCCCTCCAGCTCATCCAAAGAATATTCCAAATATGTGTCTTCCCGCCTTCATCTTAAGGATGATTGTTCTCATGTTATCAGTGCAGCTCAACCTCAAGGTTCCAACCAGCCAAAGGCTGCCACAAAAAATTCAAAAGGGGATGGCAATAAAAAGAGGCCAAATGCCTCTCATAGTAAATATGGTTTTTGAAAATGGTTAATATTATTTTTTATGTTAAAGACAATATTTTTACTTTGACAAAGTTTTGGGACATCAAGCATATATTTAGGTAGTTTTTTTGGACAACATGTATATGATACTTTTGGATATGGTCATATTATATTTTGTTGATATTTAAAATATTTGATCATAATTATGAGAACGTGAGTTACAAGGAGAATATATTTGGAATCAAATGATTGAGCTTTTATATTTTATTGTTTGATGATTATTAGAAGAAATAATTGGGAGTCACAAGGGGTCCCACCTATTTAGTTATTATTAATTAAGACCTTTATTTACATATATTATTATTACTTGTCTCGACTAATTAGTTAAGTTAATTTGACTTAACTAAAGAAAGTTAGTTGAACTACCGTAACTTATTAAGAAGGAATAAAATCTCAATGAGATGCAGAGACAAGGGGGAGAGAATAGAAGGAGAACTACAACCATAAGGTTTTCTCTATACTAGTGAGATACTTTCAACTTTCATTCATTCTAAGTTTACTAGAAAGCTTAATCCTCTTGATGACAACGAGGTCTTATTGAAGGCAGCAGGATTCAAAAATTGAATCACATATTGCAACAACTTGTTTTAAAGGTGTATGATTTATCTTTGACAATCTGTATATTTTTGTTTGTGCATGAATTGAATTTCATGACTGATAAAGAATATCTTGCAGAGTCAAGTGACAACATTTTGTGGCAAGATGATCCAGATCTTTAGCTTCAGTTTTCTTCTGTTGTCAGATCCTTTTTGTATGGTGCCCATCAAAGGCTTCTAAATTTGACTTTGGTCCCTACCCTCGCAAGGGTTTGTAGAGAGAACTCAATTTTGTATCTCAGAATGAAATAAATGAAAAATCAGATTACTATTTCAGTCTCACACATGTGTTTGAATGATATGTTCATTCTTTTGTTTTTATCTCCATGTACACATTTGTATATTTTTTGTACACATTTATGTAACTTTGTTTAAGTTCATTTCTTTTACATTGTTATAGTTAACACATAAAACCAGCCTTGATCCTTGGTACTTAATACTTGTGGATTAAGCGGTTTTTTTTTCTTTAGGCTACAAACCCCAGGTAACATTCCCAACTATATTGTCTTATCCCGGCAAGATCTGAAAATGCTTGAGTAAGCTTTTCCATACCTTGTTTCCTCAACAATGCTCAGGCGGATGTAGAGCATGATGTCGTAGTAGGAGGAATATGAGAGGTGGAGAGGAACCTTTGTGGTTTGACCATGGGCGTTCCTCCCATGAGGATGTGAGATGTACCCCTACACCTTCAAAGACATACAATTTGGGTCCCTGAAGGTCTCAATCATTTTCTATGATGAGTGGCAAGAGTGGTAGTGTGCTATGCGGAGCACAATGTGGTGCAAGGGGACGAGTAGAGTCTCCAGATATTTTTTAGTCTTTATGATGGTTCTATGGGCATAAAATCCCATGCTTTACCCTGTTATGTACTTTTGGATGATGTATTTTGACAAAAACTTTTTCTATCAAGCCTATATATAAACGAGTTTTGTGGTGGCTACTTATGTTGTATTTTTGTTATATGTGATGTTTTTATTCATATGCTTCATGTTCCAAATGTTTATCTATGCGCAATATACCAATATAACATATAATTTTCTAACAAATGCATAATCATATTGAGTTCTCTCGATATATTTATGTATTCTAAAAATTCAAAAGATCTTTCGATACGGCGAACCCTTAGATGGAAACATAGTAAAATTGGGTTACAAACGGCGTACTCACGGTTTAGTTGACGAACCATGAGTTAAGAATCAAGGTTGATAATCAATTGAGATATACCTATAGAAGAGGCTTCGGTTAGAAGTCTGATGATGACATGATACTCTTCAACGTTATTAGTCGCAGACCCGAGGAAAATTCCTCCTTAAGTCACCAACTCGCCAGAGTGATAAATGACCCAAGTTGCAGAAGTGATGTTCTGGGTATGTCAACTAACGCCATCTACAAACCCGAAATAGATGGGAAAGGATGATTCCATCTATGAATTCAATTACAAAGTAAAGTATAAGAAACTGGGGGAAAACTCATGCAAGCAAAAGAAAAGATAGACCATGTAAAAAGTATATAGTACAATAATGTACAAAGCACACATGCAAGATATTCTATGCATAGTACTTCTTGAGGTAAAGCCCATTTTGGGGTTCACCAAGAGATATTCCATCATAATCTACTAACTCGTAGGTGCCTCTATGTAACATGTGTTTTATGATATATGGCCCATGCCACATGGGTTCTAACTTTCCTGGCCCCAGTTTGTCATGATCCTAATCATAGACTAAGACTAGATCTCCTTCTGTGAAAGCCTAAGGTTGGATGGACTTATCATATTGATTTTTTATGATTTTCTGATATGTCTCATTGATGATAACAACATCGTGATGGGTTTCATCCATCTTGGTTAGATATAAAAATCGTTCCTCTTCAGCAGAAGTATGGGGTAGGAGTTCTAAGGTGAATTTCAATGAGGGAATCTCACATTCGATCGACAATACCACTACTATCTCGTATACTAACTAGAAGGGTGTAAATCCAGTTGTGGTTTTAACTGAATTTTGATAAGCCCAAAGTGCGGAGAAGAGTTGCAAATTATAAGAGGTTTTGTTCACTCCCACCATACGTTGAAACATGGTTTTCAGGAATTTGTTGATTGCTTCAACTTGTACATTTTCCTCCTACTACCCTCAGAAAAATGTACAAGTTGAAGCAATCAACAAATTCCTGAAAACCATGCTTCAACGCATGGTGGGAGTGAACAAAACCTCTTATAATGGGATCCATGATTAGTTACAATAGCTTGTGGGACACCGATTCGAGTGATGGTGTGATTGAACACGAAAATTGTTGTAGTTCGACCATCATTAAGGAATGTAGGCATATCCTCAACTCATTTAGTGAAATAATCGACAACAATGATAATATAACCGTCCCCCCCAACTGAGGCAGGATTACATTGCATGAAATCGATACCCCATTTGGGAAAGGGGCTGACGACGACAATGGGATGAAGTGGAGTTGGGTCGGTACGTGCTTTCTTCTGAAATATCTGACATGGTGGGCATTTTTTAATGGCCTCAATGCAATCTTTGAATATGGAAGGCCAAAAATAACCAACACGTAAAACAATTTGGGTTGTAGCCATCCTAGAAACATGATCGTGACATGCTCCAAGGTGACAGTCATTTAAAACTTGTTCAGCCTCTTCATGGGTTAATAAACGTTGTAAGACAGTATCAATGCCACGACAGTAAAAGGTGTCACCAATGATAAGGTAATGCTTTAAATGGTGTCTAATACAACGGTGTTCATCATGTGAAATGTTGGGATGAAAGCGTTGGGTTTGGATATAGAGAAGAAAGTCTCCATACCATGGATCGAACATACTAATGAGGAACATGGATTCATATGGAAGGGAATCACTTGGTTTAGTATTCTCATTAGTATGGGGAAGATAGCAAATTAATTCCGTGAAAACCAACGATTTTTTAGCCTTAGATTTGGCAAACTCAAGATCAAATTCTTGGAGAATGACAATCCATTTTGAATATTCCCCCCCAGGTACTTGATGAGTTAAGATGTGGTACATGGGGTTCGATTCTACAATGATCGTGGTAGTGCGTAAAAGAATATAGTGGTGAAATATTTGGACAGAAATAATTGTTTCCAAAGTCAACTTTTCAACTTGTGAATATCAGATTTCGGGACCTGATAGACTCTTACACAAATAGTAAATCACATGTTCGGTGCCATCGTCATCCTCTTGTACTAAAACCATAGAAATATTGGAAGAAAAGGCTAACAAATAAAGGATATAATCTTTTGCATAATTTGGTGGATGCAAAAGCGACGTATTCATTAAATCATGCTTAAGAGAATCAAAAGAGCGCTAAGCAGTTGCATCCAAGATGAAAGGGGCATATTTCTGCAATAATCTTGTGAATCCTTTAGTGATTTCAATGTAATTGTAAATAAAATGACAAAGAAAGTTTTCCGTCCCTTGTAAACTTAGCAGTTGGGTAAGGTTGTTGGGAGGGGTAAAGCAAGAATGGCTTTGACTTTTAAGGGATCCACCCTAATCCCATATTTGGAGACTATGAATTTGAGGAGTCTCCCTGATTCTACAACGAAAATGAATTTATGGGGGTTCAAACGTATGTTGTAAAACTTGCATCGAAGAAATATGGCTCGTAGGTGATCAATGTGGTCTCGACGATGAGTCGAGTGAGCTGGTAAGTCATCAAGATAAGGTTCAAAAATATGTTTGATGTCATGGAACACATACGACATAGCCCACTGAAAAGTAGCTCCAGCATTTTTAAGGCCAAAAGTGATCTACGATAAGTTAAAGTCCCCCATGGGAAGATGAAAGTTTTTTTGTGTTGATCAGCAGGTAAAATGTCGATCTGGTTATATCTAGAAAAGCCATCCATAAAAGAGAAAATGACACTTCCGACGCAATTATCGATAATTTGGTTGATAAAGGGTATAGGGTAATTGTCCTTTGGACAAGCCTTATTAAGATTCTGATAATCAACACAAACACGAATTGTCCTTTGTTTCTTGGTGACCGAAACGATATTGGAAATCCATTCGGTTAGAGGGATAGGATAAATAAAACCATATTTTAATAATTTTTCGACTTCTACCTTGATTGTCGTGGTGTTTTTAGGATGAACAAGGTGAAGTTTCTATCTCACAGTTTTAACTCTCGGGTAAGTTTTGATATCATGCATAACGATCAAAGGATCAATCCCTGTTATTTCTTTGTATCTCAAGGTGAAGATGTCACAAAATTATTTAAACAAGGCAGTATAAGTTTCAACTTCTTCAGTTGAACAATTGACACCTAGTTGTATGTTTTCCACAATACCTTCTTTAATGGATATGTCGACGGTAATCGTGTGAGAGATATTTCCCAAATTCTCCTTGGAGATGGTATCCTGAGTGAGTATCAGATATTGGGGAGAGTCGAAAATATCGCTAGGAAAGATAGAGTAAATATCTTTCTCGATTTCATCCAAACTAGGAAGAAAGGATTAACATGGTGGTTGTCATCCCATGGTGCCTCCTTGATACTGAGCATTTCCATAATACATTCATCTGATGGAAAAATATATAGGATGTAATCGAAAGTGGAGGATAGGGAATATAACCAGGATGGTAATGAATATTTAGTATATTCCAGCAAATGTTGGTCATCCAGTGAAGGAGAGGCAGACTGAATGGTGTTATATTGGGCCTCTACAGGACTAAGTGGCATAGTGTCTCTTAGTGTATCAAACTCTAAGGGACTAGGCACGATCCATGGATTAGATGATTCGAAGGATTGATGTGCCATGGTCGAAATCATATTAACCGTTGTGATGTGTTGCGTAGTGGGAGGAAGAGGTGTAGGAAAGGTACCCATGAGTGAAGAGTATTTCAAGAGACCTACCCCAACACTTTCATAAGTAATTTTTGAATCTCCCAGAAAAGGAATATTGTTGGTCATTTCAGTGCGAGCGTCGGGAGTGCAGTAATATAACTGATTGATGGTCACAATTTCACCTTGATGAGAGAATCAGACGCAACGAAAAACCAATGAAGCGACGATGGTCATAGCATTGAACCAACTTCTCCCTAGAAACAAGTTATAATTGAGGGGAGAATCAACTACTTCAACATATACAAAAACAATTTTTCCTCCCAGCTGAACAACTAAGGATTGTAATAATCCATGAGGACGGAAACCTCTTCCATCAAATGCTCTTAACATGGTGGGAGATTGATTAAGACCATGTAATTTAAGGGCTTTCCAACAAGACAAAGACATGACACATGTGGATTCCCCCTCCTCCAAAATCGTGTGATGAATATGTTGATTATGGACAACAACATTTATTTGGAAAGCAAGTTGGTGAGAGAGTCGTGATTTAAAATTATCCAGCTTGAACGTGATATTATTGGATGACTCGGAATCTATAGTTCGATGGTTGGCAAGAGAGTTATACGTTGGCTAGGACAGTGTTGTATAAATTCGAGAGTTGACATAGCACAAGGTGCTTGGGCCAAATCTTCAACAATGTTGTAGTTTTGAGTAGCACACGAATTAGGATTAAAGGTCGAAATTAGAATTGTGCTCTTGGGAGGACATAGAATAGAGTCAAAGATTCATTTATCAATCTGGAGTGGTCTATACTGATGAGTAACTGAGGTGGGTGGTGGATCTTGTATAGTCCCAGTAGTTACTTTTTCCTTATTAGGTTTACCTAGTGGTGTGTCATATGTCGTAGTACGAGTGGTCAAATCTATCCCATTAAACATGTAAATGTGTGCACTCAATGAAGCTTCCTCATTAGGAGGATGATTGGTTTTACTTCCTATTGGAGGGGCATGATTTTCTGCAACCATTGACTGTTGTCATGGGAAAGGATGTGTCAATACAACAGGTTGATAATTTCCTTTAAAAAGTTTAGCAAATTCGTCTTGATGGGGACAACCTCGTGTGTAGTGATCTTCACCACAGATGAGACATGGAAATTTTGGTTTACGCTGCAATTGTTTCTTAGTAGTAGGTGGTTGTGCTTGTGTTTTTGGATTTTTGTCTTGATTATTATTTTTCTTAGGTTTATTCTTAGTTTTCTTCCCCCCCCCCAAATTTTTGCGAAGAAGTAGATTGAACTGCATTCACTTCAGATACTTGAATCAGGGTGGAGCTTGATGGGAGTGGATTCGACCCGGTAGTTGGGTCAGTGACTGAACGATTGGTCATAATGGTCAACTGTGAACTGGACTAGATTTTGACAAAACCAATAACTCCATCTGCAAGAGCGGTGGAGGATGGTTTTGAGGGTTCAGTTGATGGATGGGGAGTGTTTGGAATCAATTCATACAAGGTATCGGATTAGGAAGAAACCAAATCCATATACTGGGCATGAGCAATGGCTTCCTCTTCTGTAACGACACCACCCATGGCTACGTTGTGAGCAATATGAGGTAAAAGAGATTTGGTGAACCATTCAGTCAGTAGTTGGTCGGGAATGATTACTTTGATCAACCGTCGTCGTCGTCTCCATTCATGAATATGATTAGAAATATGTACGGAGGTTGTATGACAAAGGGAGGTTAAGAGTTACGTGTTGGTCTCGTAGAGGATATGTAATTGGAAGTGAGTGAGAAAATACATGGAAAGTGAATTAAAATCCTGAAAATTTATGCATTGTAACTCAATCTACCATTTATCTGCTGAACCCGTAACTGTACGCTGGAAAATATGTAACCGGATAGAACCATCCATTAGTGAATTCGATGAAGACCATAGATGAAAGGTCATAAAATAATTATTAGGGTCTTCACCAGGTTTGTCGTCAAATTTTGGAATATCAGAAGGTAATTTGGCAGGAATGACTGGCCAAAAAGGGGAGTGTAATATGGGATCGTTGGTTAGTCTGGATAGATCTGGTAGATCTATCGTGGCTAAGAACGTTAATTGTCGATTGGATTGAGGATGATACTGGTGTGGCATAGGAACACCAGTAGGACCATAAAATGGTTGTGGTGGATAGTTTTAGCCAGTAGGTCCTCCCATATGTTGTTGATGTTGACCAGAAAAAATAGGATTCATTTGTTGAGGAATTTGCATAAAAGGAGAGGAGAAACCCATTTGGACCTGGGGAGGATAACCAATGTAACCCAAGGGAGGATAGTTCGCTTGACTATTTTGAGGCGGATAAGTAGTTTTCCCTTGAGGAGGGTAACTAGGTTGACCTTGAGGAGGGTAAGGAATTTTCCCTTAGGGAGGAAAATTTGGTTGACCTTGAGGACCCCAAGTGTGATTCCCCAAGAAGGGTTGTCCAAAATGTAATCCAGAAGGATTAGGATTTAGGATTCCTCCTTGTGGGTTGGGGTTTGATGGCCCTCCCTGACGTGGTTGATCAAACAGTCCTCCCTAGGGTAGTCCCCAGGATTGGGGAGGGTTCCCAGTAAACAAAGGTTGAAATTGTCCCCCTGCCAATGGTTGGGTATGTTGGTTGTGGAGCCTAATTATCTTCTTGATTCATAGGTCTTTTTTTTCAGCCGTGTTTATACCCCATGAAGACTTTACACCCTAGAAGAATGTACACTCATCAATGCGGGAGAGTTACAGGGGGGCTTGCCCCCCCTGTGGGGTCCGGGGGGTCAATCCCCCCAGCTGGGGGGTTTGGGGGCAAGCGGGCCCCTGAAGGAAAAATTACCTTGTGATTGTATATTGTAATTTCATAATAAATCTAGATCATTCATTATAAGGTTGCAGATATGACAATAGAAGTTATGATAGGGTTTTTTCCCCTAGAATTCAACCCTCTTTTATGAGGGAAATGTATTGTGGCTATGTATCATTGTGAATATTGTATTATGAGAGAGGAGATTGTGAGACAAAAGAAGAGGAAGTTACAGTGGGTGTGTTGTAGGTTGTATCCCTTCATATGTTGGATAATAATAAAGGAAGGACCTAGCAATTTCTCTGGTGGGCGTAGCCCACACTGGGTGAACCATGTATATATGTGTCTCTATTGTAGTATGTATCTTCTATGTTTTATTTCTGCATTTGTTTTATTTTATTTCTCCGCGATCCTATTTTTCTAACAAATGGTATCAAAGAGAAAGTTAAATCGTAGGAAAAGAGGGTTTCTGGTTCGAGTGGGAGCAATGGCGAAAGATGGAAAGTTTAGGGTTGAGAAATTTAACGACCAAAACTACCAGTTATGGAAGATGTAGGTGGAATATTATTTACATCAGAAGGATCTATTCCTACCACTGGGTGGAATAGAAAATAAGATGATGGCCATGAAGGATGAAGAATGGGAGGTTCTTGACAGAAAGGTACTAGGAACGATATGGCTGAGCCTGGAAGTGTCGGTGGCTTTCAATATTTCGAAAGAAAAGACAATGAAGGAGTCAATGGACGCATTGTCTAAACTGTATGAAAAATACTCGGTGTCCAATAAGGTATTTCTAATTAAGAGATTATTTAATATGAAGATGTCAGAAGGTGGGTCTGTTGCAGATCATTTAAATGAATTTAATACAATTACTAATCAACTAAGTTCTGTAAAGTGGACTTTGATGATAAGATCAGGGCTCTTCTAATATTGTGCTCATTGCTAGAAAGATGGAATGGCTTGGTCATGGATATAAGTAGCTCTTTCTCTAGTTCAAACACTCTAAAATTTGACGATGTTGTTAGTGTTATCCTTAGCGAGGAAATGGGACAGGAAAGCACAAGTGATACATAAGGTAATGCTTTAAAAATGGAGAACAAGGGAAGACAAAAGTAAGTGCTCAGGGAACCACGAGAATTCTAGGAAGGGCATTTCCAAATCCAGACTTGGAAATATAGAGTGTTGGAATTGTGGGAAGAAAGGACATCTGAAGAAAGACTGCAGAGTGCCAAAGAAACAAAGAGATGGATAGCATGAGAAAAATCAGGAAGCAAATGTAATAGGTGATGTGTTACAAGATGCTTTGATTATTTATGTAGATAATATTTTCGAGTCTTGGGTAGTATATTCAGGGGCTTCATTTCATTCCACACCCCATAGGAAACATTTTCTAGATTATGTTCAAGGTGATTTTGGACGGGTTCATTTGGGTGCTGATGCACCATGCAAAATTGTTGGAATGGGAAAGGTAGAAATAAAGCAAAGGAATGGAAACCAATGATTGTTTAAAGAGGTAAGACATGTTCCAAATCTAAGGAAAAATCTAATTTCAACAGGGCAATTGGAAAGTGAAGGTTGTATATCCATATTTACAGATAAGGTGTGGAAGGTCACCAAAGGATAATTGGTGATAGCAAAAGGAGAGAAAGTGGGTACATTGTATTTATGTACTGGTAATACTGACTCTTCTATCTCTTTAGCTTCTAAAGGAGTGGATACAACATTGTGGCTGAGTAAGAAGGGGATGCAGATACTTCACAAAAGAAAATTTTGTCATATCTTAAACAAATTGATTTGGATTTCTCTGAGTATTGTGTTTATGGAAAATAGAAGAGAGTCAGATTTCTCAGAGTCGGGAAAGAAAAGAAGAGTGAAATGTTAGAGATTTTGCATATATATGTATGCAGACCAACTCAGGTATCATCTCTTGGTGGTTTTCGTTATTATGTTACTTTTATTGATGATGCAACTTTGGTTTATTGCATTTGACAAAAATATGATGTTTTTTATACTTTTAAGAAATGGAAATCTTTGGTTGAGAATGAGAGAGGAAAAAGGTCAAAGTGTCTCAAATCAGAAAATGGAGGTGAATATTGCAATAAGAAGTTTGATGATTATTTTTCATACCATGGGATTTGTAGAGATAAGACAGTTCTAGGAACACCACAAGAAAATGGTGTGTCAGAAAGGATGACCAGGACAATCATGGAGCATGAAAGGGATGAGATTGCATGTTGGTTTTCCCTTACAGTTATGGGCAGATGTTATAGATATTGTTGTTTACTTAATAAATAGAGGACCTTCAAGCTCTTTGGATGGTATAATTCCAGAGGAGGTATGGACATGTAAAAAGTTAAACTATTATTTTTTGAAGACTTTCGATTGTGAAGCATTTATCCATATTGATAAAGAAAATAGAACAAAGCTTTAGGAAAAATCCAAGAAGTGTACCTTTATTGGATACGATGTTAATGATTTTTGTTATCGCTTATGGGATTATGAAAATCACAAAATCATTAGTAGTAGAGATGTCATATTCAATGAGAAGTTCATGTACAAAGATCAATTGCAGGGAAAGAAATAGGAAAAGAAAAACCAGAATACACAATGCTTGATGAGATCACTGGAAAAAAAATTCCAAAGGTACCAAAAAGTCAAAATGTACAACAACGGGAGAAAGAGGTACTTCAAACTCCTGCAAGTGTTGTTAGAAGATCTACCAGGTTAAGTATACCCCCTGAACAATATTCTCCTTCATTGTATTATTTATTGTTGATTGATTCTGGTGAACCAAAATGTTATGAAGAGGCAATGTAGGTAGACACTAAAAATAAGTGGGAGCAAGGAATGAAAGAGGAAACAGATTCCCTGGTAAATAAACAGACTTGGGATTTGGTTCAGTTGCCTGCAGGAAAAAGAGAATTAGAGAATAAATGAGTTTACAAGTTGAAGGAAGAAGATGGAGACAAAAAGCGGTATACGGCTAGATTTGTTGTAAAGGGGTTTGCACAAAATAAAGGTATAGATTTTGATGAAATATTTTATGCTATTGTTAAAATGACTTCAATTGGGACTATTTTAAGTCTTATTGCAGTAGAATATTTACATCTTGAAAAGTTAGATGTAAGAACAACTTTTCGCCATGGGGATTTGGAGGAAGAGATGTATATGCAGCAGCCACAGGGGCATGAGATCAAAGGGAAGGAAAATTTGGTATGCGGGTTGAAGAAGAGTGTGTATTGACTAAAGCAAGCTACAAGGCTGTGGTATTTGAATTTTGATAGGTTTATGACAGAACAAGGTTATAGTAGATTTCATTCTGATCACTATGTTTATTTTTAAAATCTAGAAAATGGAAGCTATATTATCTTGTTATTTTATGTAGATGGCATGCTTGTTGCAGGGTCTAATATGTAGGATATAAATGTGCTCAAGAAGAAATTAGTTAATTCATTTGTGATGAAGGATTTGGGTGCCGCAAAGAAAATCCTTGGTATGAGAATAATAAGAGACGAGAAAAATCACAAATTGACATTGTCTCAGGGTGAGTACATAGAGAAGGTGTTGGAGAGGCTTAGAATGTAGAATGAAAAACCAATTAGTACACCTTTGGCCAGCCATTTAAAATTAACTAAGGAAATGTGTCCCGAGACACAAGAGGAGATAGAATACATGTCCAGGGTCCCTTATTCATCAGTAGTTGGCCGCTTGATGTATGTGATGGTTTTCACAAGACCAGATATTGCACATCCAGTGGGAGTTGTGAGCAGGTATATGAACAATCTAGGTAAAGAACATTGGGAGGTAGTAAAGTGGATTCTTAGGTATTTGAGAGGTATTGTTACTCATGCATTATGTTTTGGAGGTTTGGACACTGTTCTACAAGGATATGTTGATTCAGATATGGCAGGTGATAAAGATAGCAAGAGGAACACCACAAGGTCTATTTTTACCATAGGTGGAACAACAGTTAGTTGGATTTCGAAACTGTAAAAGGTTTTTGCACTTTCAACAAAAGAAGTAGAGTGTGTTGATGCTATAGAGGCCAATAAAGAAATGATTGGGTTATAGAGGTTTATGGAGGAATTGGGAAAGAAGCGGAAGAATAGCAGGTTGTACTATGATAGTGAGAGTGTCATTCATCTTCCAAAGAATCAACCTTCCATTTGAAGACTAAGAATATACAACTTAGGTACTATTTCATACGATCCATCTTGGAAGATGGACATTTGAAGTTGGAAAAGATACACACTAGCCAGAATCCTCCAGACATGTTAACAAAGGGAGGAGAAATTGAGTTCTTGCTCAGTTTTAGTTGGTCTTCAAGCATGAAGGTGAAGATGAGAAATTTACCATGTACAAGAATGATCATAGACCAACAGATACAATAGTGGTGGAGTTGTTGATATCAGTCTCCAAGTGGGAGATTGTTGGTTGTGGAGCCTGATTATATTCTTGATTTAGAGCTCTTTGTTTTCAGCCATATGTATATCCCATGAATACTTTACAACCCAGAAGAATGTACACTCCTCCAAGCGGGGGAGTTGCAGGGGGGGTCCAATCCCACCAGTTAGGAGGTCTGGGGGCAAGTGGGCCCCCGACAGAGGTTCAGAGGCGAAGCCCTCGAAGGAAAATTTTCCTTGTAAATGTATATTGTAATTTCATAGTAAATCTGGACCATTCATTATAAGGTCGCATATCTAATAGTAGAATTTATGTTAGGGTTTTTTTCCCTAGAAGGAAACCCTCTTTTATGAGGGAAATGTATTGAGGCTATGTATCATTGTGAATATTGTATTCTAGGATAGGAGACTGTGAGAAAAAAGAAGAGGAAGTTACAGTGGGTGTGTTGTAGGTTGTATCCCTTCATTTGTTGGGTAATAATAAAGGAAGGACCTGGCAATTTCTCTGGTGGATGTAGCCCACATTGGGTGAACCACGTATATATGTGCCTCTATTGTATTGTGTATCTTTTGTGTTTTATTTCTACATTTGTTTTATTTTATTACTCCACGATCCTGTTTTTCTAACAGGGTAACAACTAAGATTTGACCGGTAGAAGGGGGTTTACCCCCAGTCAGAATTTGTGTGTCAAAGGACGATTTCCCCCTGGTAGGGATTTGTCCTGCAATTGGGTTTTGTTGTGTGGCAGGGTTTTGCATCCTTTACAAATGACTAGGTAACTTTCAGGGTACTTTACAAATGACTAGGTAACATGACTCTTGTTTCACTTTGAACTTGTCCTGAAGTGGTAGCAACATTTAGTGTTTGTTCGATAGGATGACCTGACGGTACTGCCTCTGCACCAGCAGTGGTAGATACATGTGGAGGGTCAAAGGGTGTGTTAGCATGAGAAGTCACCTCTGGATTGCGGCAGAGGTAAGCCCAATACCCATCAAGTTATATGTCACAGTTAATGGATTTAAAGAGGTCAAATGGGGAAGACTCAAGAGAATATTGTTTTAACTCGAAAAACTGGTGCAGTATGCATAAGAAAATGAGGTCTTGATCAACTTCAGCCAGTAAGTTGTAGTAAGGGTGAGTAGGAGGAAGAAATTGAGGAGAAGATGTAAAGGTCTACTCTGGACATTAGGTCTTCCAGCAGCCTAAGGAGGAAAAACTCTGAAAACAAGATCCTCTTGAATTCAAAGTTTCAGGAAATTGAAAATGCTATAACTGCGCTGCAATCAAACATCCATTACAACACAGTCACCACAATCCATGTGAATCCTTCAATCATGAACATTCAATATCAGACACAAATAAGATGGAAATAGAAGTTGACTTTCATTAAACAAGAAGTCTCAAATCAAGTTACATAACCAGAGAACCAGAGCTTCATTAAAAGATTACAATACGGGAGCTTAGCTCAACCATCGACCTCTAATAAAACTCAAAACTACATACATATACTCAAAAATACACCCCGCGGAGACGTGCTCAAACCACTGCATTAACGCTTTCAATCGACTCCTTCTCTGTCAGATTGTGCAGGCCTCCTCATGTCAGATGCGAGCCAGGCGTCGTTATTTTCTTTACATGAAAAACTATCCATAATTGACAGTCTGCCTTTATGTCCTCTCTCTGCATGTTTTCCATTTACAGGGTGAGACGAGGTCTCAATTTCTGCCCCACATTCATGAACCGTCTGCATCAGGATCAGGACGTCTCACACTCTCAACTTCACCATTTGGAGCTTTGTTGGACGCTTGCAGGGAGGGCTTGGTAGGCAGACATGGACGTTGATGATAGGGAGCTAACGACATGATTGGGACTGCGTAGGCGCCAAAATGTCATATCATCGCCCGACTTAGGATAAAAACATTTGATGGGTTTTTTCTGCCCTCTTCTTTCATTTTTTCTTCGCCAGAATGCCACTTCATAGGGAAAACACCCCCCCGATCAATAATAATGTGTTCTAACATTAGGCTCCATGGGGGATGCTATGCTCCCTTTGAGCTACCAAGAACTTGCAGCTTTAGTTGCCTTACTGTTGGGTTGTCGAGTCACATATTAAAAGCATAAACAAAAGAAAAAATGATATTTACAATGACATGGGAAGCCATTCATGGCTTAAACCAAAAACTTCTTCAGAAAATGCTCGTTTATAGGGCCTCCAAAAACTTCATCACCCTCCAAATTCTGCAACCTGTAAGTATTATTTGGAAACTTCCCATAGGTCTTGAAGGGGCCAATCCATAAGGCTTCAAACTTGCCATGTTTGCCTTTGTCCTTCTTGGGTGCATCCCATTTTAGCACTAGATCTCCCAGCTGGAAATCCTCCTTTCTTACCTTTCTGTCAAAAGCCTGCTTGATATTCTGTTGATCGTCATGTGCTCTATCCAGTAGTTGTTCTCTAGTCTCCTGCACTTCTACCAGTTGTTGTATTCTTCTGATCATATCATCAATCTCTCCTTGGTAGTCCTGGAATAATTTTTCCACGGGTAAGGCCAGATGAGAAGGAAAGATGGCTTCAACTCCATATACAAGATGAAAAGGAGAGACACCAAGATATCTCTTTGTTATCACTATGTCAGCCCACAAAGCAAAATTGTGCTTTGAATCCCATGCTTTCTTATTTTCCTCTAACAACATTTTGATGGTATTTATAAGGCTCTTGTTTGAGGACTCTGCCAGTCCATTCCCTTGGGGGTAGTAATGATTTGAGTGAATCAATGCAATTCCAAGCTTCTCACGGAATTGAATTAATGGTTTCGCCTTGAAGGATGCATTTTTATCAATGACAATTCTTTTTGGACAACCAAACCTTGCCATAATATCTTCAATAAAACCAATGATTACTTTGTGGGAAGCACTCCTTGTGGGGATGGATTCTATCTAATTGGTAAAGTAATTTGTGGCAGTTAATATCCACATGTGTTGACCACTTGAAGCAAGATGAATTTCCCCAATAAAATCTAATCCCCACTGCTGAAGGGGTCCTCAGGCTACCACAGGCTTCAAAGGTAGGGACTTGAGCTGTTGTTTTCCTGAGAATTTCTGACACTTGACACAAGCCCTGATTTTAGCACAAACATCAGTGAATAGGCTAGGCCAGAAATAGCCAGCTCTAAGAATCTTGCAGTCTGTCGTTCTCTAGAAGTGATGTCCCCCACACAAACTATCATGAAAATCAGACATGATCTTTTGGGCTTCTTGTGGGTCTAAACATCTCAACAACACTCCTAGAGGATCTTTCCAATATAAAACTTGATCAATGAGGCAATACTTAATTGATTTGAGCTTTAAAGCTCTTATATTGATTTTTTCCATGCCATCAGGAGGCTGCAACTTCTGTAGAAAGAAAATGATGTCCCTATACCAAGAACATCCTGCTAATGGAGGGTTGACTTGAGAACTTGTTTTAGACAACTCAGCCTACTGATTTTCTGAGAAAGTGTTGATGAAATTCACCCCCAAGGCTTTGCAATTAGATTCATCCAGCAGCCTGGCTAAACCTTGACCCTTAATCAATTTGGCGGGCCTTATCTCCAAGTCAAATTCAAGGATTTTAGCAATCCACTTGCTCCTTCTCCCGTCTATGTCAGGCTGAACTAGAATCTCCTTCACAGAAGTTGAAGGGACATATGCAATGACCTTTGAATGAAAAACATAGACCTTGAAGGATTTGAGGGCTTTAACTAGAGCATAGGCATGTTTTTCCATGATGTCATATTTCAGCTCTACATCTCTCAATGCCTTACTGAAAAAGGCAATGGGTTGCTAAAACCCTTCATCATTCTTTTGCAACAAAATGGTTGCCACTGTGTCAAATGAAGCAAAGAAGAAAATCATAAAATCTTTGGAGTAATTAGGACTGATGAGCACAAGTGCTTCAGTCACAACCTTCTCTATTTGATTGAAGGAACTATGAGATTCAACACTCCATTTGATTTTGTTTCCTTTCCTCAACATGACTGTAATGTCCTTCACCAGTTCAACAAAATTAGACACAAACCTTCTCATAAAATTAATCTTCCCCAAGAAAGACTGAACTTATGTCTTAGATCTAGGGAGTGCTAAGGTTTGGATGGCTTCCACCCTACTGGGATCAATGTTTACTCCCTCAGCTGATACTATGTGCCCCAGAATTTTCTCTCCTTCATAGCAAACAATGACTTCTTGGGATTCAGGGAGAGACCAAATTTTATGCATTTTTGGAAGACCTTTCTAAGATGATGACAATGTTCTTTATCAGTCATGGAGAAAACTGTAATGTCATCCAGATAATTGACTACAAATTTATCCCTTTCCCCAATAGAGGCTATGCCCATAGTGCGCTGGAAAGTTGCTCCTGCGTTCATCAATCCAAAGGGCAGCTTGGCATACATGAATGTACCCCATGGAGTGGTGAATGTTGTCTTCTCTCTATCCTCAGGTAAGACATAAATCTGATTGTAGCCAGAAAAGTCGTCAATCATGGACATCCTGGATGCACCTATCACCCTCTGCAATATGTGCTCCATTTTTGGCAATGGCTAATTATCTTTCCTGGAGCTTCTATTCAGGTTCCTGAAATCAACACAAAGTCTGATTTCTCCATTCTTCTTTCTCACTGGGACCAAGTTGGACACCCATTCAGAATACCTCAAAGGAACGATAATCTAGGCATCTAAAAGATTTTTTATCTCTTTCTCCATGATAGGCAACAACGTAGGGTTGATCTGTCTCAGTTTCTGCCTAAATGGCTTGGCCTCTTCCTTTAGTGGGATCTTATGCATAATGATGCTTGGTTGTATGTTCTAAGATCCTCATAATTCCATGAAAACACATCACCAAACTCCTTTAATAGCTCATCATATTCAACCCTTTGTTCCCTTGAAAGACTGCTCGACAACTTGACAAATTTTTTATCTTTCTATGTACCAATGTTGCATTCAGTTACATCAGCACCATCATCTGATCCTTTAACTTTCACTGCCACATCATTTCTTTCAAATAGTTTTTCCAAAAGAACTAGTCCCTTCGGAATGTGATTTCTAGGCAACTGAACAATATGGTGATTAGCGATTTTGTTCAAGAAAACATGAGCATGAGGATTGCTTTCATAATCTCGATCTTGATCAAAATGTAGTGCAGAAAACTCATCAACAGTCTCAAGGAATATTTTGATATCAAGATCATCCTCAAATACTTTCCAATGCTTGACATTGTCAGGTATAGAGGGTATGTAATTTACTTCTACATCATACCTGAGCTTTGGTGGCAAAGGGACTCTGAAATTTCTTGTTGAAACAGCCAGAGAATCAGCCATGATGTTTTCTTCTCTTGGAATAAATGAAATGTTGAAATCTAGGAAAAAATTGTCAATAAGGTCCCACACTTCATTTCTATAACTTCTTAGCCTAGGGTGCTTAGCTTGGTAAAGATTTCTGACTTGATGGACAATTAACTCAGCATCCCCAAATACTGATATCTCTTCAATTCTCATGTCTTTTGTAGCCCTCGAACCTAGGACGAGAGCTTCATACTCTGCCACATTATTGGTAGATATGAATTCTAACTTGTAGGACAAACCTATAGTCTCTTAAGAAGGTAAAACAAGAACCACTCCAACACTAGCACCTTCCTTAGAAGAGGCTCCATCAAAGAACATTTTCCACACAGAGGTGATAGGAGGGGAATTTTCACAAAAAGTAATAGGCCTCCTTTTGATTTCCAGAGGAGGTTCAGGAGCATCAGTGAGTTGCAGCAAACTAGATCCCAAATCTGTGTCAAGAGAAAAGATAGGATGGTTTTTGGGGTTTGCTTCATCACTAATAATGTAGGCCAACTGAGCTTCCCTGTAAAGTATCCTATGCTCACCCCCAAACACTAGAATGGTAGCATAAGTGAGGTCCATCTGCAAAGTTCCCCTAGTATTTTTATCCAAGATCTAGACATAAGCATCTCGAACTTAGGAGGAACGTCAGCTACCACGATGTCCATGATCACGCTTTTCATTGGCAGCTGGAACAGAGATACGACCAAGTCTTTTATAACCCCAAGGCACTTGACCTTCCTGGATTCGAAATAATACAGGTCGTGGTAGGATTTTGTAATCTCCAGACCGAGCTCTTCCATGACAATCTTAGGCATAAGATTGTGAGATTCCCCTGAATCCATCAAACATTTGTGTAGCACCTTGTCATGTATGTTCAGTGAAGTATAGAAGGGAGGGGATGAATCATCTCTATCCTCTGCCAAAGGACCTAGGATGACTGTAGGATTCTCATCTTGGATGTTTACTAAGTCTGTGGAATGAGACGAAGGTTTAGGCTGCAACATTTTGGAGAGGCACCTTTTGAAGTCTTCATGCTTGACCAACTTTAAAATGGGTAGAGGGATTCTAATCTTTTGTAATTCATGCTCAAAGATTAAAGAGGAGGGGGGCTTTATAATTTCTCTCACTTCTGGAATAGGACTTTTGACCACCGGTGGGGTGGTTTGTTCCTTCTTTTCCTTCCTTCGGTCTGCAATATCTTTAGCAGGTTTTTCTGCTCTAGTAGGCCGATCAAGGATGCCCGATTTCCCTTCTTTCTGTTTGGAGTGTGGCTGGTTTTTTCCCCTTTACTCAGCTCATTTGGTTGGTTGTCCATTAGAGACTCCTCGTATGAAAATTGAGTTAAATGGGGAAATGAGGAGGTATCCCCAAGACAATGGATTTCGGGATCAGCCTCCTCTTCCTCTTCTTCTTCATCAATGACAAGGTTATTTTGGAGAGGGGCTTGAATTATTTGATCATCCCTATCCCGGTGTCTTTGATATCTTGGAAGTATCTGAGGATCATTATTAGGTCTCCAAAAGGTACCTCTGTTATCAGCATTTTGAGTACTTCTATAGGCCTGTCTTGCTTCGAGTTTTACCTTCTCCATATCAATAGAAGGAGATTTACACCAAACAATATATACGCATATTGATGAAAGGTATTATGTTTACACCTCCAATTGAGGTGCACCAATCCTCATCTCTAATCCATAAAAATGATGGATTAGATCTCAATGGTGTGAATCCCATGAAAAGTGTACTTGCACATGAGTTTGTAAGCTATTATACAAATAGTGAAATATCAATGTTGGTCCCACTCTCCATTTACCAAGAGGTTGAGTATCATCACTTGAGCCTAAATATGGATGATATCTATCGGAAAAGGTTGGCCATGTGTTGTAACATATATCAAAATTGATTGCGCTGCCTGAGACTGGGTCTGGATGCTGCAGCATTTACGTCCAAGCAAAATCAAAATGGAAGTGACTCGATTGGCATGAAATCACTAAAGGCTTTGGCACTTCTTGGGGCAGAGGTGTCTGGCTTATTTTGATCTGCAGGATGACCATCATTCCAAACAAGCATTGAAAGTCAAGAACCCAAAACACAGGTTAAAAAAGGTTTTGGAATGTTGTAAGAATAAAACAAAATGTGAGGGTGGAGATGTGATTGATGAAGATCAACAAGATGGTGATGAAGAGGTTAAGAAGAAGCGTCACGGAGGATGTGGTGCTCAGCAACCGAAGATAACGATTGATGGCATGAAAATACTTGTTGAATATAAAGTTCAATGCAAGAAAGCATATGACCAAGAACAACTAATGCAAGAGCCCGTGGAGAGGAAACAACATATTTCTGCAGAGAGGGTTCTCGAAGTTTTGAAGTGAATAACTGATGAAGAGTGCCAAATGTTGGGCTTGAACCCCAAATATGCTCGCCTAGATTGGATGATTTTGCAAGTTCTTCCTGTTCCTCCTCCTCCTGTGAGACCTTCTGTCATGATGGACACTACATCAAGGAGTGAGGATGATCTTACGCATCAGCTTGATATGATCATCAGACACAATGAAAATCTGAAGAAGCAGGAAAAGAATGGGGCTCCAACACATATTATTACAGAATTTGCTCAATTGTTGCAATTCCACATTGCTACCTATTTTGACAATGAGCTCCCTGGTCAACCAAGGGCAACTCAGCGATTGGGACGACCCATTAAGTCCATATGCAGTAGACTGAAGGCCAAGGAGGGTCGCATCAGAGGGAATTTAATGAGAAAATGTGTAGATTTTTCTGCACGTACAGTTATTACTCCTGATCCAAATATCAACATTGACGAGTTAGGAGTGCCTTGGAGTATTGCACTGAATTTGACATATCCAGAAACTGTGACTCCATATAACTTGGAGAGATTAAAAGAACTTGTTGAATATGGACCTCATCCTCCTCCAGGGAAAACTGGTGCTAGATTCATTATCAGGGAGGATGGCCAGAGACTTGATCTTCGCTACTTGAAGAAGAGCAGCGACCACCATTTAGAGTTGGGTTATAAGGTGGAGAGGCATTTGAATGATGGTGACTTTGTTCTTTTCAATCGACAACCTAGTCTTCATAAGATGTCTATCATGGGGCACAGGATCAAAATCATGCCATACTCAACATTTCGATTGAATTTGTCAGTCACATCACCTTATAATGTTTATTTTGATGGAGATGAAATGAATATGCATGTACCCCAATCATTTGAGACGAGAGCAGAAGTCTTGGAACTAATGTTGGTGCCAAAGTGCATTGTCTCTCCTCAATCCAATAGGCCAGTTATGGGTATTGTGCAAGACACACTTTTGGGCTATCGGAAGGTGACTAAAAGAGACACATTCATAGAGAAGGATGTCTTTATGAATATTTTAATGTGGTGGGAGGACTTTGATGGAAAAATACCTGCTCCGACAATTTATAAACCAAGGCCAATTTGGACTGGAAAGCAAGTATTTAATTTGATAATTCCAAAGCAGATTAATCTTATAAGAAAAGTTGAATGGCATTCAGAGTCTGAATCGGAAGTTATCACCCCAGGAGATACTGTTGTACGTATTGAGAAAGGAGAAGTTATCTCAGGCACTCTTTGCAAGAAAACCCTTGGAACTTCTTCATGAGGCCTTATACATGTGATCTGGGAGGAGGTGGGTCAAGATGCTGCTAGTAAATTCTTAGGTCACACACAATGGCTCGTTAACTACTGGCTGCTACAGCAGGGTTTCAGTATTGGTATAGGAGACACCATTACTGATGCTGCAACCATGGAGGTTATCAATGACACAATATCAAAAGCAAAGAATGAAGAAACAGCTTATTAAGGCTGGTCAGAAACAATCCAATCAGAGAAGGGCAAGTTAATGCCATTGAAAGTATGTTGAGAGGTTTAGACTCCTTGGAGAAAGGGAGTGTTTCTAGAGTTTCACGGCCTGTTACCAGGGATCCAAGAAATGAAGTTGGAGGAAGTTATCGATCCGAAGAAAGAATCTACGTAACGCATGCTAAGTGAAACGGCTCCCGTTCCCAAAACTAGTCGAAACGATTTGTAACGGTTCGGAGAGCTGCTACAGGCCGCGGCAGATGAGCCAGATGATGATTCGTAACCCCCTACGTGGCCGCCCGAGGAATTTCGTGGAACAATTTCACGCGGCGATTTCAGGTAACTGCAATGTTTCCCGGCCACTGGCTTGTCTGAAATTAACAACGGCGATAGTGATAACACTACTACGTTTCTTTGGGACGAATACTCTGGTCTTTTATGCCGGTGCAGCCCGCGACGTCCCAAATTTTCAGCATAGCCCTCGGATTGACGGACTTGCGCGCTTTGCCTTGAATGAATTAAATAAGCAACAGAATGCGCAGCTTTCATTTTCGAAAGTGGTGAGAGCACGAGAGCAAATGGTGTCGGGTATGGTGTATTACTTGACAATGGAGCCTTATGTACACCTTGCATACAGAAATACGTTTTGAATGGAAGGCTTCGAGGCATTTGTCGAGACCTCCGAATGCTCACAATCAAGTTTTATGAGTCCCGTTTATTTGTGCCGGTAAGGTTGCTCACTGCGTTCGCGGGGGTTTTAGCTATCGCCGATGTTATCTTACAATGTCAAAGAAATATTTTCACTGGATGAAACATTACCTATGATGTTCCATTTGCCGTTGAAGTTCTCTCCACGGGAAGTTATAATCGCTCGCTCAAATGCATTGAAGAGATCGGTAAGCAAACAGCGCTTGATGGAGAAGAGCGAAAGGTAGTCTTGCCTGAGTTGAACACACTGTTACGATCACAATGGCTGGAAATATCTCCACCAAAAGGAATTTCCAAGTGCAACTGTATCGGGTGATAGGGTAGTATGGTTTGTCGAAGGGGAGTTTGAAGTTCAGGTTATACCGGGTTGTCATGGACATACGTCTCTCTGGAAAATGATGCATTTAGAATTGCTTGTGGGTGAGTGGACGCTAAGAGCGTTGATGGTCTGATATTACTATATACAAATATTGAATTTCTTAACATATCCTGGAAACGTTTTGAGCATTGTAATGATCAAGTCACAAGGTTTTACATTGAGCAGCGGATGCATATTGAGCCTCTTGCAAATTGCCAAGACAACAGAAACCGTGACTGCTAGTCTGGCAGTTTAAAACTGCAGAATGATACCGGCATTAGAACCTGTCCACTTGTCAAAACAATTAGAAACAGTTCAAGAACCAGCAATGCGCCTGGCATTCACACATTCGCACCTTCCAGAGAAGGCGAACCGGTTCAGATTCCTGGAACGCTAAGAGTTTTTGTTAGATTTTCTCTCTTTAAAAAGAATGATGTATGTAACAGGAAGAGGAGCCTTTCACAGGCTGGGTTTGTAATGTATTATTTTTATCAAATCTAGAACAGAGTTCAAGAGATTCTATACTTTGTCACTGTCTGATTCTGTTTTCTTCCAGTACTATCGTTTCTGAAGTTTTCATCACTGTTTTTTCTGCCTTATGTTCGTTATTTCAGCTTGTAATGGTTACAATTCAGTACAACCTCTGCTGTAGCTATTTTGAAGCATCCTTTAATGTGCAGTTTTTCCTCTGTTTTGCCGTGAGTAGAACAAGACCTGCGCCTTAATTGTTTTTGCCTCATTTACAAGTTTTATTTGTTCGCAGCCTTTCCTCTGTCTTTCTATGAGTGAGACAAGACCTGCGTTCAGATATTTGAAGTTTCAGTGTTATTTCTTCTATTGAAAGAAAGACCAGATGCTTGGCTTTTTCTTTCAGTTTTGTTGCTTGGCTTTTTCTTTCAGTTTTGTTCATCCCTATCTGCTATCCATCCTCATGATATTTTAAAATGAATTAGACAAACGAGGTCATGCCTTTTGTTTCTGATCTATAAATGAGTGGAATGACTATTTTGGACCTGGTTCTAGAAGCCTCCTCGATCAACAAGATTTATTTCTTTTAAAAATGTGCTAAGGCTTGGCTCTTTCACAACCTAGAGTCAACTCTTGCGACAACACCATGTATAGAAAACAACCTCCTTAAGATCCTTATATCCTTCTATGATGAGCTCTAGTGAATGGTTCTTTTTCACAATCCTAGAAGGTACAAAATGCATTGCAATAAGTTCAAAAGTAACCATGAAACTTTCATTTGGACAAAGAATTTTCACATAAGATTCATTGTGTATCATGTTCATGGACCTTATGTGATGGAAAACTTTGTAAGAAAGAAGATGAATACTTTGATGATATACTCGATGTGGTTGTGATACTATGAGATATCATAGTAATGCATTGTGCATTCCATATTCTATAAAGGCAGTTAATCTAGTAGTCACAAATTCATCAAGAACTTTTGTTGCAAGAAGTTGGAAAGTGGTGTGGTTATCATCATTTGTAGCAAGAAAATGTAAAAAAATAAAATAAAATAAATTCTCCCTTTTGAGTGCTCATGCCCCACATTTTGATATAGCTCACAGTAAATAAAACATTAACAATGCCTACAATAAAAATGAAGTTAATGTTGGATACTATAAAGAAATTTGTTTTGATATGAATTGAAAAATATATATTAAAAGACACACATTATACTCGCGATCAATGATTTAGTTGGTATCAATAAACCTCGTTTTGTATAAAACACTCCACGTGGATGCAAATTCACACCTTCGAGAATATGGTGGCCTCTACTAATTACATTTGCATGACTGTCAAATATTATTATCCAATAGAATGTTCCACCAGTGGAAACCTCCACTAAACAATCCAACACTTCAATGGGGTATAGAATTATCAATGAATCATCTTCAAACATAGCAGGTACATTTTCATAATAAGTATAGACACAAATTTATGTATTTATGGTAATATCAAATGAATTTATGATGTGCATGAAAAGCCCATCCATTTGAATGAATTTTTTTCTACCAATATTGACAAAACAACCATTTGCCAATAAGGGAGTCAAGACTGAACAAGATCCCATGTAAAACCCTCGCTTGATGATTGCAGTGGAATATTTTTTATGATATTCCTCTAACCCACTTGAAGATAATTGTGATTTTATTTCAAATAATGAAGGATGGTTCAACATAAGCTTGTCACTTGCATATGCATACACCATTTGAACAGGTAAAACATCATCCATCCTATGTGTCCACATGTCATTGGTACCAACAATGTAAAGAATTGGATCATACCTCAAGGATCCAAGCATGTCAACTCTAGGTTTCTCACATGGGACTCATTAATAATTCCATAGATAATGATCTTTTCTAAATCATTTTCTCCTTTAAGAAGAGAAATTGTATCAAAGTTTGGAACATTACCCCTAACGCTCTGCATAGATGAACGACACTAGAGTTGATAAGTTAATTCCCTATCATTAATTGGACTTGAATGTTATTGCCACTATGTTGGGTCATTTCACGCTTGTGTGCGTCCTTCTTAACACTTGGGGATTGAAGACCCAAGGTTCGTCCAAAGTTGACCAACAAAAACCCCAAGGCATCAACATATCAATCCTCGGCGAAAGATTGAAAAAGGTATTACTCGAGACACCATGAGGATCATAGAGACCATTTGGTCTTGTGTCGGTGATGAAGGACTAATTACACAGGGATCCACCGAGGGTTGCTTTCAGGTTATTCATTGTAGATTACTTAACAGTTAATAATGCATAACAGAAACAACACATTCAATCAGACACATAATTCACACATCATAAGTCCAAAATCATTGCAACTTTATTATCGTCATCATTCAATCATTCACATACATACATTAAACAAATCATTCATTGACAACAACAAATCTCTATTCTCTTATACATTTGTCCTAGCATTACATTACTTAGTTTCATGCGCTTTCAATTAGAATTTGTAGACATAATAGACTCAAACTTACAATGAGATACAATACAAAACATAGGTTCAAAGTGATCTCAAGGACAACACTACCCACAACCATCAACCAATTATCCACTGAATAATGAGCTTACTCTCTTCCTGTTGTCATTGCTCTGTTTTATTTTCTTCTCAGCTCTGACGCTCTGTCTCTTTTAGTTCTTCCCCACTCGTTCCTTTGACTTATTTTGTCTCCTCCATGCATTCCATGTATCCTTTTGGGAATCGGAGCAATCTCAACTACCTTACCAACTCATTTTATTTATGCTCCACGTTCCCTCATGCTGCTTGAAGTAATCATTCAAGGAGATTTCCCGAAGATTCTTTTCTTGATTCCAATGTGCATGTGATTTCTTCTTGATTTTTGGTGCACCTCACAACACTCGGTCTGGATCACATTATGAGAACTCGGATTGGCGTGCAATGACAAAACTTGATCTAGTGCATGTGCCTCTTATCACCTTTCATCCAACTGCTTGAGCATGCACAAAATTGGAATAGGTGCGCACGACTTTGTTTGTGCACACGTGTGATATTTATCCAAATATTTGGGTGCCAACAGGCCCCCACCAATATTACTTGGTTCGTCCTTGAGCCAACTGCCTCATGGAGTGATTGACGCAGGATTTGAGTAAGAGCAAATCAACAACAATGTGGAACCATAGTATTAAACTAAGATGTGGTTGCAACCCAGTTTGAGTAAGAGAAAAGCATTTGTCTAGGTTGTAGTTGTATCCTTACACCATTGTTGGGATGAATTGAGTACTCATTAAGAGAAATGAAAAGCGTGGGCAGAGAACAAGGATGGGAGCGATGAGCGAGAACGAGAAAGAATGAAACATGGAGAATTTATCTAACAAATGCATGGGTGAAATTTAATATATATAGAGTGGAGAGTGGTCGAAAGGGAAATCTGGAATGAGATAAAGAATTGACTGATGTGAATGATCAAAGACCACCTATGGAGTCCCGACAGATGAGGAGATAATGGTTCAGATCCGTTGTACTTGTGATTTGCCTTTTGGAGTGTGGTGTCATAACTAAGTATGTGCCAGGGCTATGTGTGATCTAGCCAAACCTGATTTCTTGAATCTTTAATGGATTGTAGCACCAGGTAGAGTAGCTCAGTCCTGTGTGAATCCCCTGCTAGAGCTAGTACCATGTACGGAGACCATAACTGCAACCCGAAACAGAAATCTTGGGAATCAACAAAGTTGTTAATCTATCTAGTCCACATGTGTGACTGGAGTGTATGTTGTGCTTCCAAAAAGGTTAAATATGTTGACTATGCATTGATCTATCTACTTTACCTCCTATGCTAATCCTACCCTATGGAATTCCAAGTTGGAGAAGTGTGGCTAACTGATAGGTGACCCCTGCGGACCATAGTACACCTTCAACCTGTTGCCATTAACAAGTTCCTTGACCGACTATCCCTGTAATGTAGCCATCTTAGTAGCCCCAGCTTCACTTATGTAGAATAGGTGGAAATGACCCAACCATCGCATACGTAGTTTGCCAGGGAGTTGTAAAAAATTGTTGTCATATAACAAGACTAGGGAACCTAGTCAGAGGATTTTATGGTAGATATTGTGATCATACCATGCCTTCTATCTCTTTTTTTCAACCACTTGGCTTAATCTCACTACTAGGCGATCCTCCTCGAGCTCCATGAATTCATCCAACCTATGCTAAAGTGATTTTTCATCTGTCATGTGAGTAGCCAGAGAAATCCTTAAGTTGGGAACAATAAACTCTAACGGCATGAATACTTCTTTTTCATATACCAATTAGAATAGAGTGTGTTTCTTCAACCTTTTGCAAGTTGTTCGGTATGCCCATAATACTACAGGGATCCGTTGATCCCAGTCGTCACACTGCACATTACAAACTTTGGTTAATGCATGCTCTAAAATTTTATTGAAAACCTCAATTGTACCATTTTCTTGAGGATGATAGGGAGTTCTCTTTCGGTGATGGATCATAAAATCCTGAGTGAGTTATTGAATGGTCTCGTTCAAAAAATGTGAGCCCTAGTCACTCATCAACACCTTTGGAGAGTTGATTCTCGTAAGTACATTCTCAAAAATGAATCACACCATCATTTATATCGTGTAAGCGAGAATCGGATATGGGGAAGCAACCCTACAATGAACCATTCTCGATGTTGCATGTCTTGGATCTGGAACGTCAACCTATCCATAAAAATCTTGAATTGTTGGTCATAATCCCACATGGTCTCTCCCAGATTCTACTTAATCTACTTGATCTTTATAATACACTCAGACTTTGACTTAGGCTTCTGTAATTCCTTAAGCAGATCTCTCTTTATTTTTTCCAGGGACCTTGTTTATTTTTCTTTCGCAGTGGCCTTTGTAATTCATATACCACATTAGGGATTTGTCCCTAAATGTGGTCTCCAGCTACGTTGCACAATCTTTGATGCCTCATCTGTGATCCTATTCACAAGCCATATTTCCTCACAAGTGAACCTATGTTGCTCTGCATCTTCTCTACCCATTCCATGGAACACGGGTAACCTCAAGGTACTATTCTAATTTTCCATTCTCAATCTCGAACTCTATCCTCTGACCTGAGTATTGGGTATCTGGGATCTTGATATCGATATTCTTCCTACCGAAGTAACACTAACTTTGTCTTCTTCTTCACTCATCACTTCCCTTCTCTTTTCTCCTACTCTTGCTTCTACTACAACTACCTCATTTTCTGGGTTTCTTTCTTCTTGGTTGTAAATGTGCAAGGGGGGTGATTGAAAGGGGGGGTAAATCCATCTTCTTCTAACATTTCTCCTGAGGGAACCCACAAATTTTCCTACATGTAGTTGTGCAAGACCATCCATTATTGCTAGCTCTTATCCTCCACCACCAGGGGATCCTCCATATTCCTTGCCTACTTATGTTCCTCATCTTCCTCCGAAGTTGCGGCACTTCGCAACGACCAAGGGGTTTGGACTTCTTCTTTTGGGCCCCTCCTACCACTACTACTATTGGTATCTCCATTGGATACCTTACTCTCAATGCCACACCTCTTTGTCGGCCTATACTCATATGTGATCCTCTCTAGCATGACACACTCTCCCGCACTTCCTCCTGGTGCGGTCTCCATTCTCTTCATTCTGGGCCTGACCACTCGTTGTGCACCCCTTGCTATCCTCCTTATGCTTCGTTGTTCTTCTCTTCTTTAAACTCAACTCTTCTTGTGTATTGTTTGGATCTTTCTCTTCTATTATCTTTTGGGTCCATCATATTATCCTTACATCGCTTCACATTGACATTCAGACCTTGAGTTTCTCGCTGAGAAAATTCATGTTCCTTCCTAGTTAAGAAATCTTGAATTTCTTCCCACGATGGATACCACCTCATTCTTCGCCTTCATCATTCAATTCAAAACCTTTAGGTCCCAGCAATGAAACTATTTTTTGGGTCATTTCACACTTGCGCGCATATTTGTTAACATTGGGGGGTTGAAGACCCAAGGTTTGTCCATAGTTGACCAACAAAAACCCCAAGCCATTGACATATCAATCCTCAACCAAAGAGTGAAGAAGGTCTCACTCAAGATGTCATGAGGATCATAGAGACCATCTCATCTTGTGTCGATGATGAAGGACTAATTGCACAGGGATCCATTGTGGGTTACAATTAGGTTATCTATTGTAGATTATTTAATAGTCAACAACGTATAATAGAAACAACACATTCAATCAGACACATAATTCACACATCATAGGTCCATAATCACTACAGCTTTATTATCATCATCATTCAATCATTCACGGACACACATTAAGAAAATCATTCATTGATGGAAACAGATCTCTACTCTCTTATACATTTGTCCCAACATTACATTACTTAGCACCATGTTCTTTACATTGGACTATACAGACATAACAGACTCGGACTTACAACCAGAGACAATACAACACATAGGCTCAGAGCGAGCTCAAGGACAACACTATCCACAACCATCAACCAACTATCCACTGAATAATGATCTAACTCTCTTCATGTTGTCATTACTCCTTTTTATTTTCTTCTTGGCTCTGGCGCTTTGGCTCTTTCAGTTCTTCCCTGCTCATTCCTCTGACTACTTATGTCACTTGTATGCATTCCACGTAGCTTTATGGGAATTGGGGCAATCTCAACTACCTTGCCAACTCATCTTATTTCTGCTCCACATTCCCTCGTGTTGCTTGCAATAATCATTCGGGGAGATTTCCCAAAGATTCTTGTCGTGATTCCAGCGTGCATGCATTGTCTTTTTAACTTCTGGCAGACCTCACAAAACTCAGACCTGTGCGCATTGGTAGAACTCATATTGGTCTGCAATAAAAAAAATTGATCTAACGTGCACGCCTCTTGTCACCCTTTGCACAACTGCTTGAGTGTCCGCAAAACTGGAATACTTGCACACAACTTTTTTTGTGTGTGCACGTGATATTTACCCAAAAAATTGGGTGCCAACACACTAAATGCATCATCATCACTCCAACAATATTTTTAGCAATTCTAGATAATTGTCATGTCTTTCTTCATTGTATAGATAATTATTTCTTCATTTGTCATTAATTTTCTCATCTAGAATCCTCTTCAATAAGTATTTGAAAGGATTTTCACAACTTCTGGTGGAAACGACTTTCGTTCTTTATGTGGCAATGGATTAGGGTCTGCACTTAACATGATTAAATTTATATAATAAAAAAATATGCAATCATGACAAGATGCCCAAATGGCCTACACATGTTACACATGTGATCTCTAAATTGGAAAGCAATAGTGAAAAAAGAAGCATATCTCTATAGGCATAATGTAAATACTACATAATAACTAACCTTTAGTAGGAACCTTCAATGTATTTTCTCCTTGCAACCGCACTGTTAGAGTTGCCTCCAAAACAAAATTGATGTTCAAGTGTCCTAATATATTTCTGCATCAAATAATTAAGGGTAAAACTGATTACTATGCATATACATTATATGGTAAAAAACTCTTATATCCTGCTTAGAAACAAAAAAATGCACAACGAAAATTAGAAAAGCAATGTAACTAGCCTTATAAGAATATAACATGAAAAAATAGGGATTCTTAGTTTTCTTAAATTACATTAATTAAACTTCAAGAAACTTGGATAAAGGTCCTCAAAAACAATTTTATATTATAAAATGAAAACAACAACCTTCCACGTACCTGAAACAACAAATTATATGTATCTTTGTCTGGTAAACAACTCTTTCCCGCATGTAGCTTCCATCCTAGTGGGCAACAACCAATATTTAGTCTTCAATAACAAATGGAACCCAAACAAAAATTCAACTACGTCTAAAACAAAATAAATCTTCCAAAATATATAGCCTTGTGCAATATATATATATATATATATATATTACTAGTTCACCACCACCATCGTTCAAAAGATTTCATGCAATCCAATCTGGTTTGGTCGAGGATTACATTCGATATGATTTGATTAGTTATTTTTTAGGTAAAGCATCCAACCTAGTTTTTTAAAATGGTTCTCTCACAGTGTTCATAGGGTTATCTTGGTAGGTTCTCTTGTTAGGTTCACTTAAGAAGGGCATCCAACTTGGTATGTTGACAAGGTTCTCTTGTATAGTTTGTTCAAGCAAGGCAGAAATCCTAGTTTGATCACAAGTTTTGGGTAAATCAAAGAGTATGAGAAAAGGAGGTATTTTCCCATTTTGTTATTCGCTCATGAAAGTTTCAAAGTTGTGAGTTAACCTCGTATCATTTCATGTGAAAAATAAGTTAATCTCGTAAGTGAATACCACATTGTTTCTCATACAACCTGAAAAGCTTTCCAAGGGGAATAGGAGTTAGACTTATTATGTGATTAACAATTTTAATTACCTCTTAATTATCTTTTAATCAATTTCTTATTTAGGATACATTTTGGAGGTGGTGATTTCTTATGTATATTACAATGGGATAAAACCATTGTCTGAACTAGCACACAACATACCAAATTTCTTGGAGGCTCTACCCTTGAACCCTTGGATAGGGGTCCTAATGGCCCCCCATGCCCCCTATAGCCATGGGAGGGTGAGTCCCCCCTAGACCCCCTTTATTTGGGGCCTAGGTCTACCTACAAATGATACGAAACAAGTCCAACATGCAGGAATTGTGGGCGTTACCTACAGAAAAGGATTTGCATTCTCTGTGATGAGACTTTCCATATATCTTTCTTTTCCACCCATTTGTTTCACTACATGAAAGGATTTTATATCCATATCAATGTGATGGATGGAAGGTGTGGATATTGCCTAATGTTTAAAGGGTAATGTTCCACTCTAGGGTAGGAAAGAGAAGATCATAAGGAGTGGATACCATTCCCCTAGGGAGGGTACTTCCTATGGATACCATATTCCCAAAGCAGCAGAGGTAGCACTAGATATGCAGAGATCCAAGCAATTGGTCAAATTTTGGTCACTAGCTCAAATAATGCCTTAATGGGAAGCCCTACATTTAACATGCCTTATTAAATTATACTAAAATCATTGTGAGCAAAAGGTATGGACAAGTTTCCTTTTATATGAGAGGTTGACTACTTTGAAAGGCCAAATTGGCCTCCAAATTACCTCACTTCTTCAACTACTTTGAACTAGAGGAGTTTATTTGATGAGGAAAAGGAATGTTCAACAAATGAAAATGTAAGGAAGATCAGAATTGAGAAGTTGGGGTTTTATGTCTAACATGTTAAGAATTTCCGATGGTAGTTTGGTTCAGGGGTATAACAAAGCAAACATTTATAGGGTTAAACAACAAAAACTCCATTAGAGGTCATGCCCATGATCTAGAAATTTTGCTAAAATATGGATATAAACAAGCGTTGATGACATCCAATTTAAAGTAGTTAAACTTGATCTAATAAACTGTGCAGTTTTCATTCAAAGACCTCCAAATATAGGTATGTATATTGGAATAACATGGTTTATGCTTAATGGATGTACTAACTACATTTTCACCTCAATCATGCATAAAAATCACCATGATTAATTTCATTGCATTCATTATAAGTGACTACTTATCATTCACATCCCAAGGTTGTCCTTTTTTAGGTTTAATGTGACATTTATAGAACCACTATATCTCAATTTTACACTTTTAAATCAAAAAGTATTTATTTATACGAGACAAATGATGGATACACTAAACATCACTATAAAATTTGTACACAAAATCTTGATATCCTATTTCCAATTTAGTTCAAACTTATATCTACCCAAACTCTATTTATAATGCTCTTATTCATCTAAAACATTTTAAATATAATCATCGCTTATTCTTATTTATTTATTTAAAACCAAACTCTACAAATTAGGTAAATGCAAAATCTTTACAATGTGTCGAGCATATATTTTTAACTTGTATATAGGTAAAAAAACATTATATGCATTTCACTTAAAACTTCTTATCAGTCCCTGTCGAAGGCCAGGACTCTTGCAATCAATTCATGGTTGACTATATATATATATATATTGTAACTAGGGGAATCAGTAACAATGGCAGTATCATACTCGCGTGACACGGGGTCAAATCATGTCGGTTTCCTTATAACCCCTAGGGGGGGATGCACAGCCCGCAAGCACGCCCTACAAGTAAATCGGGGTGAGAATCGACCTTGAGACCTATTTTTACATATTTTATTCCATTTACACGACACTTGCCAATCGGTCTACACCCCTGGGGGCACAGATGACAATGTATTACTTTACCTTTGACTTAAAAATATTTTTCCATTCTCCAATGTTATACATAGGAAAAACAAAATAACGATTTTTTTACCATATTTAAATTACTTTGACAACAAATGTTATTGGCTGACACATTCGGAGTCTTATTGTCAAGGGAATGTAAATTTTTCATTCTTAAAACCTATAACCTAAAGTTCGGAGTCATTGTTCCTTTGTCGCCACTCCCACATAATGTAATTATACATTGTTATATAACCAAGTTTTAAGTTTTGATTATAAATTTATTTCACGTCTATGTCATTGCTTTGAATTGGAATGATTTATGTCAGTTTCTTAAATATATTAAAATGATTTCACTGACAAAATGCTCCTTCAAAATCTCCTTCGAAGATGTTAAGCCACTGCTACTAGCCATTGTTGCCTGCGTGCCACTGGAATGATTTATGTCAGTTTATTAAATATATTAAAATGATTTCACTGACAAAATGCTCCTTCAAAGATGTTGAGCCACTGCTACCAGCCATTGTTGCCTGCGTGCCACCGCCTCATCGCCTCAGATATATATCATTCTGCAATGATAATTTTACCACGACCAATATTTCCTTGTTGGGCAGCGCTCAAGACCTTCTCCAAATACACCTAGGCTATTCATGGGAGATATTCACCACCATATTGCCATAGTTGTTCAGTCATCACTGCTTCACTGGTTCCTTCGATGCGGTTGTTTCTGCAAGGTTGAAATCCTAGTAAGTTTCTATTATTTCCAATTAAGTTATATTCCTAGTTACCGTTTAGTAAGTTTTATTTGTAATTATTGTTTAATGTTTGTAAGTTTCTACTATTTCCAAATAGTGTCTATTCCTAGTTATTGTTTAGTAAGTTTTATTCATAATTATTGTTTTTTGTTTGCAAGTAAGTTTCATTTACTTCCTGATGCTTTGAGAAATTTTCTATTTACTTCATATTTGAGTATTGCTTCCTATTTACCTATTTACTTTCTTATTGCTTCCTATTTACTGATTTACTTTCCTATTGCTTCATATTTATTGTTTATTGGTTAACTTTGGTTAACTTTCTATTTACCTATTTGCAATTAGGAATGTTATTTATTTTGTAAAAAATAGATATTTTAAAATCAAATTAAGTAACATCACCTTGCTGGCAACCGTTATACCCCAAGGTTGAACTCAATTGCATTACAGGTGGCAAGAACCAGAAGCAAAGCTGGAGTTTTGGAAAACTTTGTTGATGTGACTTTTAATGCCCCTTTTAAAAAAAGAGAAGGCATGAATAAACCAAAAAGAGCACTAAATACGACCCCTCCTGCATCTGCAAAATAGTAGTTGAATGGCTTCAGAACTCCATCTAATGCCATTTTTAGTATAGAACCTAAATCGAAATTGCAGTTCAATCCCCAATCAAATTTGTTGGTAAAATCTACCTGCCAAGTTAGAAATATGTGCATAACAAATCTTGGTTCCCTCTGCAATAATTTGTTTGTAAATAATGCTTGTTTTCCAAATAATTTGTTAATAAATTCAATATGCATACATTTAACTATCACATGAAAAGACTATTTATTGGTTAATTTTGGTTTCCAAATGTTTTTAATGGCGCTCTGTATCCTAATTCGGACACATTGCTAATTGGAGCAACCACTTAGTGGAAAAGGAAGTATGAATCATGCCAAAAATCTATCACCTGCTAGTTCCAAGGTTTCACACTTCTGTTTTCTCTAATCCCTTTTGAGTCTCTGGTGCTAAAGTTGTTACATAGTAGGGCTCTATACTACTTTTCTCCTACGGATTCTGCGGTTACAAAGAAAATATTAAAAACATTTCATTAGTAAATTGTTTATAACATTTTCAAATACAATTCGAGATTATGGATTTATTGAGCTACAAATCAATATATTGGAGTACATACATCAGAAAGAAATAACATAAGGAGGTGTGAGCCCAGAGAGAAATCTGAGAAGAAGGCGTATGTGAATATGGAGAATCATATAGTTAAAATCCTACTGTAAATCTTGAAAATTACAGAAAAAAAAATGTCGCTTGCCTCTTAAATCCATATTCACGCTTTTAATGTTTGATAAAGATTGAATTAATTTCCATAGGACAAGCTCTCTCAGATTCATATAATATTTCAATCGCAAGAAATTTGAAGTGATTAAACCTGTTTATTCTTGCCGTCGGAGCTATCGGATATATCCCATATGAAAAAAAAAAAGTTTTCGGATATCATTTCATCTTATTTTTATTGCTTAGAATGGGAAAAGTGCACACCTTTCAACAGAAATTTGAAGTGGTTAAATCTATTTATTCTTTACTTGCCGAAATTGAGAACTCCGCTAATGAATACTGAAACCATTAAGGAAATTAGGTTGGTCTGAACAGGATATATTTGAGACCATCCTGGAAAACCCGGAGAGCCTGCATCGGATCTGAAGTTTTATTTTATATAATTTTTCATAATTTGTAAGGTTTTAGGATGTGATAAGATTTACGAGAGTAAAATTTCATAGTCAAAGTTTTATAATTGTTTTCATTTAATTTTTTTTAATGATTATAATTCACTTAAAAGATCCACACCGAAATCGCGTGGACTCAAAAATATATTTACAGAATTTAGAAAGGCATATAAGAGCATATTCCTTTCTACTGTGTTTAGCAATTTTAGCCATCATAACAAAGTAGAAGAGCACATGCCTTGAATATGACTCTCTCTCTCTTCAAGTTTTCCTTCTCTCTTTTGGCCATCTAGATATTTCTTTGTCATTAACTCGAAGTGCAGTGAATCGTCAAATGATCAATCTCAACTCCTTTCTCTCGTTGAGATCTCACTTTTGTTTGTTATCTATTAACAACAACGAATGCAACACGAGATCAATCAGACCAAATTGCAATTCATTTTGGTAGAAATTAATCATTTTCATCTTTGAGGTACTTAACCCTAGCCTATTGTTTCAATCCCATCTCCATTCTCCCCAACTTTGGCCATGGTAAATGGCTCAATATTTTCAAGAGGTATATACAGTCCTATAGCGGCAAGTTGCCATGGAAAACAATTTGGATGAACTAAAAAGGATGCACTTGCTTACTAATTCTAAATTCTTTAGACCCAAATTGTCAGTTTGGAATTGATCATAGTGTCATAAATACATCATGGACGGTCTCTCCTAGACTTTTGTAGTTGGCTAAGCCCAACAAGGTGGAGTATTGAAGCCCTAGACTAATTTATCTTTCCATGATATCCCATGTGATCAAGCCATCGAGGACCCCAAGCATATCTCACATGTACAGTATCATCTTCTTTCTGGTTTCAAGGGTTATTGACATTTCAGGGTTATGCTCAGCATAGTTATATCTCTGTTGTCTTTTTATGTCCTTTCATTTGCAACACTCTTTTCATAAAAGAAGAACTCAGTTTAATATTATCTTTCTTTATATGCCACCTAATTAGTGGGTTTGTTAAATATCCAAATGTAGTTCAACGTCTTGTTTCCCGGATAGACAGTTTATTGTTATCTTTCAATTAAACTTAAAGCATCATCAATATTTGTATTTCTTTGTATTTTTTTATAACTTAGACATTTTAATTGGGACTCGGTCTAATGATTAAGAACGTGTCTTTCCCCATAAAAAGCAACTATAAATAGTGGGTTGGACATTCCCTCTAAGCCATAACATCATCAATATTTGTATTTCTTTGTATTTTTTTTATAACTTAGACATTTTAATTGGGACTCAGTCTAACATTTTCCTCCTAAAAAGCCATTATAAATAGTGGGTTGGCATTCCCTCTAAGCTATCACTTGTTTGGATTTTGACAAGAATAGGGTGTTGGGAGGTCCACTTGCTGGAAAATAAGGTGTTGGGAGGTCCACTTGCTGGGAAATACGTTGACACTAGTGAGGATCCTGCCACTGATTATGGATTCACTGTTGCAACAACACTATAAACTGTCATCGTATATAATAGGTCCAAGGTTGTCATCACGATCACAAAACGCATAAACTAGTTTGAGACTATAACTAAACTCTCATCTATAGGGAGTTGAACCAATCAATCCAATGTATGCAAGCTACAATGGCTTTGGCCTTTTTCATAAGTTGGCTTGAATATATTATTATTTGTATTTGAAAATATTCCATTCAATTCAACTTATGACGTGATCGACATTGTGTATTAAAATTGCAATATATCAAAATCTAATCATCACTACATATAAACCAATCATCAATGTGCACAAAAAATTTCAATAGGGACATAGCCACTATAGTGGCACTTGTTTGTAAAGCAAACATAAACCTCTTTTTTATTCAAATTGTTTAATGTTTATGTTTTTCTAGAAAAAGCTTAAGCTAGGTTGTATTTTACCATAAAAAGCATCATAAAAAGGTACCCTTGGTCATAGGGAGGAAACCTTGAGATTTTGTCTTTGGATCATCATTACTGCGAGTGCCTGCTTTGATTCGTCACTATATAATAAACTAAGAAGTATTTGATTTTCAATAGAGCATGCTAATCTAAAATCCATTGGACTTAAGATTCATTTTCCCACATTGGAGTAACATTGAATTTATATAAATTCTATTGATTTTGTTTGTTAGGATCGATATTTGTTTTTTCTATTATTATTATAAAGTAAGGCATTAATATGATGGAATGTAATAATTGGGAGACAAGTTTTGGAATAAAATGAAGTCTCAGAAACTTGCTTAAAATGTTTTGTTTTTTTAACTATAACTAAGAAATTTTATACTGATAACAACGAAAAAAAACTATTAAAACTTCCTTAAAATGTTAAGGAATGTTAATATCGTCTTTTATGTTAATATATATGTTAAAATCTAGAAAGTGATGTAAAATGATGAAAACATTTATATCTTATCAAATTAATGATATGAAATGTTTTGTTTTGTGTTTTAAATAAATGGTTTTCGGTAGATGTTATTGAATGGTAGATGCTATTGAATTGGAGGTTTTACAGTATGGAAATGCATTACCATGGTTGTTTTTTTTCTCTTTATATTAATATTTTTTTTTTCTCTTTATATTAATATTTTTTTATAAATGGTTGAATGTTGTATATTGAGTATCTTTTTATTGAATGGTAAGTTTGAAGTTAAAAAAATGTCAAAATATTTTAGAGAGCATATAAGTTATTTATTATATAAACAATTATTATTCAACATATGATCATCAGAAAACTACTTTATAATTGAATGAATTGAAAAAACAATTTTGTTGTAAATTTATTAGTGTATCAACACATCAGGACATTCTATGTCTCAAATTTACAAATTTACATTGTTTCTTAATAAATTTGTTTTCAAAGAATTTATTTTATAGTTATTTGAAACACATTATCAAGAACTTCATCTTCCTCAAAGCTTAAAAGAGAGCATTTAAGTCACTCACCACATAAATCTCAAAACTCTTAAAAGAGACATGACATGACATTAAGAAATCACATCTCTTGAAATTTATATTTTTTTTTCAAATAGTGATGAATAAGATTTGTACTAAAAAGGGGACACAACAAAGCAAGGTAGTTGGAGAAAAAATACATAGTTTAGGTCATCTCGTAAATCCAAAATCCAAAATTGAAAGTAGTTATGCCCCAATAGGCATGCTTTCTTATTAATTCATATTTTATTATGGCAAGTCTATTGCTTTACAAACTATTAAAGCAAACTAATTACACAGTAAAACAAAAGAAATCAAGATAAGAAAACACTAGATTCCAGGCCCCTTATGGGCTTCTGCTAATCGATCTTTCTTTGTTTCTTTTGTTCTAGAATCCTACAATTTTGTTCATTAGGTGTTGTAGCTTGAAGAGTGATGTCTTAATCTAGTTCCTTCTCGGCATTCACTAAGGGTCCTCAAAATCTTAGGGAGTCTCTATTGAAGGAGAAGAATCTAAAAGAGATGGAGTATTTACCACACAATTTGGAATGCCAAGGTGGGCCACAATTCACCCATGATCTACTTTAAACCATCAAGTTGGATAGGAAACGCCATAGTTTTTGGTGCTAAATACCTATATATGCCTCTACCTCATTTTGTCAGTCCCTTATTTCCACCACACGTCTTGTTGCTTCAATAGCACAAGTATCATGTGCTCCATTATTTTGTTGAATTTTTTGTTCAATATTGACCTACCACTTCTCCCACTGAATCCTAGCATTAATAATGCCACATTGAGATTTTCTAACATACTACACATAATGTTCAACCCTTTCTTAAACTCCCCCATCTCAAAGATGACGCAATACCCACTTATATAGTGGCAATGAGTCATGAGAACCTTGAGTAACACTCATGGGAGAAGGTGGTCAAAACTAGGACAAATAGAACAGGGACATAGACTTGGAGTTGAAGGAGGGAGACTCCCTCCTTTACCCAGTGTTCGCCCCCATTACTAGCTTGAAGCATCTAGAACTAAACCCAATAAAAACAACAACCTCGAAAATAGTTGGAGAGGATGCTTGTCTCTCAAATTTAACCCACACAACACGTCAAATTGAATCTACATTCATCTAACAACATTTCACACAAGTGAATATGGGAGGATGGTAATGGATTGCTACCTATTCATTACTTACAGTCGCTTCAACCTTAAATTTCTTGCAAAGGGGTTGTATATTGTGAAACTTGTCGATGCTTTGAATATATTATAGCAGGAGTTGAAAGGTCTCCCCCCCCCCCC